>OX104114.1:27336807-27921466 GCA_944474755.1 Limnoperna fortunei | reverse complement strand
AACAGCTCTATATGCAAGGGCTAAACATTAATAATTTAATAACTTTTAGATAAAATATGTTGTTTTGATCCAGTTTGATAATAACCGCTACTTATATTTGTATTTGTATATAACGTAACGGAATGAAACTTTTTTTAAAATTACAAATCATGATATACATACATACTACACAGCGATTTTTTTTTTATATTTTGTGACGCGGTACCAGATTTCTGGTATTACCTTTGAACATAGGCACAAAGCAACATTGATGATAAATAATAGGTCCCTTGGATGTTAACGCCAGAAAATTTCAGATATTAAAAAAACGGGATGTTTTAAAGAAAAAATAAAGTTAACTGACAGGTCAATAAAAATCGAAAACCATAGGACGGTATTAAGTTCACTAAGGTTCCGTCAATATAGATCTTATTAAAATTATATCTTTCACTTGCCCCCGCCCCCTTTTTTGTAATGCTTGCTGCGCTGTCAGTGGCGACAATAACAACACTTGACGAGCAATTGAAATATTTAAACATGTAAATAACATACGGACACAAAGGGCCTTTCATAATTGTCACAAAATATGCGGTTCCGTTCCGTTCCGCTAATTACCGTTACCTATATAGCTAACGGTAATTAACGGAACGGAACGGAACAATGATATTTTTACAACATTTCATACTGTATTTACGGAGATTAAGGTTCTTTTTATTAAGCAGATGTTTATTTTAAGGCTTGTGGTGTGGGTCCACATTAAACTATATAAATAGATTCTCCTCATTTTTTGCAACAGTGTGCTATGGAAAATAACATGCGGGTTCTCAACAGCTCTATATGCAAGGGCTAAACATTAATACTTTAATAACTTTAAGAAAAAAATATGTTGTTTTGATCCGATTTGATAATAACCGTTACTTATATTGGTATTTGTATATAACGTAACGGAATGAAACGTGTTTAAAATTACAAATCGTGATATACATACATACTACACGGCGATTAAAAAAAAACTGTGTAGCGGTTCCAGATTTTTTGTATTACCTTTGAACATAGGCACACAGCAACATTGAATATAAATAATAGATCCGTTGCAAGTTAACGCCAGAAAATATCAGATAATTGAAAAAAGAATGGATCTTTTAGAGAAAAAATGAGTAAACTGACAGGTCGAAAAACATTCAACTGTATTAATTTCACTAAGTTTCCGTCGATATTAATCTTATAAAAATTATATCTTTCACTTGCTCCATGCGTTTTATAATTGTCACAAAATATGCTGTTCCGTTCCGTTCCGTTAATTACCGTTACCTAAATAGCTAACGGTAATTAACGGAACGGAACGGAACAGAACGGAACAATGATATTTTTACAACATTTCATACTGTATTTACGGACATTAAGGTTCTTTTAATTAAGCAGATGTTTATTTAAGGCTTGTGGTGTGGGGTCCACATTAAACTATATAAATGGATTCTCCTCATTTTTTTGCAACAGTGTGCTATGGAAAATAACATGCGGGTTCTCAACAGCTCTATATGCAAGGGCTAAACATTAATACTTTAATAACTTTTAGAAAAAAATATGTTGTTTTGATCCGATTTGATAATAACCGTTACTTATATTACTATTTGTATATAACGTAACGGAATGAAACGTGTTAAAAATTACAAATCGTGATATACATACATACTACACGGCGATTTAAAAAAAAATGTGTAGCGGTACCAGATTTTTTGTATTACCTTTGAACATAGGCACACATCAACATTGAATATTAAGAATAGATCCGTTGCAAGTTAACGCCAGAAAAAATCAGATAATTGAAAAAAGAATGGATCTTTTAGAGAAAAAATGAGTAAACTGACAGGTTGAAAACCATTCAACAGTACTAATTTCACTAAGTTTCCGTCGATATTAATCTTATAAAAATTATATCTTTCACTTGCTCCATGCGTTTTATAATTGTCACAAAATATGCTGTTCCGTTCCGTTCCGTTAATTACCGTTACCTATATAGCTAACGGTAAGTAACGGAACGGAATGGAACGGAACAATGATATTTTTACAACATTTCATACTGTATTTACGGACATTAAGGTTCTTTTAATTAAGCAGATGTTTATTTTAAGGCTTGTGGTGTGGGGTCCACATTAAACTATATAAATGGATTCTCCTCATTTTTTGCAACAGTGTGCTATGGAAAATAACATGCGGGTTCTCAACAGCTCTATATGCAAGGGCTAAACATTAATACTTTAATAACTTTTAGAAAAAAATATGTTGTTTTGATCCGATTTGATAATAACCGTACGTTACTTATATTGGTATTTGTATATAACGTAACGGAATGAAACTTGTTTAAAATTACAAATCGTGATATACATACATACTACACGGTGATTTTAAAAAAAAATTGTGTAGCGGCTCCAGATTTTTTGTATTAACGCCAGAAAATATCAGATAATTGAAAAAAGAATGGATCTTTTAGAGAAAAAAATGAGTAAACTGACAGGTCGAAAACCATTCAACAGTATTAATTTCACTAAGTTTCCGTCAATATTAATCTAATTAAAATTATATCTTTCACTTGCTCCAGGCCTTTTATAATTGTCACAAAATATGCTGTTCCGTTCCGTTCCGTTAATTACCGTTAGCTATATAGGTAACGGTAATTAACGGAACGGAACGGAACAGCATAGTTTGTGACAATATGAAAGGCCTTTCGAGTCCATATGTTATTTACATTTTTAAATATTTCACTTGCTCTTCACTTTTTCTTATTGTCGCCGCTGCGTAGCCACATAACAAAAAAAAGGGGGGGGCAAGTGAAAGATATAATTTTAATAAGATCTATATTGACGGAACCTTAGTGAACTTAATACTGTCCTATGGTTTTCGATTTTTATTGACCTGTCAGTTTACTTCATTTTTTTCTTTAAAACAATCCGTTTTTCAAATATCTGATATTTTCTGGCGTTTACATCCAAGGGACCAATTATTTATCATCAATGTTGCTTTGTACCTATGTTCAAAGGTAAAACCAGAAATCTGGTACCGAGTCACAAAATATATTTAAAAAAAATCACTGTGTAGTATGTATGTATATCACGATTTGTAATTTTAAAAGTTTCATTCCGTTACGTTATATATAAATACCAATATAAGTAGCGGTTATTATCAAATCGGATCAAAACAACATGTTTTTTTCTAAAACTTATTAAATTATTAATGTATAGCCCTTGCATAGCGATCTGTTGAGAATCCGCATGTTATTTTCCAGACCACACTGTTGCAAAAAATGAGGAGAATGCATTTATTTAGTTGAATGTGGACCCCACACCACAAGCTTAAAAATAAACATCTGCTTAGTGAAAAGAACCTTAATCTCCGTAAATACAGTATGAGCTGTTGAAAAAATGTCATTGTTGCGTTCCGTTAATTACCGTTAGCTATATAGGTAACGATAATTAACGGAACGGAACGGAACAGCATAGTTTGTGACAATTATGAAAGGCCCTTTGTGTCCGCATGTTATTTACACGTTTAAATATTTCAATTGCTCCTCAAGTGTTGTTATTGTCGCCGCTGACAGCGCAGCAAGCTTTACAAAAAAGGGGGGGGGCAAGTGAAAGATATAATTTTAATAAGATCTATATTGACGGAACATTAGTGAACTTAATACCGTCCTATGGTTTTCGATTTTTATTGACCTGTCAGTTTACTTTATTTTTTCTTTAAAACATCCCGTTTTTTAAATATCTGAAATTTTCTGGCGTTAACATCCAAGGGACCTATTATTTATCATCAATGTTGCTTTGTGCCTATGTTCAAAGGTAATACCAGAAATCTGGTACCGCGTCACAAAATACAAAAAAAAAATCGCTGTGTAGCATGTATGTATATCATGGTTTGTAATTAAAAAAAGTTTCATTCCGTTACGTTATATACAAATACAAATATAAGTAGCGGTTATTATCAAATCGGATCAAAACAACATATTTTATCTAAAAGTTAATAAATTATTAATGTTTAGCCCTTGCATATAGAGCTGTTGAGAACCCGCATGTTATTTTCCATAGCAAACTGTTGCAAAAAATGAGGAGAATCCATTTATATAGTTTAATGTGGACCCCACACCACAAGCCTTAAAATAAACATCTGCTTAATGAAACGAACCTTCATCTCTATAAATATAGTATGAAATGTTGAAAAAATATCATTGTTCCGTTCCGTTCCGTTAATTACCGTTAGCTATATAGGTAACGGTAATTAACGGAACGGAACAGCATAGTTTGTGTCAATTATGAAAGGCCTTTTGATTCCATGTTATTTACATTTTTAAATATTTCACTTGCTCTTCACTTTTTCTTATTGTCGCCGCTGCGTAGCCACATAACAAAAAGGGGGAGCAAGTGAAAGATATAATTTTAATAAGATTGATATTCACTTAGTGAACTAAATACTGTCCTATGGCTTTCGATATTTATTAACCTGTCAGTTTAGTTATTTTTTTCGTTAAAATTTCCTGTTTTTTGTCAAGTATCTGCTATTTTCTACCGTAAAGTAACTTGCAATGTATCTTTATTAATCACTAATGTTGTTGCACCTGTTGAAAGGTACAATACCAAAAAAAGTCTATAGTGAACAGGTTAGCAATAGCTTAAATATACAGAAATAACACTTGTAAATCTTTTAAACACCTAATGGTTATATACAAATAGTAATATAAGTAACGGTTATTATCAAATCGGATCAAAACAACATATTTTTTTCTAAAAGTTATTAAAGTATTAATGTTTAGCCCTTGCATATAGAGCTGTTGAGAACCCGCATGTTATTTTCCATAGCACACTGTTGCAAAAAATGAGGAGAATCCATTTATATAGTTAAATGTGGACCCCACACCACAAGCCCTAAAATAAACATCTGCTTAATTAAAAGAACCTTAATGTCCGTAAATACAGTATGAAATGTTGTAAAAATATCATTGTTCCGTTCCGTTCCGTTCCGTTACTTACCGTTAGCTATATAGGTAACGGTAATTAACGGAACGGAACGGAACAGCATATTTTGTGACAATTATAAAACGCATGGAGCAAGTGAAAGATATAATTTTTATAAGATTAATATCGACGGAAACTTAGTGAAATTAATACAGTTGAATGTTTTTCGACCTGTCAGTTTACTAATTTTTTCTCTAAAAGATCCATTCTTTTTTCAATTATCTGATATTTTCTGGCGTTAACTTGCAACGGATCTATTATTAATATTCAATGTTGCTGTGTGCCTATGTTCAAAGGTAATACAAAAAAATCTGGAACCGCTACACAGTTTTTTTTAATCGCCGTGTAGTATGTATGTATATCGCGATTTGTAATTTTAAACACGTTTCATTCCGTTACGTTATATACAAATAGTAATATTAGTAACAGTTATTATCAAATCGGATCAAAACAACATATTTTTTTCTAAAAGTTATTAAAGTATTAATGTTTAGCGCTTGCATATAGAGCTGTTGAGAACCCGCATGTTATTTTCCATAGCACACTGTTGCAAAAAAATGAGGAGAATCCATTTATATAGTTTAATGTGGACCCCACAACACAAGCCTTAAAATAAACATCTGCTTAATTAAAAGAACCTTAATGTCCGTAAATACAGTATGAAATGTTGTAAAAATATCATTGTTCCGTTCCGTTCCGTTAATTACCGTTAGCTATATAGGTAACGGTAATTAACGGAACGGAACGGAACAGCATATTTTGTGACAATTATAAAACGCATGGAGCAAGTGAAAGATATAATTTTTATAAGATTAATATCGACGGAAACTTAGTGAAATTAATACAGTTGAATGTTTTTCGACCTGTCAGTTTACTCATTTTTTCTCTAAAAGATCCATTCTTTTTTCAATTATCTGATATTTTCTGGCGTTAACTTGCAACGGATCTATTATTTATATTCAATGTTGCTGTGTGCCTATGTTGAAAGGCAATACAAAAAATCTGGAACCGCTACACAGTTTTTTTTTTCAAATCGCCGTGTAGTATGTATGTATATCATGTTTGTAATTTTAAAAAAGTTTCATTCCGTTACGTTATATACAAATACAAATATAAGTAGCGGTTATTATCAAATCGGATCAAAACAACATATTTTATCTAAAAGTTATTAAAGTATTAATGTTTAGCCCTTGCATATAGAGCTGTTGAGAACCCGCATGTTATTTTCCATAGCAGACTGTTGCAAAAAATGAGGAGAATCCATTTATATAGTTTAATGTGGACCCCACACCACAAGCCTTAAAATAAACATCTGCTTAATGAAACGAACCTTCATCTCTATAAATACAGTATGAAATGTTGAAAAAAATATCATTGTTCCGTTCCGTTCCGTTAATTACCGTTAGCTATATAGGTAACGGTAATTAACGGAACGGAACAGCATAGTTTGTGTCAATTATGAAAGGCCTTTTGATTCCATGTTATTTACATTTTTAAATATTTCACTTGCTCTTCACTTTTTCTAATTGTCGCCGCTGCGTAGCCACATAACAAAAAGGGGGAGCAAGTGAAAGATATAATTTTAATAAGATTGATATTCACTTAGTGAACTTAATACTGTCCTATGGCTTTCGATATTTATTAACCTGTCAGTTTAGTTATTTTTTTCGTTAAAATTTCCTGTTATTTGTCAATTATCTGATATTTTCTACCGTAAAGTAACTTGCAATGTATCTTTATTAATCACTAATGTTGTTGCACCTGTTGAAAGGTACAATACCAAAAAACGTCTATAGTGAACAGGTTAGCAATAGCTTAAATATACAGAAATAACACTTGTAAATCTTTTAAACACCTAATGGTTATATACAAATAGTAATATAAGTAACGGTTATTATCAAATCGGATCAAAACAACATATTTTTTTCTAAAAGTTATTAAAGTATTAATGTTTAGCCCTTGCATATAGAGCTGTTGAGAACCCGCATGTTATTTTCCATAGCACACTGTTGCAAAACAATGAGGAGAATCCATTTATATAGTTTAATGTGGACCCCACACCACAAGCCTTAAAATAAACATCTGCTTAATTAAAAGAACCTTAATGTCCGTAAATACAGTATGAAATGTTGTAAAAATATCATTGTTCCGTTCCGTTCCGTTAATTACCGTTAGCTATATAGGTAACGGTAATTAACGGAACGGAACGGAACAGCATATTTTGTGACAATTATAAAACGCATGGAGCAAGTGAATGATATAATTTTGATAAGATTAATATCGACGGAAACTTAGTGAAATTAATACAGTTGAATGTTTTTCGACCTGTCAGTTTACTCATTTTTTCTCTAAAAGATCCATTCTTTTTTCAATTATCTGATATTTTCTGGCGTTAACTTGCAACGGATCTATTATTTATATTCAATGTTGCTGTGTGCCTATGTTCAAAGGTAATACAAAAAATCTGGAACCGCTACACAGTTTTTTTTTAAATCGCCGTGTAGTATGTATGTATATCATGATTTGTAATTTTAAAAAAGTTTCATTCCGTTACGTTATATACAAATACAAATATAAGTAGCGGTTATTATCAAATCGGATCAAAACAACATATTTTATCTAAAAGTTATTAAATTATTAATGTTTAGCCCTTGCATATAGAGCTGTTGAGAACCCGCATGTTATTTTCCATAGCAAACTGTTGCAAAAAATGAGGAGAATCCATTTATATAGTTTAATGTGGACCCTACACCACAAGCCTTAAAATAAACATCTGCTTAATGAAACGAACCTTCATCTCTATAAATACAGTATGAAATGTTGAAAAAATATCATTGTTCCGTTCCGTTCCGTTAATTACCGTTGGCTATATAGGTAACGGTAATTAACGGAACGGAACAGCATAGTTTGTGTCAATTATGAAAGGCCTTTTGATTCCATGTTATTTACATTTTAAAATATTTCACTTGCTCTTCACTTTTTCTAATTGTCGCCGCTGCGTAGCCACATAACAAAAAGGGGGAGCAAGTGAAAGATATAATTTTAATAAGATTGATTTTCACTTAGTGAACTTAATACTGACTTAGTGAACTTAATACTGTCCTATGGCTTTCGATATTTATTAACCTGTCAGTTTAGTTATTTTTTTCGTTAAAATTTCCTGTTATTTGTCAATTATCTGATATTTTCTACCGTAAAGTAACTTGCAATGTATCTTTATTAATCACTAATGTTGTTGCACCTGTTGAAAGGTACAATACCAAAAAACGTCTATAGTGAACAGGTTAGCAATTGCTTAAATATACAGAAATAACACTTGTAAATCTTTTAAACACCTAATGGTTATATACAAATAGTAATATAAGTAACGGTTATTATCAAATCGGATCAAAACAACATATTTTTTTCTAAAAGTTATTAAAGTATTAATGTTTAGCCCTTGCATATATAGCTGTTGAGAACCCGCATGTTATTTTCCATAGCACACTGTTGCAAAAAATGAGGAGAATCCATTTATATAGTTTAATGTGGACCCCACACCACAAACCCCAAAATAAACATCTGCTTAATTAAAAGAACCTTAATGTCCGTAAATAAAAATGAAATGTTGTAAAAATATCATTGTTCCGTTCCGTTCCGTTACTTACCGTTAGCTATATAGGTAACGGTAATTAACGGAACGGAACGGAACAGCATATTTTGTGACAATTATAAAACGCATGGAGCAAGTGAAAGATATAATTTTTATAAGATTAATATCGACGGAAACTTAGTGAAATTAATACAGTTGAATGTTTTTCGACCTGTCAGTTTACTCATTTTTTCTCTAAAAGATCCATTCTTTTTTCAATTATCTGATATTTTCTGGCGTTAACTTGCAACGGATCTATTATTAATATTCAATGTTGCTGTGTGCCTATGTTCAAAGGTAATACAAAAAAATCTGGAACCGCTACACAGTTTTTTTTTAATCGCCGTGTAGTATGTATGTATATCACGATTTGTAATTTTAAACACGTTTCATTCCGTTACGTTATATACAAATAGTAATATAAGTAACGGTTATTATCAAATCGGATCAAAACAACATATTTTTTTCTAAAAGTTATTAAAGTATTAATGTTTAGCCCTTGCATATAGAGCTGTTGAGATACCGCATGTTATTTTCCATAGCACACTGTTGCAAAAAAAATGAGGAGAATCCATTTATATAGTTTAATGTGGACCCCACACCACAAACCCCAAAATAAACATCTGCTTAATTAAAAGAACCTTAATGTCCGTAAATAAAAATGAAATGTTGTAAAAATATCATTGTTCCGTTCCGTTCCGTTACTTACCGTTAGCTATATAGGTAACGGTAATTAACGGAACGGAACGGAACAGCATATTTTGTGACAATTATAAAACGCATGGAGCAAGTGAAAGATATAATTTTTATAAGATTAATATCGACGGAAACTTAGTGAAATTAATACAGTTGAATGTTTTTCGACCTGTCAGTTTACTCATTTTTTCTCTAAAAGATCCATTCTTTTTTCAATTATCTGATATTTTCTGGCGTTAACTTGCAACGGATCTATTATTAATATTCAATGTTGCTGTGTGCCTATGTTCAAAGGTAATACAAAAAAATCTGGAACCGCTACACAGTTTTTTTTTAATCGCCGTGTAGTATGTATGTATATCACGATTTGTAATTTTAAACACGTTTCATTCCGTTACGTTATATACAAATAGTAATATAAGTAACGGTTATTATCAAATCGGATCAAAACAACATATTTTTTTCTAAAAGTTATTAAAGTATTAATGTTTAGCCCTTGCATATAGAGCTGTTGAGATACCGCATGTTATTTTCCATAGCACACTGTTGCAAAAAAAATGAGGAGAATCCATTTATATAGTTTAATGTGGACACAACACCACAAGCCTTAAAATAAACATCTGCTTAATTAAAAGAACCTTAATGTCCGTAAATACAGTATGAAATGTTGTAAAAATATCATTGTTCCGTTCTGTTCCGTTCCGTTCCGTTAATTACCGTTAGCTATATAGGTAACGGTAATTAACGGAACGGAACGGAACAGCATATTTTGTGACAATTATAAAACGCATGGAGCAAGTGAAAGATATAATTTTTATAAGATTAATATCGACGGAAACTTAGTGAAATTAATACAGTTAAATGTTTTTCGACCTGTCAGTTTACTCATTTTTTCTCTAAAAGATCCATTCTTTTTTCAATTATCTGATATTTTCTGGCGTTAACTTGCAACGGATCTATTACTAATATTCAATGTTGCTGTGTGCCTATGTTCAAAGGTAATACAAAAAAATCTGGAACCGCTACACAGTTTTTTTTTAATCGCCGTGTAGTATGTATGTATATCACGATTTGTAATTTTAAACACGTTTCATTCCGTTACGTTATATACAAATAGTAATATAAGTAACGGTTATTATCAAATCGGATCAAAACAACATATTTCTTTCTAAAAGTTATTAAAGTATTAATGTTTAGCCCTTGCATTTAGAGCTGTTGAGAACCCGCATGTTATTTTCCATAGCACACTGTTGCAAAAAAAATGAGGAGAATCCATTTATATAGTTTAATGTGGACCTCACACCACAAGCCTTAAAATAAACATCTGCTTAATTAAAAGAACCTTAATGCCGTAAATACAGTATGAAATGTTGTAAAAATATCATTGTTCCGTTCTGTTCCGTTAATTACCGTTAGCTATATAGGTAACGGTAATTAACGGAACGGAACGGAACAGCATATTTTGTGACAATTATAAAACGCATGGAGCAAGTGAAAGATATAATTTTTATAAGATTAATATCGACGGAAACTTAGTGAAATTAATACAGTTGAATGTTTTTCGACCTGTCAGTTTACTCATTTTTTCTCTAAAAGATCCATTCTTTTTTCAATTATCTGATATTTTCTGGCGTTAACTTGCAACGGATCTATTATTTATATTCAATGTTGCTGTGTGCCTATGTTGAAAGGTAATACAAAAAATCTGGAACCGCTACACAGTTTTTTTTTTAAATCGCCGTGTAGTATGTATGTATATCATGTTTGTAATTTTAAAAAAGTTTCATTCCGTTACGTTATATACAAATACAAATATAAGTAGCGGTTATTATCAAATCGGATCAAAACAACATATTTTATCGAAAAGTTATTAAATTATTAACGTTTAGCCCTTGCATATAGAGCTGTTGAGAACCCGCATGTTATTTTCCATAGCAGACTGTTGCAAAAAATGAGGAGAATCCATTTATATAGTTTAATGTGGACCCCACACCACAAGCCTTAAAATAAACATCTGCTTAATGAAACGAACCTTCATCTCTATAAATACAGTATGAAATGTTGAAAAAATATCATTGTTCCGTCCCGTTCCGTTAATTACCGTTCGCTATATAGGTAACGGTAATTAACGGAACGGAACAGCATAGTTTGTGTCAATTATGAAAGGCCTTTTGATTCCATGTTATTTACATTTTTAAATATTTCACTTGCTCTTCACTTTTTCTAATTGTCGCCGCTGCGTAGCCACATAACAAAAAGGGGGAGCAAGTGAAAGAAATAATTTTAATAAGATTGATATTCACTTAGTGAACTTAATACTGTCCTATGGCTTTCGATATTTATTAACCTGTCAGTTTAGTTATTTTTTTTTCGTTAAAATTTCCTGTTATTTGTCAATTATCTGATATTTTCTACCGTAAAGTAACTTGCAATGTATCTTTATTAATCACTAATGTTGTTGCACCTGTTGAAAGGTACAATACCAAAAAAAGTCTATAGTGAACAGGTTAGCAATAGCTTAAATATACAGAAATAACACTTGTAAATCTTTTAAACACCTAATGGTTATATACAAATAGTAATATAAGTAACGGTTATTATCAAATCGGATCAAAACAACATATTTTTTTCTAAAAGTTATTAAAGTATTAATGTTTATCCCTTGCATATAGAGCTGTTGAGAACCCGCATGTTATTTTCCATAGCACACTGTTGCAAAAAAAATGAGGAGAATCCATTTATATAGTTTAATGTGGACCCCACACCACAAGCCTTAAAATAAACATCTGCTTAATTAAAAGAAACTTAATGTCCGTAAATACAGTATGAAATGTTGTAAAAATATCATTGTTCCGTTCTGTTCCGTTCCGTTCCGTTAATTACCGTTAGCTATATAGGTAACGGTAATTAACGGAACGGAACGGAACAGCATATTTTGTGACAATTATAAAACGCATGGAGCAAGTGAAAGATATAATTTTTATAAGATTAATATCGACGGAAACTTAGTGAAATTAATACAGTTGAATGTTTTTCGACCTGTCAGTTTACTCATTTTTTCTCTAAAAGATCCATTCTTTTTTCAATTATCTGATATTTTCTGGCGTTAACTTGCAACGGATCTATTACTAATATTCAATGTTGCTGTGTGCCTATGTTCAAAGGTAATACAAAAAAATCTGGAACCGCTACACAGTTTTTTTTTAATCGCCGTGTAGTATGTATGTATATCACGATTTGTAATTTTAAACACGTTTCATTCCGTTACGTTATATACAAATAGTAATATAAGTAACGGTTATTATCAAATCGGATCAAAACAACATATTTCTTTCTAAAAGTTATTAAAGTATTAATGTTTAGCCCTTGCATATAGAGCTGTTGAGAACCCGCATGTTATATTCCATAGCACACTGTTGCAAAAAAAATGAGGAGAATCCCTTTATATAGTTTAATGTGGACCTCACACCACAAGCCTTAAAATAAACATCTGCTTAATTAAAAGAACCTTAATGTCCGTTAATACAGTATGAAATGTTGTAAAAATATCATTGTTCCGTTCCGTTCCGTTAATTACCGTTAGCTATATAGGTAACGGTAATTAACGGAACGGAACGGAACAGCATATTTTGTGACAATTATAAAACGCATGGAGCAAGTGAAAGATATAATTTTTATAAGATTAATATCGACGGAAACTTAGTGAAATTAATACAGTTGAATGTTTTTCGACCTGTCAGTTTACTCATTTTTTCTCTAAAAGATCCATTCTTTTTTCAATTATCTGATATTTTCTGGCGTTAACTTGCAACGGATCTATTACTAATATTCAATGTTGCTGTGTGCCTATGTTCAAAGGTAATACAAAAAAATCTGGAACCGCTACACAGTTTTTTTTTAATAGCCGTGTAGTATGTATGTATATCACGATTTGTAATTTTAAACACGTTTCATTCCGTTACGTTATATACAAATAGTAATATAAGTAACGGTTATTATCAAATCGGATCAAAACAACATATTTCTTTCTAAAAGTTATTAAAGTATTAATGTTTAGCCCTTGCATATAGAGCTGTTGAGAACCCGCATGTTATATTCCATAGCACACTGTTGCAAAAAAAATGAGGAGAATCCCTTTATATAGTTTAATGTGGACCTCACACCACAAGCCTTAAAATAAACATCTGCTTAATTAAAAGGAACTTAATGTCCGTTAATACAGTATGAAATGTTGTAAAAATATCATTGTTCCGTTCCGTTCCGTTAATTACCGTTAGCTATATAGGTAACGGTAATTAACGGAACGGAACGGAACAGCATATTTTGTGACAATTATAAAACGCATGGAGCAAGTGAAAGATATAATTTTTATAAGATTAATATCGACGGAAACTTAGTGAAATTAATACAGTTGAATGTTTTTCGACCTGTCAGTTTACTCATTTTTTCTCTAAAAGATCCATTCTTTTTTCAATTATCTGATATTTTCTGGCGTTAACTTGCAACGGATCTATTATTTATATTCAATGTTGCTGTGTGCCTATGTTGAAAGGTAATACAAAAAATCTGGAACCGCTACACAGTTTTTTTTTAAACCGCCGTGTAGTATGTATGTATATCATGTTTGTAATTTTAAAAAAGTTTCATTCCGTTACGTTATATACAAATACAAATATAAGTAGCGGTTATTATCAAATCGGATCAAAACAACATATTTTATCTAAAAGTTATTAAATTATTAATGTTTAGCCCTTGCATATAGAGCTGTTGAGAACCCGCATGTTATTTTCCATAGCAGACTGTTGCAAAAAATGAGGAGAATCCATTTATATAGTTTAATGTGGACCCCACACCACAAGCCTTAAAATAAACATCTGCTTAATGAAACGAACCTTCATCTCTATAAATATAGTATGAAATGTTGAAAAAATATCATTGTTCCGTTCCGTTCCGTTAATTACCGTTACCTATATAGGTAACGGTAATTAACGGAACGGAACAGCATAGTTTGTGTCAATTATGAAAGGCCTTTTGATTCCATGTTATTTACATTTTTAAATATTTCACTTGCTCTTCACTTTTTCTAATTGTCGCCGCTGCGTAGCCACATAACAAAAAGGGGGAGCAAGTGAAAGATATAATTTTAATAAGATTGATATTCACTTAGTGAACTTAATACTGACTTAGTGAACTTAATACTGTCCTATGGCTTTCGATATTTATTAACCTGTCAGTTTAGTTATTTTTTTCGTTAAAATTTCCTGTTATTTGTCAATTATCTGATATTTTCTACCGTAAAGTAACTTGCAATGTATCTTTATTAATCACTAATGTTGTTGCACCTGTTGAAAGGTACAATACCAAAAAAAACGTCTATAGTGAACAGGTTAGCAATTGCTTAAATATACAGAAATAACACTTGTAAATCTTTTAAACACCTAATGGTTATATACAAATAGTAATATAAGTAACGGTTATTATCAAATCGGATCAAAACAACATATTTTTTTCTAAAAGTTATTAAAGTATTAATGTTTATCCCTTGCATATAGAGCTGTTGAGAACCCGCATGTTATTTTCCATAGCACACTGTTGCAAAAAATGAGGAGAATCCATTTATATAGTTTAATGTGGACCCCACACCACAAGCCTTAAAATAAACATCTGCTTAATTAAAAGAACCTTAATGTCCGTAAATACAGTATGAAATGTTGTAAAAATATCATTGTTCCGTTCCGTTCCGTTACTTACCGTTAGCTATATAGGTAACGGTAATTAACGGAACGGAACGGAACAGCATATTTTGTGACAATTATAAAACGCATGGAGCAAGTGAAAGATATAATTTTTATAAGATTAATATCGACGGAAACTTAGTGAAATTAATACAGTTGAATGTTTTTCGACCTGTCAGTTTACTCATTTTTTCTCTAAAAGATCCATTCTTTTTTCAATTATCTGATATTTTCTGGCGTTAACTTGCAACGGATCTATTATTAATATTCAATGTTGCTGTGTGCCTATGTTCAAAGGTAATACAAAAAAATCTGGAACCGCTACACAGTTTTTTTTTAATCGCCGTGTAGTATGTATGTATATCACGATTTGTAATTTTAAACACGTTTCATTCCGTTACGTTATATACAAATAGTAATATAAGTAACGGTTATTATCAAATCGGATCAAAACAACATATTTTTTTCTAAAAGTTATTAAAGCATTAATGTTTAGCCCTTGCATAAAGAGCTGTTGAGAACCCGCATGTTATTTTCCATAGCACACTGTTGCAAAAAAAATGAGGAGAATCCATTTATATAGTTTAATGTGGACCCCACACCACAAGCCTTAAAATAAACATCTGCTTAATTAAAAGAACCTTAATGTCCGTAAATACAGTATGAAATGTTGTAAAAATATCATTGTTCCGTTCCGTTCCGTTAATTACCGTTAGCTATATAGGTAACGGTAATTAACGGAACGGAACGGAACATCATATTTTGTGACAATTATAAAACGCATGGAGCAAGTGAAAGATATAATTTTTATAAGATTAATATCGACGGAAACTTAGTGAAATTAATACAGTTGAATGTTTTTCGACCTGTCAGTTTACTCATTTTTTCTCTAAAAGATCCATTCTTTTTTCAATTATCTGATATTTTCTGGCGTTAACTTGCAACGGATCTATTACTAATATTCAATGTTGCTGTGTGCCTATGTTCAAAGGTAATACAAAAAAATCTGGAACCGCTACACAGTTTTTTTTTTAATCGCCGTGTAGTATGTATGTATATCACGATTTGTAATTTTAAACACGTTTCATTCCGTTACGTTATATACAAATAGTAATATATTTCTTTCTAAAAGTTATTAAAGTATTAATGTTTAGCCCTTGCATATAGAGCTGTTGAGAACCCGCATGTTATTTTCCATAGCAAACTGTTGCAAAAAATGAGGAGAATCCATTTATATAGTTTAATGTGGACCCCACACCACAAGCCTTAAAATAAACATCTGCTTAATGAAACGAACCTTCATCTCTATAAATACAGTATGAAATGTTGAAAAAATATCATTGTTCCGTTCCGTTCCGTTAATTACCGTTAGCTATATAGGTAACGGTAATTAACGGAACGGAACGGAACAGCATAGTTTGTGACAATTATGAAAGGCCTTTTGAGTCCATCATATTTACATTTTTAAATATTTCACTTGCTCTTCACTTTTTTCTAATTGTCGCCGCTGCGTAGCCACATAACAAAAAGGGGGAGCAAGTGAAAGATATAATTTTAATAAGACTGATATTCACTTAGTGAACTTAATACTGTCCTATGGCTTTCGATATTTATTAACCTGTCAGTTTAGTTATTTTTTCGTTAAAATTTCCTGTTTTTTGTCAATTATCTGATATTTTCTACCGTAAAGTAACTTGCAATGTATCTTTATTAATCACTAATGTTGTTGCACCTGTTGAAAGGTACAATACCAAAAAAACGTCTATAGTGAACAGGTTAGCAATAGCTTAAATATACAGAAATAACACTTGTAAATCTTTTAAACACCTAATGGTTAATATATAAACGTGATTTTTGATTACCCTAATTGGTACCTCAATGCTTGTTCCGTTCCGTTCCGTTCCGCAAATTACCAATAGCCCTTTAAATCGGTAATTGTTGACTGGCCTAATTTTGTTGACCATGATAAGACCAATGACCTTTTACACAGTAAGTAAATGCTATTACTATTGTTAACGTTTTGTTTAATCTGGAATTAAAATTTATACATTGATTTAGTCTTTAAATATTTTTATATTTTGTAAATATTTGACGTAATTTTGTCTTTTTTTATACTTCATGCAAATAATTCTGTCTTTTTATTAGACAGTGACCATATGTGCCAAGTTTTACTGTCTTGATTACTATTTTAGCCCAGTCCATTATTATAGCAACGAGAGTTAATTCCTGTGGCTTTCATACCAACGGGTGATATTATACAATTAATGACTTTGATATAGGTCGCTATCAGGATTTATCAGCCAGAGAAAATGTAATATTCACCGAGCCGCTAGGCGAGGTGAATATACATTTTTGAGGGCTGATCAATCCTGATAGCGACCGTATATCAAAGTCATTAATTGTTTTATTACATGAATAAAACCACCATCTCCCCTCGATCAGAAAAACAGAGGATGCCTTTTCTACTGGAGCCCCTGCTTACATTTTGTAATTGTTGTTACCCTTAATATTTTTATATTTAATACTGCATTTTGATATCAATTTGCTGGTAATCCTGAAATTCCAGTTTCAAATATTGAGAAGAATATAAATGAATAAACATATCGCAGAGCCGACGTTTCTGCCATTTGTTGTCGTCACGCACGACGTACAATTATTACAATCGATTTGATTGGACGAATGAATTTGTTAAGACGGCTATTCTGATTGGCTAAAACATAAAAACCAGGTCGATATCGTATTCCGCTTGACTACTAGGCAGCGGAATCGTGCAGCGTACACACATTTTATGTAATTTTAGTACTGTTGCGATTTATTGTGACCCAAAAGTTGTTTTTAGACCAATCAAAAACACGCAAAATTCCATTCATGTAATAAAATATAATAATACTGCATTTGAACGAGGGTATTATGGTAGATTATTACATGAAGAAAAAAATTTTCACCCTCGATTTTTTTCTTCATGTGATAATCTACCGTAACAGTTCAAAGACAGTATGATTTTTTTATTATACTAAATGCCTTTTATCTAAAGAAGAAACGTGAACTACCATATAGATACTGTACTGAATTATATTTTTAATAGAAAATGTTTGTCTACTAGCTGTTTTCGAATAATTTTTGCACATTTTCATGTATTTGTTGTGCCTCGGACATTTTTGCGCGAAAGGGACAAACGACGTGCAAGTAAATTTTAGCTGATGCGGCTAATCATTTTCCTTGTTGGCAATTTTCGTTTTGAGCGGTTGATAATTTTTATATCATTCGTAAACTTCGACTGGATCGGATGATAATTTTCATGTTCGGCAATCTCCGTTCTGAGTCGGCGTTAATTTTTGTTATATCACCCGTTGGGACGAAAACACGAGGAATTAACACCCGTTGCTATAATTGGCGGGGCTAAAATCGGAATCAGTAGAAATTAACACATGAGACCAGAGATGACCGAACCGGAAAAATTATCATCCGCTCCAGTCGAAGTTTAAGGGTGATATTAAAAAATTATCACCCGCTCAGAACTAAAATTGCCAACCTGGAATAATGATCACCCGCATTAGCTGAATTTACTTACACGGTCGGTGGCGGATTCAGGAAGCGTAAGTGGCGTACGGGCGTACGCCCCCCCCCCCCCTTTTAAAAAAAGGAAAGAAAAAAAGAGAACAGGGAGGGTAACAACCAGCGCCAACGGCAAAAATGTAATCCCCGCTCGTCCTTGCCATAAATTAATGCATTAACGGTACTACCCCTGCCGTAAATGCGCCTCTGCGGGACCACTTCGTGGCCCTCCTTTTCCGATATCCCCTTTTTACGCCCCCCTTTTCGAAAATCCTGTAACCGCCCCTGACACGTCCGTTGTCTTTCCGCGCAAATGTATAAAAGACAACAATGAATACGTGAAAATTGTTAAACATTTTTCATTAAACATATACTCCAGTACAGTCTCTTTTATTATAGTAGTTCCCGTTACTCTTCCAGTATAATAAAAAAAAATCAGGCAACACGGGCAGTGCACAGGACAATTAGCCATTAGTTATGGAATACACGTACAGGTCACTATGATTTTTTTGTTTTAGGCCTTGGAAGAAATCAGCCAATCGATGGAGTTTCCAGACTCGCACTTGGAGTTGCTTTCAGACTCGCGTACAATGGATTTTATCGAGTTTCTAAGGGTACACTTCTTTCCAGATGAAAACTTGAGTAAATCTATTGGTTTAAAATTTGATGGAGAAATGGCGCGATATTTATCCGTATTTTATAAACAAAACCTGTCAGTTTTACTAGTGGATAATAAAAATAATGAAATTATTGCTTCTGCCGGAATAGGCATATTCAGGAAAGACCAGCCTGCCGATTCATCACAAACAACTAATAAGGAGTGGGCACAAATTTTGGCATTTTTAGAACACAAAAGTAATGAAATTGATGTATACAAGTATTTTAACGTCGATTTCACTGTTGGATTATCCAGTCTGTGTACACACAGAAAATACAGACATAAAGGACTTGCTACAAAAACAATGCAATCGGCAGTGTTATTTGCTAAAAAACTAGGACTCGGTCCCGTTTGCATTCATATAGAGTGCACTGCAATAGGTTCACAGAAAGCGAGTGAAAAATTGGGATTCGAGATAATACAAGAATTACGACATGATGATTATAAAATTGACGGCGAAATAGTCTTTAAGAATACCGATGTAAAAACGACAAAGTGTTATGCAAAACAACTGTAAATTATAGATTTGTGTATTTACTAAACTTAATATATCAACAAAATTTCATTAAACAGAAGGATTTTCACAATAAAGAAATTATACCCCATGAAACGAAGTTTTGAAATGCGGCCGAATTTTCATTTTGATACAGCGATTTTCCATACTAAATTTTGACCATGTTTTGAACGCTAGTGTATGTTAGGAAAATTCCATTGTTGTTGAAATTGAAATAATTACCGTCTCCCATGGGAGACGGTATACCTAGTCAAATGGCGATCAGTCTTCGGAGTAAATGACTCTCTGTTACTTGATTGGGTGGTTAACTAAATCTATAAATATTTTTCTTATATTTCATTGGTTTACGTCAGGATCGCATTAGTATGTGTACTGAAATTTTGATATATTCTTAGGTCGAATCGGGGTTGTAATCAGTAATTTAGTGTAGTAATGTAACGTTCCACATATTGACTTCTATTTCATTCAATGCATTGGTCAGTGAACAATAATAAGGTAAACATTGCACCAAAATCTCCCTACTTTATAAAGCTGTTTTGGCAAAAATTATATGTTCTATATCTTTATTTTCGTTAATCAGTATTTTGGTGTAGTAATGTTACATTCCACATATGATATTGACTTCTCTTTCATTCAATGCATTGGTCAGTGAACAATTAAAAGGTAAACATTGTACCAAAATCTCCCTACTTTTTAAATCTGTTTGGGTTAGGAAAAAATTATATGTTCTGTATCTTTATTTTCGTTCTGATATTGATGCAAATTTAACAAAACATATTTTTACCGCTAATTTTGAACATTTGTTGCTTAGGGAGTCAATTTTTGTTTATTTTTTTTAAAGCACGTGTGAAGTGACGACAGGCATTTAAATCTCTCAAGCACCATTGGATAATAGGTTAGCGTAAACAATGTCCTTACATGTACATTGTTTACATATCTTACATATAAATTACAAAAAACCAGATACTTTAATAAATCCATAAAATATGTAATGCAGCTAAGAGACGGTTAGCTTTTTAGAAAAGCTAAACTTGTGTCTTCTGCAGTTGAGGCGTGAAAAGTCTGGCGGTTTGTCCGAATACCATTGTACGTTTAGAAAGCAGACGAACGTTTGTAAACAACAGTAGACCCCTTTCGAAACAAAAATGACTGACTTCCTATGGAAATTCGATCTATCGAAATAAAAATTCAGCAGCATTTCAAAACTCCGGTTAACAGAGGAAAATAATTGTTGATTTCAAGAACTGTAATATGAGATCTTCAAAAGGACCATAAACTCGACCAAACGTGGTAGGCAGTTTCCATTTTTTTCATGCAAAAACCCGTCGGACAAACACGCTAACGTTTACTGTATCGTGCTATTTGTAGAATTCAACAAAGGATATGGTCTCTTTTGCAATTAAATCCAGTGGCGGATCTAGGGAAAGATAAAAAGGAGAACAGGAACAGCCAACGCCAAAGGCAAAAATGTAATCCCCGCTCGTCCTCGCCATAAATTAATGCATTAACGGTACTAATTCGTTTTTATGATATCTCTGTTGTATATGCCGTACCAAATAAAGGTTACTTAACACTATAAAACCTTGTTCGTGGCCCTCCTTTTCCTATATCCCCTTTTGACGCCCCCCCCCTTTTCGAAAGTCCTGTATCCGCCTCTGAAATCCTATAACACAACAGAATGGAACAAAAACACAAAAGCACGGAACAGCACTCGAAAGCCTGAAAGATTATAATTATTTAAAAGTGAATTCGGGCTCACCCTAGCTCACTTGTTACTTGTAAATTTGTTTATTACATCCGGTCAATGGTAAAATGGGGTAAGAGGGGTGGGTCCCCAGCAAACAATTTTACGTCGTAGAAACGTCGTTAAAATGTATGTTTTTGGTTGCAGTAACGTTACTATAAAACGTTATTTTTACGAAATGGATGGTTTTCTTAACGTCGCCTTAACGTTTTTTGCAACCAATTTACGACGTTTAACAGACATTCGCCAAACGTTACGAAAATATCGTGACGTACACCCGACATTTAGACTACGTATGATTTTGCCGTAGATGTTCTGTAAACGTTGTCACAACATTAAAAATAATACATAACACCTTCCACAGACGTTTGTCTAACGTAATTGAAACAAGCAATTGTTGTATATATCAAAAAATGTCTTCCTGAAAATCACTGTTCCGTCTTTTTCTCGAAAGAAATATGGTCATAACCGCATCGTATTCTTACCCATAACAATACATCTCTGATAGCCAACGTAAACATATGCATGAGATACCAACTGGTGAACATTTCAAGAATTCAAGGAACATATAAGAAGCTACATATAACTGCCTTTATGTCTCGAAAAGCTCTGCTGCAGGTTCCACAAAATACACAGTGAAATACAAAAGACGATTTTCAAAGAAAAAACGATGCAAATTACTCGTATAATTAAAATAGAAAAATAAATTAGTTTCCTATTTTTTATTGTTTAAATATTACAAGACAAAACAGTTAATTAAGCCTCTGACACACAGATGTACAAGAGGACACAAAGAAAATATAAACAGTAGTTGACTTCAGACATTAATACATACAGACACAAATACAGCTATATTAATTAAAACACACAAAGGAAATACATATTAAAACACATGTTCAACAATTACTTACAGTCAATACACATAAAGCAAATAAATAAAAATAAGTGTTATAGAGAGAGCAAAAAATACAAAAAGCAGTTTATTTACAACACTGATCTATATGACATCGGATCTTGGGATTTTGTAATATACAATCAATACATTAACTTTTTAAAAGTTTT
Source organism: Limnoperna fortunei (assembly GCA_944474755.1). NCBI lineage: Eukaryota > Metazoa > Mollusca > Bivalvia > Mytilida > Modiolidae > Limnoperna > Limnoperna fortunei. The sequence goes on along the minus strand of OX104114.1, from coordinate 27,898,886 downwards.
TGCAGAGTTCTGCAATACAGTTTAAACTGGTTGCTGTCTAGATTCTGGCACCTAAAAAAAAAAAATAAAATAAATAAATAAATAAATAAATAAATAAATAAATAAATAAATAAATAAATAAATAAATAAATAAATAAATAAATAAATAAATAAATAAATAAATAAACAAATAAATAAAAAATAAATAAATAAATAAATAAATAAATAAATAAATAAATAAATAAATAAATAAATAAATAAATAAATAAATAAATAAATAAATAAATAAATAAAATGTCTTGCATCTTCCCATATTTTTCATAAGAATTAAAGCAATATAATTTCTTTATCTGATAGACTCTTTTTAACTATCTATTACATTATTATTATTTTATTTAGTACATCAAGCATTCTTTATACGACACGGTAGCAGTGGTCAAGTTTGAAGTGAGTGTGAAGCTCTACAAAAAATGTTTAAAATATACAGTAATTTTATTAATTTGGTCCCAGGATAAAAGGTTTTATATCAGTGTGTCTCTGTACGCTTATATTTTGAAACGAGGGCGTCGGTGGTCGCATGGTTATGGTAGTTAGTCATCTTCTATTGACCACGTGTCTGTTAACGCTGCGGTCGCGGGATCGCGCCTTACGACGGGCAAGGTGTGCTCGAATACAAAATTGACAAGGATTGAGGGTTGTTCGGGCTTTTTACCAGGGTATTCCTCCTGCAAAAAAACCTGGACGTCATTATACAGCTGAAAAATTTCTGAAAGTTGCGTCAACCACAATTAAATAAAAACTAACATAAATCTGAAAATGTTTTGAGACAATCTATGTTCTGAATACAGTATTATTTGGTTTTCCCTATGTTAGCAATTATTAAACTTACCTTATATCTGGATCAATTAGGGGCATGTTTTAGGCATTCCGTTATAATCTCCTTCGCATCCATTTCTGTTGCTGACGAATGATTATTTTTTTCTGTATGCCCCTGAAGAAGAAGAAAATTAATAAATCTTTCGGTATTTTTTTGTCATCTGGTTAACAGTAGTTGCATTTCGATAAATTGTCATTTGCAAAGATTGATAAGGGTTTACAGTTTCATATTGGTCAAAATAATAATTATTTAAAAGTGTTGACAAAAACATTTTTGCTCTTCCTTTTTATATTACATATCGCGTAACACGTAACAACCCTGTGTTGTGGATTGATTATTATTTATAATACAATGATTTAGAAAATAACTTACCTATGATCATCTGACAACACAAAGAAAGATTCAGTAATGGGAGCTTTCCTGTTTTCCCTCTTAAACTGTAGTCAGACCATAATGCATTGCTGCCATTGTCTTCATCATTCGCCGTTTGGAGTCCCAACCAGAGCTACCACCCAGAGCAGTATGCAGCTTGAGCTTGTACGACGATAAAAAAACAATAAATGATTTTAATATACATATAATCTTAATTCTACTGAAATATGTGCAAAAATGAAAGAATAATAATAGGAACCTGATTATTTCCTGTATAAGCGATGTTTACAAAATATTTCAGTTTGGGTCCAAATGCACATAAGAAAATGTTGACTGGCTGAAATACTTTACGGACATATTTCACGAAATAAGATCAACTATAAATACATTGTAAGACCCAAATGAATAGGTCTTTTTATTCTTGTCGGGGGTTTTAACGTCCTACACTGATAAATATATACCCTCGGTCGGACGGTTGTTAGTAGTCCATGGACTCCACTATGGTGGGTTTGTCGAAGCCCGGTTTTCGGGATACCTAGTCGAAGAACTCGGCAGCATATGTTCTACTAGCGGCCGGGCTGCTCCGATGTAACGTTGGCCTACTCCAGTACCCCACATGAGTAGGAGCGTTTCCGCACTCTGACCTATCGTCGAGGTCTTCCATCTGCAGAGTGAGCAGACAGTGTATGCTTTCCTCTGACATTTATGACATGACTAGGTCTTACTTACTTATGGGGGTTTTTACGTCCTTGACTACCGTAAAACGGTCTCGCACGGACTTATTGCCTAATGGCTTTTATATAATTTTTTTTTAACTATTTATTTGTATTTTTGGGGATTTATAGGCCATAAATATTATAAGTGAAATGATAAAAGGGGGCAGAAATGCCGCAACCAAAAAAGACTTAGTGGAAGTAGATTTATCTATCAAGCTGCATCCAGCTAGAGAACCAAGACGCTAGCAGCAAGTACGGGTCGTGCCATGGCAGCGGCGCGTGCGCCTACTCTTATCGAATGATGCCAATGGGATCTTTTACGTGCTAGTTGATGGAATACTGTACACGAGGCACCAGTTTTACGTCTCATCTGACAGACGGAAAAAAAATTATTTACATGTATATATACATTACTATGGCCTTGCATGATTAATTTGAATTTGAAAATAATAAAGTAACTCAGTTATATACATTTCAATGTGGAATTGGTGACTAGGTCTAAAATATTACTGCATTTTATACACGCATTCCTATTCATTCTTGTTTTCAATTAAACGATAGGCAGTTACAGGACTCAAGTGCGTGTAGTAGAACTTGAAATATTCGAACGTGATTTTGAGGAAAAGGAATTAAATTGTGCGAATGTCGCAATGAAACATATACAATATTCAAATTCGTGTTCTTAAGGAATTAAAAGAAGAATTATTACATATCAAAAATATGCTTAACGTTTTCTTATGAATTTTGTCTATTGTATCTTGTATATTATAGTACTTACTTTTGAGCTGTGCTTTTATTTTCATGTGGCGAATGACCCAGTTTTCTTTGTTTCAAAAGCAAACACTCAAAAGATATCAAATTACGCGTGCACGTGTGGTTTTACGACCCTTGTGTAATTTCATGACCCCTGCTATTTACATTCGATCGGCAAGAACAAAAAGCCACTGTACTGTAAGAGATATACAGAGAAATAAAGCGAACGAAACTGACCGGGAAATATTAATTAAATTCTGGTAGAAATTCATAAAATTTGATACCATTAAAGTATCTATGTTGCAATCCCCCAACCCCGTAAGTCGCCAGCCAATAAAAAACCACTGTAAGAGACATAATTTGAAAAAAAGCAAAACAGATTGAGGAGGAACATGCTAATTAAATTCTTATGGAAATTCATTTATTTATTAAAATGTAAAGATTATGTCGAAACCCTCCATCTATCTTCAATAAAGGAAAGATTTTTAAACAGAAAGAAAAATAGTTTAATATGATTTGTTTTAAAATATTTAAACTATATTCTTTATTTAAAAACATACCTGTTAAACTGTAAAATATTTATAAATATCTAATCCCCATCTACTCCAACCCGGCAACACACTATTTTTCCCAAAAATCGTATATGGGTTCTTAATAAGTCGAACACAAATAAACGTTACAAGGACGTTGCAAATATGTTCGCTAAGTTTATTGTAACGTAACAAACACGTTGAATTGACGTTATGTTTTACGTGATTTTAACAACGTCTACACAATTTTATACAAATGTTGCTATTTTTGACAACGTTTTAACAACGTCAATTAAACGTGCTTAATTACGTTATGAATTAAAGACGTAACAACAACGTTGCATTTTCGTTGTAGATAAGAAACGTCAGATCCGACATTCTCACAACTTATAACCAACGTTAGATTTACGTCATGTGTTTGCTGGGTCAATTAACAGGTTAACAAATTTTTATTTTTCCCAAAACAGTAAATGTAAAATAAATATACATTACATACATTATGTGTAGGTACAACTACCTGTATCACGTCGAGACAGTTGTGTACATTCGTATCACTACGAGACGCGCAGCGTCGAGTTGTGATGCGAATGTATGCAACTGTCGAGACGTGATACAGGTAGTTGTACCTACACTTAAATGTATGTAATAAGTTTATCTAAAATTAAGAAGTATACAAAGAGCAGAACAAAACTGAATGTTTACAATTTAAAATTTAACATTCAACGAAGCATTTGTTTATAAAATATAGCCCCTAACGTCACACGCATTATGACGTCATATTTCATTCATGGAATGAAAGTCATTCAACGAATCATTGGTTATACCATTCATTGTGACGTCAAGAAGTAGTTCCGACAAAAGTACATCTTGTATCACATATATAGATGATACAAGGTTTTTTATCACACAGCTTGAATCAATCGATATTTTTTCAGATTCTGACTAAATACATACTTAATTTTAGATAATGATAAGAGATAACATCAATTTACACAAGAAATCAGAAAACAATAAGTTCACAAACTGAAGAAACAGATAACAGCAGAATCTAATCGATACATTATTCCGTGTTTCTATAGGAACTCGTATGTGATCTTAAGTATATTCCTCCGTTCATAGGAAGACTCTATTACATTAAAAAGGTGGTGAATAAAATGAATTAAGAGATAACAGAAAAAATCTGTAAAACAGTTACAGTAACAGTTTTCTGACTATTAACAGCAAACATGGTTTTATTTTCATTATAACAGGTAATAACAGTGTCATTTTTTTTAAAGAAAACTGATCTTATGGTTGAAAAACAGTTAAAAGATGTGTAAAAATGCCACAAAATATGACAAGGTCAATGTACATTTGAAATTATATTAAAAGTGCGTTATGTTGTAAGATTGACTTCTTTAGGACATAGATTATGTATGAAATTGCTTTACTTTTGTCAAAGACCTATACACATGTGCGTCCACTCTGGACTACTGACAAAGACCTATACACATGTGCATCCATTCTGGACTATTGACAGAGCTATACACATGTACCTCCACTTATGACTATTGACAAAGACCTATACACATGTGCCTCCACTCTGGATTATTGACAAAAATCTATAGACATGTGCCTCCAATCTGGACCTTTGACAAAGACCTATACACATGTGCCTCCAATCTGGACTTTTGACTAAGGTCTATAGACATGAGCCTCCACTTTGGACTTTTGACAAAGACCTATACACATGTGTCTCCAATCTGGACTATTGACAAAGATCTATAGACATGTGCCTCCAATCTGGACCTTTGACAAAGACCTATATATACACATGTGCCTCCAATCTGGACTATTGACAAAGATCTTTAACATGTGCCTCCATTCTGGACTTTTGAAAAGACCTGTACACATGTGCCTCCAATCTGGACTATTGACAAAGATCTATACACATGTGCCTCTAATCTGTACTTTTGACAAAGACCAATATACATGTGTATCCACTCTGGACTTTTGACAAAAGACCTATATACAATGTACATGTGTATCCAATCTGGACTATTGACAAAGATCTATAGACATGTGCCTCCACGCTGGACTATTGACAAAGACCTATACTCATGTGCATCCATTCTGGACTATTGACAAAGACCTATACACATGTACCTCCACTTATGACTATTGACAAAGACCTATACACATGTGCCTCCACTCTGGACTATTGACAAAGATCTATAGACATGAGCCTCCACTTTGGACTTTTGACAAAGACCTAAACACATGTGTCTCCAATCTGGACTATTGACAAAGATCTATAGACATGTGCCTCCAATCTGGACCTTTGACAAAGACCTATACACAAGTGCCTCTAATCTGGACTATTGACAAAGATCTTTAACATGTGCCTCCATTCTGGACTTTTGAAAAGACCATTACACATGTGCCTCCAATCTGGACTATTAACAAAGATCTATAACATGTGCCTCCATTCTGGACTTTTGAAAAGACCTATACACATGTGCCTCTAATCTGTACTTTTGACAAAGACCTATATACATGTGTATCCACTTTGGAGTTTTGACAAAGACCTATACACATGTGTCTCCACTCTGGACTATTGACAAAGACCTATACAAACATGCATCCACTCTGGACTATTGCCAATGACCTATACACATGTGTCTCCAATCTGGACTATTGACAAAGACATATACACATGTATATCCACTTATGACTATTGACAAAGACCTATACACATGTGCCTCCATTCTGGACTTTTGAAAAGACCTATACACATGTGCCTCTCATCTGTACTTTTTACAAAGACCTATATACATGTGTATCCACTCTGGACTTTTGACAGAGACCTATAAACATGTGTATCCACTCTGGACTTTTGACAAAGACCTTTACACATGTGCCTCCACTCTGGACTATTGTGATGATTTTTCAGTGTTATTTAAATGAAAATGAAGTAAAATCACACGAATCTTTAGTAATTGTATTACCAAATCATTAATATAGATTGTTCATACCATTATCTTCAGACCGGGTTGCTAGAGATTTATAAGTTCACCCCTTGAAAACGGTACTCGAAAAAATAGTTCGTCCTGTGACGTTCATTTTCAAGGATAACAATTTCATCGGTTTAATGAAAAAAAAATTTCTAGACCTGAATATCTTGGATTACAAAATGAAAGAAAAATTTGATATCACCAAGATGGTATCCATCTCTGTGGGCCCCGCCGAGCGTCAAGTCAAAGTTCAAAGTAAATGGTCATCAACAACGGTATGCGACACATCGCCTTGATATTATCTACCCACATACCAAATATCAAAAGCCCGATTTTAAACGATAAAAAAGTTACAGACCTGACATGAATTTGTCATTCAGAAAGCAATAACGTTACCTTGCGGTCAAAGCTCAAGGTCTACAACCACGGTATGCGGCACATCGCCATGATTTTATCTACCCACATACCAAACATCAAAGGCCTACCTCACAAGATAGAAAAGTTACAGCTCCGACACGATTAGTTTCGGACGGATGGACGCCCTGCACAACGGACGGACGGACAGACTGATCACGATTGAGCGTCCACTATAGAGCGTGGCGGTGCCATAATAAAAATGTGTTACACTGAAATTCGAATTTACAGAAAAAGAAATCTTAGCTAACTTGAGAAATCGGCGGCAAGTTTCAAAAACTGATTTATAAATATCGTTTGTAATTTGTTTTAATCAATTAATTGAAGTGTAATTCCTGAAGTGATCGCATGTGTATTGTAATTGTGATATTATAATTATTTTCATCGTAAGCAAACGTTCAAACATCGATGTTCATTTACATCTCTGTTTACTCATAACTTTCTGTCTTCAAAACGTTTCTTTAAGTGAGAGAAAGTATTTAACCCGTTTTTCAATTAAACCCAATTGTGCAATAATTCCTTGTGACTAGTCCGTGAATCTTCTGCCGTCCCGCGCTGTTTTCAGTTTATGTATCTATCCACACGTTTCGGTTTCCAGTTATATTGTTTGATTGTTTGAATGGTGTTTAACGCCACTTTCAGCAATTTTTCAGCTATTTCATGGCGCCCAGTTTTTATTGGGGGAGGAAGCCGGAGTACCCGGAGAGAACCCCCGACCTGCGGTAGTTTCCAGTTATATTAACAAATGCATGGTAATTTATTGTCCATAAATTATTTATAAAAATTCTAGATGATGGTTCTGTATCTATAGGAACATTTTCCAATTTTAAGAATAAGTAATCTGTAATCAAATAAATAAATAAATAAATAAATAAATAAATAAATAAATAAATAAATAAATAAATAAATAAATAAATAAATAAATAAATAAATAAATAAATAAATAAATAAATAAATAAATAAATAAATAAATAAATAAATAAATAAATACTCTCTTGCATTTTTGCACTAGTACCAAGAACGATATACCAAGTGGTTAACCGGTTGGAGTTTTTAATCTGTTTTGCAATGAAAATTAATTTGCTTATAATCTATTTTGCATTTTTAATGTGAAAATTATTCCTTGTTATGAACGAGTACAAATAAAACTATACACCTATACCCTTGATTTACTCATACTTTTCGACATCAAAAATTTATTGCAAAATGGGTTATGTACGCTATATAAAAGACGTGCTTTCATGAAACAATTCAATGTCCAATTAATATGAAACTTTGGGAACATGTTAAGGGTGACCTAAAGTTTTGCAATCCACTTTTGAAATTTTCAAAATGGCTGCCATTTCCATGGAAACGGGGGTCATTATATAAGACATTGAATTATTTTGGAAAAAAAATGTATTTGGGGATTTTCAACATGCTGAACATTATAGTGGCAATGGTTGTTCGTTTGGGAGACATCTTGTGTTGGCCCACAATCAGCACCAGTTACATATAATGATTTTCATATTGTCAGACGCAAGTTACTTTGGCAAGATCAGTACACTTGCAAATTCAATGATATACAAAGTTGTTCTGTTCACATTAAAGTTTATTGTTCAATAAATAGAACATTTATTGTAGAAGTATTCAACCAGGCTCCCAAGTGCCTTAGTGCACTTTAAACCACCATATTAAGTCCTATGGAGGCCGTCATGTTAAATTTCAGATCGGTATAAAATAAAACTGTAGAGAACCAACCATTAAATGTTGTTCATATGTTTTTGTTTAAATTGGTTAAATGGTTTCACAAACTTTGTCAACATTTTTCTGCAGGCTTATATTAAAAATGTGGTGTCTGCCGGCTTTTAATATTTTCAATTAAACAAAAAACAAACTAGACAAGACATATCCTATAAACATTAATATACAATATGGCTTCAATCAGCTTTTCATTTTCTGATAAGAAATTTTTATTGTACATGTAGGTTAATATTTTGCTTCCCATAGGTTTTAATGTCAAGTTAGGTCCTTTCAGCCATATGGAATTTAGTATCAGAATAAAAAACATATCTTTGGACATATGAACAAGAGGCTCAAGAAAAGATTGAAATTTATATGTTTACAGACCATTCTGCTGATGATGATGAATGCAATCCATGACACCAATTCAAATAATCCCCTTTTCAGCTTGTATTTATAATCATGTAGGCACTTTACAGGTAGCTAAAAGCATATGATTAACATATACCTGTCCAAATCATCATTCTAACAACAATATACTTGCGATTTCACAATGCACTCATAGTTTGAATTGTACTATTAATTACTGTGGGGGAAATATGACATTTAATGGGACATTAAATGATACCCCGCCATGTTGCATTTTTTTTAATATTCATGAACACATTTTACTGAATTACATATCTGCCTACAAGAACAGCCGAGCATGATAATAATCCATCTCAAAAGACAATTTTTACCTTGACCCGGGACCTACAAAAATTATTTCAAATAAGTGGCACAACTCAAAACTAGAAATGGGATTGTGCTGAAAATTCAGCCCGATCTTCATTTTATAGTACTTAACAACTGTGCAAAGTTTTAAAAAAAAATCTGTTGACATGTTTTCAAGTTATCATCTGGACCCACCAACTGTTGACCCAAAAAAACCTTGAATTGGTCCAAGTCGAAAACTACAAATTGGATTGTGCTGAAAATCGATCTTGATCTTCATTTTGTGGTATTTAATTGATGTGCAAAGTTCAAATACAATCAAGTTATCATCTGGAAACCCCCTAGGCACGGACAGACGGAAGTACACTCGTTTGGCTGTGTATAAAAAATGACAAACCACAACTTTAGATTATTAATAAATAAAATTATGAAGCAAATATGTATTTCCTAAAATACTCCAAAAAACCCTTAAAATAAATCCAAATCAATGTTATTAAAAAATAATTTTCGGGATTTACCATAATTCTTTGCTTAGTGTTGGAACATATCATAAGATGTTGCAAGAAAATAACCACATACAAAACTTATCTGGGGTCACTACACTATTAAAGGGAAAATTCGCGAAAAAAATGAAAATTTGATATGTTATTCTTCAACTAAAAAGAAACACATTTGCCTCTTGATGTTTTATTATATTTTCAGTGGTTAAGTTTCTGCATGGAATTTACCGTGTAAAAAATGCACTTATGGAGGTCCGCCATCTTGTCACCATCTCGTCACTAGATGGCGATACTAGACATCCAAGTACCTTAAAGGTCGTCGTATGATAATAAAGCGAAACGGTCAATAACAGAAGGTTGAACTATAAGACAAGGTAATGGAAAGATTACGTTTCGTATTCCTGATCTATTTATCGGTATTTTGCAGTATTTTCTTTTGATCTTTGTTTGCGATATTATTCCATCTCACTCTACTAGCTTGAGATGAGCCCATCTCAGCTCGCTGTCAAGACGTCGTTAAGTAACACTGTGACGTCACAATGTTACAAAACAGCGATAAACAGATTATTTTCGTTTTATGAAACTCGATGCATTTTCTCAACATCTCATCTCAGGGTTGTCGCCCTTCGATGAGATATGAAAGAGAAAACGCATCTCGTTTCAAAAAACGTAAATAACCTATAAATATATGCAAAAAAACCCGACTTGTGTAACAAGTAGTTAACAAGTTTAAAGACTTCTACTTAAGACTATTTCCACAGCAGCAACAACGGTAAACGGAAAGAAAGTCACAGGAAAAAAGTCAGTTTTGATAGGAAAAAAGTCCATAAATATTAATTAAATTGAAAATTGTTCGTATTATTATTTTCAACTTAATCAGATTAAGCAACATATTGAACGAAACTTTTTTATACAAAATATTTGCGAAGTTGACTATTTAAGAAATAATGGTCATTACATGAAATATTTTTAAATACTCTGGTTTTCGCGCATCAAAATTTCACTTCACGTTTAGTACATTTATAATTATTATTATTGTTAATAAATATAATTATTATTTCTGGTAACATTTATTGTGCGTGTGTGTGCGTAACACAGTTTCCAAAATTTTACATGTAATGTTGTGTATATTTGAGTTAATGTGTAAGTTTTACACTTCCTCTGACTTGGCATCTAAAGGTATTCGAAATCTTATATACATCCCGTGTTCTGACACTTCGGTGTATTCAAAACATACCTGTCCTTGGCAGGAGGGGGTGTGCCTTTCTAATTTCGAATTACATGATTAACCTTTAATCTGGTTAGCTTTTGAAAAAGTCAGAATATTCATACTTCAAAGTCGGCGTCAAATGATCTAGTAATTGCAATAAACATCCTGTTTGTTTACCTGCTAATTATGTTAATTACCCTTCATAAACGAGAGATGATTTACACGTCCAGGTACAACTGCCGTTTCAAGACGTGCAAAATTATCCACGGAATTTTATTTACAATTATTATTTAGGTAAATTATATCTGAGTTAAATAAAGACAGGTTAAAATTTGTGTCTAAAATGCTTCTATTAAAACAAAGATCATTAAAACATTAAAACGTATTTGGTAAAATTGTCAGCCGGTCATTAGTCATCGCCACAGTTTATATATTGTTCAAAGAGCTAATGCAGAAAAACGTATTTTTAAACTGGATTATTTATCATATTTACTGGATAATTACATTTATCACGTCACAAACGCAGTCACGTGATAAAATACTGTCAATATGGCGGCTCCCATAGACAAAATTTTACCACCTTTTATCCACTCTAGAAGCGTAACGGTAAAGAATACAATAAAACATCAAAAGGCAATTATATTTCTTTTTATTTGAAGAGTAACATATTAAATTTTCATTTTTTCGCGATGTAAGAAATATAAGAAATATTTATTTTAAACAATTTATAATATTTTATATATGTTTTTAAATGAGGAATGCCTTGCTCTACATATGACATTTCTTAAATTATGCAGTTCTGTAGTAGGTATAACATATGATTTTAAGAAGATGGCGCTTTAAGAAAAACTAGAGGCTCCCAGGAGCCTGTATCGCTCACCTGAACTTGAAACCAAACAACCCTTTTTTATCCAGCTTTTCTTTTCTATAAGAACTTCCCAATACATCTGAAAAAATCATTAACTTTGACCTTTTAAGGGAAATAACTCCTATAAGGAGGAGCTTTTGATGCTTAGAGGGAGAAGGGAGGTTCACTTCAAATTTGCTGTATCTGTTATACTTTTTTAACTATCAGTCGAAAACTCTCTCGACTCCCCCCCCCCTTTTTTTCTATTTTAAGTTTTAAGCCAACGTAGCTATGTAGGTAGTCAGGTGTCATGATTTGCACAATTTTTGTAGAGGACGTCCTAATGATGATGTATCAAAGCAGTCCTTTCATTGGTTTAAGAGGAGAAGATTTTTTTAAATCAAGTAAAATTGATTAAAAAAATGTTGAAGGAGAATTATTTCTAAACGGTTCATCAGACGATCTTGACCCTAAAGTCATTTTAGTAGCCCTCATAAAGCAGAACAATTAAGCAATGCTAACTTTTTCTCTAGTTCTAATACTTTTGATTTTGAGGCAAAAATGTAAAAAAAAATCAATTTCGACAATTAAAGGGCAATAACTCCTATAAGGAGTCATCATACAACTTCAACCCAATGGAGTGTTTCGTAGAACTTTTGATGCAGATGAAGGCATGTCTCTTCGGTTTTCCTGTATCTGTTACACTTTTTTAAATATAAGCCAAAAACTGTATTTTACCCCCCACCCCCCTCTGTCCTATTTTTAACCATGGTGGCCACGTTGGTTAATGTGCAGTCAGGGTTGATGCAAACTTGGTTGAGGACATTTGACGGATGATGTGTACAAAGTTTCAAAGCAGTACTTTCAGTTGTTTCAGAGGAGATTTTAAAAAATCAATTAAAACCGATTAAAAAAACAGTTCAAGGGGAATAACTCTTAAACGGTTAATCAGACAATCTTGACCCTTGAGTCATTTTTGTAGCCCTCATAGAGCAGAACAATTAAGCAATGCTAACTTTTTCTCTAGTTCTAATAATTTTAACATTTTGAGGCAAAAATGGCAAAAATCATCAATTTTGACAATTAGAGGGCAATAACTCCTACAAGGAGTCATCATAAAACTTTGACCCAGTGGTGTAATGTATAGCTTTCGATGCTGAGGAAGGAAGGTCTCTTTAGTTTTCCTGTATCTGTTATACTTTTTGAACTATAAGCAAAAAACTGTATTTTGCCCCCCCCCCCCCCCCGTTCTATTTTTAGCCATGGCGGCCATGTTGGTTGGTCTGAGGCCATGATTTGTGCAAACTTGGTAGAGGACATTTTACTGATGATGTGTGCAAAGTTTCAAAGCAATCCCTTCAGTGGTTTTGGAGGAGAAGATTTCTAAAGAAAAGTTGACGACGACGGACGCCAAGTGATGACAATAGCTCACCTGACCCTTCAGGTGAGCTAAAAAGGAGCTTATAGTTTTGTGGTGCTCTGTGGTATCGCCGTTTTCAGCGAAAACTTCATCCGCCTACGACGAGACATAATGGTTAACAAATATGTAGTCTTCAGACATTATTTTATCCAGTAAGGTAATAATTACGGGTATTTTACAGAGTTCTGTGGTAAAAATACGCACTAGCCTGAATGAACTTTAAACTGGATAACATTACATTCGTATTAAATTTATTCATATACTTATTCATATAAAACATTTGTCGGATTTAACAAATTAATTTTTATCAACCTACGTCATAGTATAGTGCCGCATCGGTAATATCAACAAAATCTATATTTGTGTTCGATTTTAAATTTACTAGATTTGTTAAATAGCATCAACGTCAAGAAATATGTTTTGTTTTTGTTTTTTTAATGTTGTTTAATATCTTTGAATAGAGATTAGAAAGATAAAGGGGGCCTAAATCTAAAGACTTCTGGCCAACTGTCAAGCCCTTTTTAACAAATAAAGGCAATATAAACTAGAGGCTCCTAGGAGCCTGTATCGCTCAACTGAACCTGAAACCAAACAACCCTTTTTTATCCAGCTTTTCTTTGCTATAAGGAATTGCCCAACACTTCTGCAAAAATCATTAATTTTTACCTTTTAAGGGAAATAACTCCTATAAGGAGGATATTTTGATGGTTAGAGGGAGAAGGGAGGTTCACTTCAAATTTGCTGTACCTGTTATAATTTTTTTAACTATCAGTCGAAAACTCTCTCACCCCACCCCCCCCCCCCCTTTTTCATTTTTTCTATTTTAATCCAATGTAGCTATGAAAGTAGTCAGGTGTCATGATTTGCACAATTTTGGTAGAGGTAGAGGATGTGTGCAATGTTTCAAAGCAGTCCCTTCATTGGTTTAAGAGGAGAAGATTTTTTAAAATCAAGTAAAATTGATTAAAAAAATGTTCAAGGAGAATAATTCCTAAACGGTTCATCAGAAAATCTTGACACTAAAGTCATTTTTGTAGCCCTCATAGAGCAGAACAATTAAGCAATGCTAACTTTTTCTCTAGTTCTAATAATTTTCAAGATTTTGAGGCAAAAATGTAAAAAATAATCAATTTCGACAATTAAAGGGCAATAACTCCTATAAAGAGTCATCATACAACTTCAACCCAATGGAGTGTTTCGTAGAGCTTCTGATGCAGATGAAGGCATGTCTCTTCGGTTTACCTGTATCTGTTACACTTTTTTAAATATAAGCCAAAAACTGTATTTTACCCCCCCCCCCCCAATCCTATTTTTAGCCATGGTGGCCATGTTGGTTAATCTGCAGCCATGGTTGGTGCAAACTTGGTTGAGGGCATTTTACTGATGAGTCATCATACACTTTTGACCCTATGGAATGTTTTGTAGAGCTTTAGATGCTGAAGAAGGAATGTCTGTTCGGTTTTCCTGTATCTGTTATACTTTCTGAACTATAAGCAAAAAACTGTATTTTGACCCCTCTGTTCTATTTTTAGTCATGGCGGCCATGTTGGTTGGTCTGAGGCCATGATTTGGGCAAACTTGGTAGAGGGCATTTTACTGATGATGTATGCAAAGTTTCAAAGCAATCCCTTCAGTGGTTTTGGAGGAGAAGATTTTTGAAGAAAAGTTAACGACGACGACGACGACGACGGACGACAAGTGATGGCAATAGCTCACATGACCCTTCGGTCGGGCGAGCTAATAAAAAGGAATCAATTCTTTCTGAAAATGAAATTTTAATCACAATTGAGGTCTGCCATACTTTTAACTTTTTTTGTAAATGCTGCTAAAATATAGGAGACGAGATCAAAATAGTGGTGATGAAAACCACTATATCATAAAAGCAATTACAGAAAATAATCAAAATTTAATAAATATTAAGTTCGAGTTTTCTGAGGTGGACCAAAACTTTTTTATTAAATGCATAAATAAAATAAACGTAAAGAAGGCCACAGGAATTGATGTTATATCCCCAAAAATATTGCATCTAGCAAAACCCTTGACTGAATTTTTTAATTTAGCTATCTCATCCTTTTTCCTGATAAACTTGAAGAAGCTCAAGTTGCCCCTATTCACAAAAAAAACAGTGTCTTAGAGAAAAGTAATTATAGACCAGTTAGTGTCTTACCTGTAATATCAAAATTCTTCGAAAAAGCTATTGAAACACAACTATCAAAATATTTTGAAAACATTTTTAATCCTTTTTTGGCTGCATTAAGATCGGGTTTGGATGTCAGATTTCCATGCTTCGTGTACTTGAAGACTGGAAAAAAGCCTTAGATAACAATGAATACTTGGCAGCGATACTTATGGATCTATCTAAAGCATTTGATTGCCTCTCCCACGATCTTCTCTTACTAAAATTAAAAGCATTTGGACTATCTAAAACTTCTTTAGATTTTAAGAATAATTATTTAACAAAAAGGAAACAGTATGCTAGATATCTTTAATGGTGTACCTCAGGGGTCAACATTTTTCTTTTTTAATATCTTTATAAATGATGTATTTTTAGTTGTTAAAAATGTTCCCTATATAACTATGCAGAGGACAATACTTTGGCTAAATCTGATAAATGTTTACAAAATGTAATTTCATCTCTAGAAGAGGATAGTATTTCTATGATTAAATTGTTTACGGAAAATAAAATGCAGGCAAACCCGTATAATTTTTGGCAGAAAAACTCATTTAAAAATATTGTTTTTGATATTAATGGCATCTTATTATCTTCTTGCGAAGACGAAATAAAACTGTTAGGAGTGACGATTGATTTCAAATTAAATTTCAACACACACATATCAAATATTTGAAATTAGGCTGCTAGGCAATTAAACGTACTAAAAAGAATAGGGAAACATTTAAGTAGGCTAGGAAAACTAACCATTTACTACTTATTTATAATGTCAAATTTTAGTTACTGCCCTTTGACTTGGCATTTTTGTGGTGAACAAAATACTAAAACTAGAGGCTCCCAGGAGCCTATAATCCATCACCTGTAATCCAAATGCCTTCAACTATATTTAAATTTTTGAAATCAACAGTTTTAGTCTAGTTGTTATAGCTTTTAAGTTACTGTGCAAAAACTAAACATTTCTTCAAAAATTTTAGTTAAATAAAATAACTCTTATAAGGTGCCATAAGACAATTTCTGAAAATTAAATGGTTTGTAGGCATTGTCCTTCAGGGAAATTTAGAAATTTACAGTTTTACTCTAGTTGTGTTATAGTCTATTTTATAATTCAAAAACTGTTCATTTGTCCAAATTCATAATGAAAGGACAATGACTCCTATAAAGAGTCATCTTGCAATTTTGGACTAAAATAAAACTGCTCATTTGTCCAAATTCATAATGAAAGGACAATTACTCCTATAAAGAGTCATCTTGCAATATTGGACTAAAACTAAGCAATCATTTGTAGGGCTTCTATTGCTGATCATTTGTGCAATTTACAGTTTCAATCTAGCTGCTATAGTTTTGAAGTTACAGGACAAAAATGGAAAATTTCATAAAAAAATTGTCATTGAAGGGCAATAACCCCTATAAGGAGTCATCCGACAATTTCAGACCAATTAAGTGAATTGTAGGGCTTTTATTGCTGATCATTTTGCAATTTATATTTTCACTATAGCTGTTATAATTTGTAAGTTACAGGACAAAAACGGAAAATTACATAAAAAATTGTCATTTAAGGGCAATAACTCCTATAAGGAGTCATCTGACAATTTCAGACTAATACAGTGAATTGAAGGGCTTGTATTGCTGATCATTTTTGCTATTTACAGTTTTACTCTACTGTTATAGTTTTAAAATTATGGGACAAATGGGGAAAATTTCATAAAAAAAATTGTCCTTTTTTAGGGCAATAACTCATATAAGGAGTCATCTGACAATTTCAGACCAATCAATGAATTGTAGGGCTTTTATTGCTGATCATTTTTGCCATTTACAGTTTCACTCTCCCTCGTATAATTTTCAGGTTATATTGTAAATACCCAAAATTTTGTCAAAAATCGTCAATAAAGGGCAATAACTCCTACAAGAAGCCAATACACAACTTAACACTAATAGCAACTATTGTAGACCTAAATGTGCTGATCAATTTGAAGTAACGATTTTCTCTATAGCTATTATAATTTTTGAGATAATGATCAAAAACCTGTGTTGACCCCCATGTTCTATTTTTAGTAACAGCGGCCATATTTGTCTGTTAATCAACACCCTGGGTACTAACTTGAAACTAGAAACCCTAAGGATGAATGTGGCCAAGTTTGAAAAAAATTAGCACAGTGGTTTCAGAGGAGAAGATTTTTTTAAAAAGTTTACGACGGAGAACGGAGGATGGACGACAGACGACGGATGACTGACGCCAAGTGATGGCAAAAGCACACTTGGACCTTCTGTTCAGGTGAGCGAAAAATAGAAAATTTTCAAGAAGGTGCACTTCAATTTATATATGAAGACTATAAAAATTCATATGAAACAATACTTGAAAGTTAAAATTACCATCACTAAAAACTCAACGAATGCGCGACATTCCTTTGCAAACCTTTATAAATAAGAAAAGTCCATTTATGATACAATATTTGGTTAAAATAAAAAACAATTCATATAATTTCAGATTTATAAATACAGCTGAGGTAATAAAGCTGAGAACTACTACCTATGGTAAATAATCTTTCAGGTATGAGGCAGCAAAAATTTGGAACTCACTACCAAATGATGTCAGGAATATGGCATCATTTGCACAATTTTAAAGCTATTTAGGTAATTGGTGCAGGGACCAGGTATGCATATGCAGTGCATGTTGCATACCTATGCTGCCTCAAAGCTGAAATTGAAATTTTATGCTGCTTATAGCTGAAACTCAATTTAATTGCTGTTCTTCAACTCTTTTTTTCTTCAACTAAATTTGTTATGCTTCTGTAGTTTGCTCCATGTTTATGCTTTAATTTGAGACTTTTATGTGCTGCATATTCTTGGTACATGTATAGTGTAGTCCTTAGTGCTTTTTGTACAACTGATTTATATAACTTATGATCTTAACTGGAAAGCTCCTACTAGGCTACTAATAATTACTGTCTGCATATGCTTTTATGCTATATAACTTATAAATTTATGCTCTATTAACTGTTGTTATATATGTGCTGCTTATCCAAGTACTGCTTTAATTTTAAGTGCTGTTTGAAACCACTATATTTTATTGAAGTAAAATATGCTTTGTAGTACATGTATATGTAATGTAATGAAATGTGCATGCATGTTCTCCTTTGCTTTTACTGTACTGTATAATTATATATTTATGTCAGTCGGTTGCAAGAGCCCCTTAGAGCTCATGTTTGTCTTGTTGTCTTTGTATATATGTATTAACTATAAATAAAATTTACTTACTTACTTACTTACCACTTTAAGCAATTATTTCAGCTATATCATATTTATTGGGGAGGAAGTCGGAGTAACCAGAGAAAATCTTCACATACGAAGAAAAAACTATAGTACAATATAATAGTCTTTTCTGTGCTGAACAAAGTCACATTATGAAATGTATTTTTTTTTTTTGTGGTCAAAATAGCTTAATAAAAAAATGTTGTGAATCTTCTTGCAGTTGCAATGTACAACCCGATATAGCTATTATATTGACAGATTTGTATGACCGAATATAGTGAACAAATACGAATATTTGAAAGTGGTCTAAGTTATTTATTTTATTTTGTAATAATTGTTAAATTCAAAAACCAACATACATTAAATCGCCTTTGAATACGTAAAACCAGAGATAGAGATATATGCACTTGATCACAGTAAAAGATTCCAAATGGTAAAACTTCTACAGTTTTGAACAGCCTTTGACTGTTTAATTTTATAAATTTATTGGGTCCAACTAATTTGCCAAGGCTTCCACTTTATCAGTTTGCAGTTTTTATTGGAATTACGTATTAACTGATATGGTGGAAGTCTCTGCAAATGAGCTGGACCCTACAAACAAGTATCTTCTGTGAACCATCTGGCGACCACAATAATAGGCGACTTGAACTTCGCTTTTGAGCACATTAGGACGACTTTTCCCAGTGTTATGAAGAGTAAAATTTGTTTGTTTTATAAATGTTTATAAGAGTTAAAAACCCATTTTATGGAGGACATACAATTTCATAGCTGCTAACTTCAGCTACAATCTGCCACCTGGTGTCCAAAAAACTGCAATTGTGTTACTTACATGAGAACATATAGAGGTCTATGGCTTCCTTCAGGACTTTTCCTTTACACAAATGACAAACATTCATAAAAATTACTTAATTTAATTTTTGTCTAGTTTTTCATATTATACTGCCATTTTGTACACAAATTAACTGTCATCATCAGATATTTCAACCACACTTCCTGCAGGAGTGTCCTCCCTTGCCTCTGTCCCATCCTCATCCATGGCTTCTCCATCATCATGTCCATTTTCTTCCTCGTCAGATTCAGGTGCCACTTTCTCTTCCTCCTCTTTAACTTTCTTCTTTCTTTCTGAAGCTGCATCTTTTTTACATTTCTGCTCTTTTCTATATTCTGCAAAAAATAAAGATTCTTGGTGTTTAAGCTCACAAAACCCATCCTGCCTCCCATTACATTCCCATTATATATAAGGTGTTGGACATTCATTATTGACATCAGAATCAAAAAGGGTTTTTCTCTTCACATTCAAAGGTTCCAATCCCATGTTAGGTTCCAGGGTTATTATAAACCCCTTTCTGCTCTAATTTCACTAGTTATAGTCAAGAGTATTCCACTAACTGTCAGATATTGCATGCTGTTTTGTTATGGTTAAGTGCTAAATACTGTTATGGTTATGTGATAAATACTGAGATGTCTCGTTGCATGTGTGATGTTTTGTTATGAAGTATTTTATATATCATAGCAGGAGTGTAAGATAAATTGCTCACCGTTTTTAGTGTTTGCTATGCTGCTCTTATACTGGCATGTCAAACATGTAGTGGTGTTTAGTGTTACTCATATCTTTTATAAAGTATGTCAGATATTCCATAATGGTTTTTAATAGTAGATTGTTTTATTCTGAAATGTCCGACTGTATGCTTTTGAATAAGATACATTTAGAAAACTCACCTTCTAAAACTTGTTTCAATGGTTCCACAAACTGATCAAACTCCATGTCTTCCATAGAATTTATTACATCTGCAGCAGAGATTGTCTTTCGTTTTCCTTTCAAAGCAAGGTTATTTGCACTAAAAGAGCCAAAAGAAACCTCTTTAATATAGATTTCGTAAACACTGAAAATATCAAAGTGTGTGGAACACCAGCTTCAGTGAAAAAGTGAAAACTGGGAATGAAATTTAATGGAGAATGATGATTTGAAATTTATCTCGAGTGATCCAAAAGTGATTTTTAGTTAAATTATCTCCCAACATCTAAATAACTTGTTAAAAAAAACTAATTAACTTTCGAGGTTGCAACTAATTGTAACTATTTCCTTTTAAGAGAAAAAAAATCATTCGAAAAATAAGTTTGTGTTTTCTATATTATTCCACTAAACCTACAATTGTAAAAGTTTTGAAAATGCTTACCCTAAAAGGTGTGGGCAAAAATATTGCTGCAATGTGTTTTATTACCGGGTCGGCTTATAATTTTAATAACATGGTAGACTTTACCAAGCCTATGTGTTGGTTACCTTTATCAATTAACACCAGTCAATGGACTAGTTCTATTTTGCATCTGTTGGATGACAGGTGCATGTATCCTTGGGGTATCTTATGGAAAGATATTTACACAAATATTTTATGAACACTTACAGTTTGTATTATCAGAGTTTAAAAACACCTTTATTGTGTAAAAGTTTACTGTATCCATTTTTTATCCCTTTTTAAAATTAGGTTGAAAATAATAAGTGTCAACTGTGAATGAATGCTCACACTTAATACCCCTGCTTTCACAAAACATGACTTTAATAGTAAACAGGAAGAAGATTACCATGGAGCATAAAATTGCTATACACTATATGGTACTGTAGGATAAAGCAATATCCAAAATATCAGACTTCTGCATCCTATAGTTGCTTAGAAATTTTTATTACAGACAGTCAGAGAATGGACGGACAAGGGTAAAATAGTATACCCCTCTTCTTCGAAGCAGGCGTATAATTAATCGAGTACCCTTCTTGAGCATGTTTTTCTGACTTGGATAGAATTTATACAGAACTGAGTGATTTAATGACAGGAAAAATATGCTGTCTTCACGTAAAGTATATAACACATTCAGTCCATGATAATTATGTTACATTCGCAGACTTGTTGAGGAATGCCCTCACCAATGGGAGACATCATATTTGAAGTGTCAGCGACTAATGAACCATCCATCAGAAATTTGTGGGTACTACAATGGGTATCCATCATGGAGCCACTGGTAAACTAGAAGAGTTTACAAGAACAATAAAACACCCATTTTGGTGGGAAAAGCTCACTTGAGCCTATGGCCCAGGTGGGCTAAAACCCATTATGTTATTAGTATCCTCTTATTTATAAATAAATTTTATAACCTAATATTTTTCTCATATTTGTCTGGATTGGAAAGTAACTTCTAGCCTTTGAAGTCTAAGCTGATAACTACAGCTATGAAATTGTGTCTAACAATCATTTTGTATGCAAATATACATTAAATAAAATTTAAAAGAAAAAGGTGTTAGATCCATCATATGCATTTATGTTTCTATGTTTTTAAAGTTCTGTTTATCAACTGCCATGGCATTTTGTAAAGTCAACTGTAGAAATGGTGGGTAATGAAAACACATGGTTCTACCTTCGAAGCCAATGGTATGACAGCACCATGTCAACAAAAGAATCGTTATAAACCAGTTAGTCAAACTAGTGTATAAAGTCTTGTATAAAGAAGGCTTAACAAGTGTGGACTGTTATGTAAAAAGACTTATGTATAAAGAAAGCTTTAAAAAGGTGAACAGTAAAACTGGCAAATTTTGTTATTGCATATTATTTGGCTTCTTTAAATGTGTACAGCTAAAGTCTAATTTATACAGAAATCTTACCAGGAAGTTGCATATAGAACAAATACACTAGCTGCCTTTGATATGGCTAATCTGGCTTCTTTAGATATGTTAACACCTTCTGGAATCTAAAACAAATCATTTCCTTTTTATCAAATTTCAGCATTGAAAATAAAAATATTTAATGTGAAATATTAGTGTTCGCAATGCATCTAAACTGTAGTTAGTGTTCTCAATGCATCTAGACTGTAGTTAGTGTTCTCGATGCATCTAGACTGTAGTTAGTGTTCTCCATGCATGCATCTAGACTGTAGTGAGTGTTCTCGATGCATCTAGACTGTAGTGAGTGTTCTCCATGCATCTAGACTGTAGTGAGTGTTCTCAATGCATCTAGACTGTAGTGAGTGTTCTCGATGCATCTAGACTGTAGTGAGTGTTCTCGATGCATCTAGACTGTAGTTAGTGTTCTCGATGCATCTAGACTGTAGTTAGTGTTCTCGATGCATCTAGACTGTAGTTAGTGCTCTCGATGCATATAGACTGTAGTTAGTGTTCTCAATGCATCTAGACTGTATTTAGTGTTCTTGATGCATTTAGACTGTAGTTAGTGTTCTCGATGCATCTAGACTGAAGTTAGTGTTCTCAATGCATCTAGACTGTAGTTAGTGTTCTCAATGCATTTAGACTGTAGTTAGTGTTCTCGATGCATCTAGACTGTAGCTATTTTATGTACATGTATATATTCAAAATATAAACATATATATATCTTTTATGTATACATCTACTGTGTTTTAGAACTGGTGTATTATATACTCATGGTGAATCTGTTAGATTTTGACAGAGAAAAATGGAGCAATGTTTTTCAAGTTTGAGAATTCTTACTGTCTAAAAAACTATATTAAAGAAGATAACAAATAATTCATGATTGCGGCTCATCTGATTATGGTGATACAGCTTAATTTTCAGAGCTAATTGGCTTCAACTGCATTTTTTTCTTTACTGATATTCTATAATATATCCTTTATATTAATCATCTAATTTCTTGTTTTTTTCCTACACATTACTTACTATTATGCAATGTTTTCCCCAAGGTAATATGAAACAAGTCCCAAAGTGCCACAAAATATGGCACATTCATCAAAAAGTTTGGTAAATGGTTGAAAAGTTTGACAGAGAGGTGTGTACATGTATTCAGTTGCAGGAATCCTTATAAACAAAATGAATTTGATAACCAGCCAATTTAATACCAAAGAATTATGGGGTATTGCACAGGTGTCAATTATAAATGTATTACAGGAACCATGTACTACTATAATGGATTTAATAACCAGCCACATTAATACTAAGTTACAGGACATTTTAATTATGGGAACCTGACAATGCAAGGCAAGTGGCTTAAATGATTTGACTGCAGGGATCGACATTAACGGTAGTCCGATTGTCCGGGACAAGTAAAAATACAATTCGGACAAGTAAAAAGCTTGTTTCAGTTGCCCGATCAGACAAGTGAAAATAAAATCAAATTTATCTAGAACAATCGTAAATTTTTAAAAAGTCCTTTAAGCGGCGATTCTCGCATTTAATTGTGTTAAAAATAAAACCCTGCATTGCGACCAAAATTCCCCTTTTCTAAATATAAACACGCGTCACTTAACAATAACCAATGAAATCCCGTTTCTTACTTATTATAAATAATCATCCAATGAAATCGTTGATGCTAATTTTATATCGGCCTTTCTGGAAAAATGTTCTAAAATAACTACGATACAACTGTCGGATGTTTTAGACTAAAACAATTTATTTCAATAAAATAATGAAATGAATGAATTAATTGTCGTTTTATTGATACAAATAAATGGAAAGAAGTTCGATTTCTGTCATAAAATTTTCATAACTTGTTAAATTTGGCCAACAATTTATAATTTTAAATACGTACGTCGTGTCATCTTAATTGACTAAAATAAAAACAGATTAAATACTAAGATAATTTAAACAAGTGTGGACACAGAAAAACGTCTCGCCTGCATTCCGCATCAGTAACGAAAATAAATTTCGTCATAAGCATTACGTAAATAGCATTAAATATCAGCAGCGGCCTGTATACAAAATATTGTCACCATACCCTGCATAGTTACAGGGGAACAGCAGTAACCCAAAAACTTTAACGTAGTCGCTGGACCGTGAAATTGAGGTCAAGGTCAGGTGGAACCTACCAGACAGTCATGTACTATTCATCAGCAACCTATATACCAAATATTGTCATCCTACCATGCGTAGTTACAAAGGAACTGTCGTAACCCAAAAACTTTACCGTAGTCACTGGACCGTGAAATTGAGGTCAAGGTCAGGTGACACCTACCAGACACTCATGTACTAGTCATCAGCAACCTATACACCAAATATTGTCATCCTACCATGTGTAGTTACAGAGGAACTGTCGTAACCCAAAAATTTTAACGTAGTCGCTGGACCATGAAATTGAGGTCAAGGTCAGGTGACACCTAACAGACAGTCATGTACTAGTCATCAGCAACCTATACACCAAATATGGTCATCCTACCATGCGTAGTTACAGAGGAACTGTCGTAACCCAAAAACTTTAACGTAGTCGCTGGACCGTGAAATTGAGGTCAAGGTCAGGTGACACCTACCAGACAGTCATGTACTAGTCATCAGCAACCTACACACCAAATATTGTCATCCTACCATGCGTAGTTACAGAGGAACTGTCGTAACCCAAAAACTTTAACGTAGTCACTGGACCGTGAAATTGAGGTCAAGGTCAGGTGACAGGTGACTGACTGGCAAGTACTCATCATAAGCTACCTCTGGACCAAATTTGATGGACCTAGGGCATGGGCTTACAAAGATATGAAGCAAGATGTCAAGTGTTTACGCCGCCGCCGCCGCCGGATTCCCATACATATGTCTCGCCTCCAGCGACTTTCGTCGCAGGCGAGACAAAAATGACATTTAACAAAGTAATGCATTAATTTGTGACATCCACACCACTTCCAGTCACCAAAATGGGTTGTTTAATTCGGACAAGTACTTTGTACTTTCGGACAAGTAAAACCTGACTGTTACTTGTCCGAATGGACAAGTAGGTTTTACAGTTAATGTCGATCCCTGGACTGGTTATCGAACTTGGTTGAGATATTATGCCTATAGTAACATTTTCCCAAAGTGTCATGAAGATCAGACAACAACTGTTTGAGTTAGAGAGTGGACATCGCTGTGGATGCCATCTGCATTAACAATTCAACAAACCAGGAATGAGGTTTTTCTTGTGTTTTGGAAAAGTGTTCAAAATTAGAAATGTTAGGGTAAACAACACAAAATTCTGTATTTTTAACAAAACAATACCACTCATTCTGAGATAAAATACACATGGCCGACATACAGTGAGGTTAGGTAACAACTTTTTCAAGTTTATTTATCTCAGCAATTCCCTATACTTTTTACCATTATAAAATGACTTAGCCTGACAAGAAAAAAACCCAGTGTTTTCCATTTTTTCTTAATTCAAAAATCTGTGTAAAATGACCTTTGAAAATCCAGAAGTTTATTACAAATTAATAAAATAAAAGCATCACTGAAAAAACACATTTGATAATCAAAGTTTATTATACATCAAAAGGGAGGTTAATATCTGTTTTCAGACTCTGCAGGGTACTTACAGCATCTTTTATAATTCTTGTTACAACTGCATTTGGGAGATTTAGATCCTCTGGACGTTCTGCCATTATCAATTATCTGGAAAAGTAAGACATGTTTAAATATCTCAATGTTTTGACAAATCTATTGCCCACATTTTGGGCAAAGCTTTATAGTTATACTTCACTTGTAATGCATACTAAATGCTTCACCACAGTCTGTTAAGGACTGGAGTGCTGTAAAGCTTCAATTATTTCCCAATGCTTGTTTTATATTGCCACTCAAATTCCATGTGCTATGCCTCAGTAAACAAGTGTGGACACAGAAAAACGTCTCGCCTGCATTCCGCATCAGTAACGAAAATAAATTTCGTCATAAGCATTACGTAAATAGCATTAAATATCAGCAGCGGCCTGTATACAAAATATTGTCACCATACCCTGCATAGTTACAGGGGAACAGCAGTAACCCAAAAACTTTAACGTAGTCACTGGACCGTGAAATTGAGGTCAAGGTCAGGTGGAACCTACCAGACAGTCATGTACTATTAATCAGCAACCTATATACCAAATATTGTCATCCTACCATGCGTAGTTACAGAGGAACTATCGTAACCCAAAAACTTTAATGCAGTCGCTGGACCGTGAAATTGAGGTCAAGGTCAGGTGACACCTACCAGACAGTCATGTACTAGTCATCAGCAACCTATACACCAAATATTGTCATCCTACCATGCGTAGTTACAGAGGAACTGTCGTAACCCCAAAACTTTAACGTAGTCGCTGGACCGTGAAATTGAGGTCAAGGTCAGGTGACACCTACCAGACAGTCATGTACTAGTCATCAGCAACCTATACACCTAATATTGTCATCCTACCATGCATAGTTACAGAGGAACTGTCGTAACCCCAAAACTTTAACGTAGTCACTGGACCGTGAAATTGAGGTCAAGGTCAGGTGACACCTACCAGACAGTTATGTACTAGTAATCAGCAACCTATACACCAAATATTGTCATCCTACCATGCGTAGTTACAGAGGAACTGTCGTAACCCAAAAACTTTAACGTAGTCGCTGGACCGTGAAATTGAGGTCAAGGTCAGGTGACACCTACCAGACAGTCATGTACTAGTCATCAGCAACCTATACACCAAATATTGTCATCCTACCATGCGTAGTTACAGAGGAACTGTCGTAACCCAAAAACTTTAACGTAGTCGCTGGACCGTGAAATTGAGGTCAAGGTCAGGTGACACCTACCAGACAGTCATGTACTAGTCATCAGCAACCTATACACCAAATATTGTCATCCTACCATGCGTAGTTACAGAGGAACTGTCGTAACCCAAAAACTTTAACGTAGTCGCTGGACCGTGAAATTGAGGTCAAGGTCAGGTGATACCTACCAGACAGTCATGTACTAGTCATCAGCAACCTATACACCAAATATTGTCATCCTACCATGCATAGTTACAGAGGAACTGTCGTAACCCAAAAACTTTAACGTAGTCACTGGACCGTGAAATTGAGGTCAAGGTCAGGTGACAGGTGACTGACTGGCAAGTACTCATCATAAGCTACCTCTGGACCAAATTTGATGGACCTAGGTCTTGGGCTTACAAAGATATGAAGCAAGATGTCAAGTGTTTACGTCGCCGCCGCCGGATTCCCATACATATGTCTCGCCTCCAGCGACTTTCGTCGCAGGCGAGACAATAATTATTAGATGATACACAATACACACAGAAACGTTCTTTAAAGATGTGTTGTGCAAACATACGACTACCACCTAGATTGAGGAAAATGACATTATATTAAAAATATTATAGAAAATAATTGCTTTTTTAACATTTGTAAACATTGAAACCATGATTATAAATTTAACATATTCCCCAGAGAAAAAACAGGAATTGAAAATCAATACCAGCTGTTCAAAAAATATTTAATGACAATAATGTGACTAGCAATCCTTGTAATTGTCTTAAGATTGGAATGGAGTATACCCTGCTCGCACCGTGTTGGAGGTAGCAAAAAATTTAAACTAGACACTGTGGCTTATTAAAATGCAATTTTTAATGAGCCACAAATGGAACTTGATGGCCACTTAAGTTTGATGTGGATTGTGATAGTTTATTATTCATGGTTTTAACAAAAAAAAACAACATTTAAGCCTGAATTTTTATTTTACTAAAAACAGTAACATTTAACAGGAAAAAAGAAACTTAATAGCATGATAATTAGTCTTGTTTCCTCAAGATCTGGCCTTTTTTTTTTATCGTAAAACGAAAGTTTATAAATTTTCTATCCCCGAGAAAAGGCTGAACAATGTCACAAAGGAATGCAAATCACAAAAGTTCTGCCTTGCCATTGGTTCTGGGTCATTTCGCCTTAATTACATGTTTGTTCTCCCCCAAGTCATTTCGCACCTGGTCATTTTCGCCTGGAAAGCGAGTCCTTTCACTCTGATATAGAAGAATAATAGGTTCTTTAATATGTTTTTGGGAAAGACTGGTTGATCTTTCACGAGTGATCGAAATTTTATGTCTTTTCGCGAGTGGAGCGCAGAGGAACGAGCCAAAAGACATAAAAATTTCTATCACGAGTGAAAGTTCACACGGACTTTCCCAAAAACGTATGAAAGTACCTATTTCTTCCCTAAACCAACAACTTTCACATCGCTATAACCTACATTGTATAGACGCTCCATTGTTTTAGACTCCACTGTCTCTGACGTCCAATCAGAACGCCCGAAATAATGAACGTCATAGAAGAACATTGTTATGCTTCCATAACAACGTTCTTGTTTCTGGCGTTTTGATTGGATGACTCAGCAAGTACAGATGTGTGCGTGTGAGCTCTTCTGTACTGGGTCATCTGTACCAGAAATCGGCCATTTACGGAAGAATAATAAATACGTAATAAATGAAGTAATAATTAAAATTTTTTAAAAATAATAAAAAGTATTAAAAAAACAACTGCTTGCGTAAAAGTTTTTTCCAAATTATTTTAAATGATTAATTAACATACAATTGCAATTAAATGGCTTCAATTTAAAGTGTATATGAACACAATTCGGCAGTTAGGGGTAATCCATAATACTCAACATTTTTCACAAGTTTGCAAAGAGTGAAACGGAAAATAGCTTATACTATTTAGTCAGTGAAAGTACTCCTTATGTTAAAAATTACATCCATGGGATTCGTTTAATTTGATATATTTTTAGCGCATCTGTTTACAATCTATTAATAGAACCGACACGTTTAGAAAATCGATAATGTAATACACACCCCTGCAATTACATAGATATTGAAGTAATAAACTGTTTCAGTAAAATAGAACCGTCCTGAATGTTGACCACCCCTTGAATTACATTACTGTTTGTTATGTGCTTAGACTCTACCTGCTGAGGTCATAGAATTTTGGTATAAAAAGCCGTGAAACCCTGTATTTTGTGTCATTCTGTTCTTGACCACTGATCTTTGCGGTTCGACTGATTCAGAATTACAGTGTTGAAGCTGTACAGCCTAAACAAGTAATTCTGATTAGCTCTCAGTGCTTAAGTGCAATATGCGATAGTGCTTAGGTGACGTTGGAGTAACAGTGCTATTTGACTGTGTCTGTTAGCAAGGTTATTCGAATAATATTGTTTAAGAGGTTTTGTTGGTTTTGAAGTGCTTAGAAGGCAAAGGTGCTATTTGGCTGTGCGTCATTTAGCAAGGTGCTATCTGACTGTGTGTCATTTAGCAAGGTGTTATTTGACTAGGGTTGTTTAAGAGATTTTGTCTATTTTAAAAGTGGTTAGAAGCAATGCTGCTGTTCAAGCTCAAGACTTGTGCTATTTAACAGTAGCGTTTATAAGTTGTTGATTTTAAATTGTTGAAAAGCGGAAGTGATGTTTGGGATCGCATATCAAACAGGATTCCAAAGATCAATCTGACTTACAGCAGATTCGTACCCAGGGGTTACATACCATAGCCCAGTTTTGGCTCGGTTACATGTTACAAGAGCACTCTTTTTGAAAACCCCCTCCCTCCATCCAAAAGAGTATGTCTGCAAGTCTGCACATCAACATGCAAGGTTAATAATTGATATATTTCATAGCCATACCTAATATATATGTTCTTGTGATTGCTTCAAATATCTTTTTCAAATCGTGTTATAAGAAATTTTCCAAATTTTTCAGGCTTTTACAAGAAAGCAGTATACTTGAAATTTTTAATCACCAATTACCAATGTCATGAGTAGGTAACGAAACTCTCACTCTGCGATTTGAATTGTTTTTGTTCTGTGGCTGCCTTATCGTTCTTAGAAACTAGACTAGTATACAATAAGCTTAATTTGAATGTTGCGGAGTGCATGATTTTTGTCATTAATTGAAAAACTTGTTTACTTTTTTCTTTCGTTTGTTCTCATTGTCCCACATACCACTTTTCTACTTCTTTTATTCTACTTAATTTAATCATAAAACAAATATATTGTATTGAAAGCAACAACCAAGGTAGGAAAGTACAAACAACACAACCAGAAAGAAATAAAAAAAATATATATAAAAAACTGAAACAGCTTTATTGTTTCAATTTGTTTGCCTTCCTTTTTCAAGTTTCAGTTTTCCTAGTTTTGATACTTCAACAGCTGGCTGGTCTTTGTTTTGAGGATAAAAAACATTTACAAACATCCAAGGATTACGTTTGAACATTTAGTCAATCAGCTTCACAGTTCCAATTGTAACTGCCAAATGCAACCACGATAGTATACGGCGTAATCATGAGGGTGAACAAAGAACCTCCATTCTCTTTTTGTTTTCACTCATGATTACAGTGTCTCATGGTTTACCGTTAAAATTTTGACAATAAAACTGATTTACAAAATGTTTATACGCAGTTGTGGGATGTTTGTAAATAGGCTATTTATCCTCAATTTTAACCAACCCATTTTTCGGAGGACATGCAGACTGAGATTTATCTTTCCAAATAATTGGACATCTTTGAAACTGTTTCAAAAGCAGAAAATAGTTCCGGAAGCTTTTACAGTATTACTGTGATTTAAAGAACGTTAGGAAAAAATGTTGAAATTGAATCCCCCTCCCCCCTATAGTGCAATTTTGAAACTCTTGAAAAATGTTGACAATTATGGATGACCCCTTAATTAATGTCAAGAAATTTATTACATTCACAGCTTGCTAATAGATTTGCAATTAAATGGCTTTTTCTATTACACTGCACTGCACTGCAGTCTTATATTGTGTATTTGGTATATTTATAGGATATTTGGACCGTGAGTCACCATTGTGATTAATACACTTGAAGTTATTTTTGTACTGTAATAACTGTGTACACTACAGACAAAAAGGATTATGCCAAGTCTGCGAGTCCATGAAGGATATCGATTGTAGAACGCGGAAATTCCTGATGGACAGAAGGTCATCATTCGCAGACTCTTCAGATATTATGTCCGCAATGGATCCACAAATTCTTCCACATGTCCGGGAACGTAATGTTTGTTTGTTTTTTTTATGGTGTTTAACGCCACTTTTAGCAATTTTTCAGCTATATCATGGCTTCCAGCTTTTATTCGGGGAGGAAGCCAGAGTGAATGTAATGTAATTGTCATGGACTGAATGCGATAAATACTTTATTTGAAGATACTGTATTGTTCCTGTCATTAAACCATTCACTCAGTTATGTATAAATTCTTTGAAGATAGAAAAAAACTTGCTTAAGAAAGGTACTTTATTAATTATTTTACATAATATTATTTTCTTAATTTGTAAAAAAAGGGGGTAACAAAAAACAGATATAGTAAACTTTTATACAATAAAGGTTTTTAACTCTTATACTCATATAAATAGTAGGTGTTAATAAACAACTTTCCTTATGGTTCTACGAGGAATAAGGATAGCCATTGTCCTCGAATGCAAAACTCGTTTTTATGAAAATTTATAGATACTCCTGTGCATATCTAAAAATAATTATTAATAATTTTGTTGTTTCAGATGCCTTCTCGAAAGGAGTCACGTCACCTAACACAGACAAATTTTGTGAATTAGTTCATTACTGTAATAACACCCTGTAGTTCCTACTGTGTTTACCTGACAGGTTTATAATTATACAGATTGCCTTAGTTGCCCCACATGGTGTGAGGCAGACAGAAAATTTTATTAATTAGTTAATTAGTTAATTACTGTTTGCAATATCATCCTGTAATTTCTACTGTGTTTACCTGACAGGTTTATAATTATACAGTGTGGCTTGTGTTTTTGTTTAGTTTCTTTTTTCTTATAATTATCAAAGAATTGTATTCTTTTTACCTTACAAATAAAGTAATTAAACATATATGTATGAAAACATTCAAAGCTGAAGTGAAATTAAATAAAATGTTAATTGGGAAAGTTGCCTTAGTTTAATTACACGATTAAGGTGAATAAAAATTTATAAAATTTATAATTATAATACAGTAAAACTTCTGTAGCTCGAACTCAGATGGCTCGAACACCAACGATTTCTCGAACTGTTTTTAAAGTCCATACATTTATTTCTACATATGTTTGTAAAATAAACCCCAGTTTTATGAACACTGATTTCTCGAAAACTCTAACTCATTCATAGGTCCCTTTGATTGTAAACTCATGTAAGTCACCATCAATAACTCGAACTAAAATTATAAGCGTCAGTGTGAAGCAATTAACTTAAGGTAAAAAAGACGTGTATAACAGACGCCCTAACATTTAATACCGAATTGCCAATTAAAAAAATAATAGATAAAAATTATGGCAAGACTGGTGATTAGTTTTTACAGGAAAACAGACATTGTTTGTTTAATTAAAATATGAAATGTACCAAGCGGATTATTTAGTCAACGAAATCATTCCAATTAAAAATCATTTACGACCTTTGTTGACAATTGTGGTTAATTATATTAAAAACTAAATGTTAAAGCTTAGATAATTTAAGAAAAAATTTGTCGGTAATAAATATTGTGGAAATTATTTACTTAATTTAACTGTGATGGATATACCATGTATACCGTGTACAAACTGGTTTTTGCGCAATCAAAGGAAGTACATTATAAGTGATGTAGAAATTTCAAATTTCACAAACCATTCGCCTAAAATAACTTTATTCGTGTCAAAATTCATGAAATAAACATCTACATACATCCAAAACGAATTTTAGTTCCCAAAAATAATCATACCGCATGTAGGAAAATTAACGAGCAACATATAAACAAAATCGGTCCCGGTACGGAACAAATACATTTCCGGAGGTTGTCCAACTTCGGTGGCTCGAACTATTTTTTGCGACCCAGCGAGTTCGAGTTCTACTGTAATCCGATCTGACATGAAAATTTTTATGTGTATATAAATATAGATGAACGCACGGAAAAGCATTAGAAAATCGTAAATAATGTATTTAAAAAAACGGAAATCATATCATACGGTACCGAACACGATAACATTTTAACACAGTTCGAAACTTAAGCTAGCCCTATGTGATTCAATTCTAGATACGAAAATTTCCAACAGAAGTGCTAGCTCTGCGTTCGTGTCCTAGAAATTTTGCCGAAAATGACAGTGACATGTCCGTTAGCATAGACTGTCCCTGTACTGAGGAAAGTGATCTTTAGACTACTGTCCGGAAAAGAAAATTTTGGGACGCAACAAATCAGGGGGGGGGAAAGTTATATGCAATCTGTAAAAACGTAAATTTTGAATAAATATAATTACCAGGAAACAAAGAAGTAACTTTATACACCTGGGCGTAGATATCGTGTCGAAATTAGTCATGTGCGAAAAGCATTCGCCTATTCGGGGTGAACTACTCGATACCTGTATTATATACAGACAGTAGTCGGTATACCTGTCCTTTGGCTTTGCCATGCTGCACGAACTGATGCAGAAACAAGTTAAATAATAATAATTAAAAAAAGGAATTCTAACACACTCACACAGACTTAAAATTACAGAACTAAGATTTAAATAATGGAAAATCCCATTTATATCCGAATATCCAACATATAGTTCTTTGTCACTTCATTTCCACTTTCCACTTCCCGCCATATTATTACCGGAAATAAATATTCATCCTACCACAAAGAAAGGCACACACAGTTAAAAGTTATGTATGTGTATACTGTTTCTATGTTCGGTTAATTTTACAAATATAAGCCGTTTAATGTGATAAAATCAATAAATATATATATCCGATGGTTACAACAAAACCTCTAGAATAGTTATTAAGAACAAAATAGACGGAAAATGTAAATTCGAAAGTGGTCTTCAGATAAAGTAATTTACTGCATTTATTTATTAAACAAATTCGGAAATACGATCCTTATATATGTACGTAATACAATTTAATACTGTTTATACTTTTGATATACATGTTTTATTCTTTTAACTCGAACAATATATTCATTTTAATTATACGGAATTCACTCCTTAAACCGGAAGTTGTTTAAAGAAGATACCGAAAAGACAGGTATATGCGATATTTTTCATTTTCGCATTCTCCCAGTTAATGTTTTGTTTCCGACTATATTTTTTTTATAACAGCACAATATAGAATCGATACAGAGACTCTTGAATGTGGGTTTCTTTTAATATTTATGTAGAAAACGAACCACAGCACATGTATAATATAAGTGATACACTGCATTGGCAGTGTCTGTTACTGAGAGTCTGACTGTTTAGTACTATAAAGGGGTCTCCACACTCTAAAAAAAGTTGGGTGACTTCTCCCCGGCCAACCAAACAGGAAGAGGTGCGTCCTTGATAGTGAGACACTGTGGAAAAATCAGGGAGACCATATAATAAAATGTCTTAATTTCGACAATTTGGTCATCACGCAAAATCCACTCAATTTCTGCTGCCGAATCGCTTATTTTTTACCCTTGCAAATTTGCATGGAAAAATACTGAGTGTTTCAACTTTCACATGAAACGTGGATGACATGCAAAAAAAGAGCAGAATTGTGCGTGGGTGTGATTATAGCGAGCATTGCAGATGCAAGCTATACAGTTACATGCATGTGTGTAAAAAAAGTCCCGTGATCCATATGAACAAATCCATTTCAGATGGTAGCTGAGCTATCCGAAGAAAATATTGTAGCAAAAAAAAATATTTAATATAAAAGTAGACAAAAATAATTTTGACCACGATAAAATTAAAGTGTTATTTTTTAAATTGACCCATTTCCAGTTTTACATGATTTATCTCCCTTTTTACTTTCAGTTAAAAAAAACTACGGCTATCATCACTTAAAGACTATGATATTGTAATAAAGATTTTGCATTGTTTGTCTATGCCAATTAAATTATCTAATTAACCTCATTAGTATATATGTTACTATGGGTGCATTCCAGTTTGCCAAATCCCAAATTGCCGATTCCCAGATTGCCACTTCCAATTTGCTGATTCCCAGTTTGCCGATTGCATATTATTAAACCAATTAAGAACAATCGAAATGGTGTAAAAAGAATTGTATCGAGAGCTATGTGTTTTTAGGAAAATTAATCATATAAATTATCTAATTTAAGTGACATAAAAGGAATTATCGGCTTATAAAATTATAAAGTATCTGCTTGGGACAACAAATATGATAAGCTGAGAAAAATCAAGTTACTGAACTTTACGGACAATTATCGGTGCTTAATTTAGGCAATCTTTCACAATTATAAATTATCAGCTTTGGTCATTATTGTTTTGAATTAATATTAAATAATTAGTGATTGAGAAAATTTAACAAAGAAAATTTAAAAAAGAATTGCATTTAAGTTATCGAACTGAAACAAAATATTTTCTTTAATTGTAAAATATCAATGAATCAGGAAACTGGGAATCGGCTAATTGGCACTAAACCCTTACTATGGGCAACAGGTGAGTTTGAATATTGGAAAAAAAGTCACGGATAAAAAGTCACAGGAAAAAAGTCACAATAAATAAGTTGTATTGGTATTGAATGTGTTTTTAGGTATTTTTTTAAGATTTATGTTCTTGTGTGTGATATGTATAGTGGATATTTAAAGACATTTAAAATAAAATTATATATTATATCAAATTAACTAAATTTTAGCATATAAAACAACGAAATAAATAAGTAATTAGCAGGGCAGCAATTGTTCACATATGTTAATTTTTCAATACACATTATTTAATAAATAAATCATTAAAATGTTGAAGCCATATTTTTTGGCTTGGATCAATGTAGTAAAAATATTTCTATAGTTAATTATCATATACTTTTCTTTGGTATTCATATTTTTAACTGTTAAAGCAGCACAAAAAGAGCTTTTGACAACAATGTGTTTTTACTAAGATGTTTTTTAGATTTTGATGGACTTGAAATACAATTTTTATTAATGGTATTATATAACTAATAAGTAATATACAAGTTTTACATAAAAATATGACTATAATTATAATAAACATAAAAATATGTTCAAATGATGACAACATATGTGACCAAGACTTTTTTCTTGTGACTTTTTTTCCTGTGACTCTTTTTCCTATCAAAACTGTGACTTTATTTCCTGTGACTTTCTTTCCGTTTACCATTGGAACATTGATGTCACTGGTAAGCTTACTTAATCAACCTGACTTACCTATAAAACAGAAGGGGGTTCTACCCTAGATTAACATCAGGTAAATGGGGGTAATAAACAAAGGTTAATTAATTAACAATCATGTTTACACAGCCGGGGAATTTAATAACATCCTCACTCAGATTTTCACACCTGTAATTAACATGAAGCGGTAAAATTTATCAATGTTAATTTTCCATTTCAAAAGTTTTCAACAGGACACACTGCGACTGTAGCCGCAGTTTTTAGTACGGGAAGTGGACACTAGGTGGCATTTTTAAAATTTGAAAGTCGTCAATTACTACAAAAATACCAGACAAATTTTTTTCAATCTGAAACGCAATATTTGAAATTGAGTTTTGTGACATCACCAACACATTAGATAAGACGCCACGTCATCAATGGAATGTAGAGGCACTGTTAGTGGGCTCTGAAGTAACGACGTGTACAATGTGCGATGCTCGCATTTAGGCTGCGCCTTATTTCATATTACATGTTATTGGTATATATGAACTTTCCTGTAAGATCTTAAATCTTAGAAATTGTTTATACAAGTACATGTACGTCAAATTTTCTTCTTTTGTACAAATAATGTATTAAGGATACTTTTCGTTGATATAAATTTTCCTATCACAATACGTTTAAACGGGTCGGTAATTTTTTTTTAATTTAATTAAAATAAATACTGAAAAACATCGACTGCAGTGCCGTTTTTCTCAAAAAAATTAACTAAAATGCAAATCGTATACATCTAATAGCGTGTATCAGAACAAAACCAATATATTTTTTAAAAGTTCAATACCCGTATCATAAAAGAAACAAATATTTTTCAATAAGTGAGTAAGTGTATGTAGAAAAAAGAATGTTTGCAATTAACTCTAAAAACGGAGGAAAATCCTGCACTTATTTATACTTGTGTATGTTGCTAAATCCTATGAACCACTTTGAATAGCTATCATGTTGTTTGTCAGTTAGAAAAAATGAACCTTGTCGTACGATACACATTTTATAATGATTAAGCTTTTGCAGTTTTTGTGTTTCTAGTTTTGGATATAAACTTTCACGATATCAATTAAACTGTTAAGTTTCTTTGGTTCATCGTATTATGTGTGGCAATACCTGTCCTCCATGAAAAGGTTTATAAGTTATGTCATTTGGCAAAAAAATAGACATTTATTGCCAAATCAAAAGATTCACTTCTCCAAAAAAAGCAACATGGTTAGATTTGTATGTCACTTTGCAATTCAAGGAAATATTTTGAATATAATATAGAATTTTGAAGAAAAATATTTATGTATATAATAAAAAAGATAGAACCAAGGAATAAGAAGTAAATAATAAAATACACGTACAGCTTAAATATAGTATTCTACCAACCATTTCTTCCTCTGCCGAAGTTTCGCAATTTGTCATCATGGATACTAGTACATCTTTATGTTTATTGTTTTAGTAGAAGATTCGTACATTTATTTTAAACGTGTGTGTTCATTTCTTAACTGACACACCTTTTGAAATTACATAAACTGCCTATTCTCAGGGCAGGAAACACATAATGCGGTAAGCAGAAGTTGTCTTAGAACATCGTACTTAACATTTTCTCTTAAGAATTTTCTCGTGTTTGTAGAAATATACAGAAAATATGGAAGTATTACAATATATTAAATATAATGATTTCTTATATTATTTCGGAATGGAGTATTGTTGATTGGCAACTACTGTGTACAGTAAATTCACTGCCTTCTGCATTGATCAAGTCAACACGTGATTAAGTGTGCGTCCCAATTATTATGAAAGATCATTCAAGTTGAAAATTTGGCATCAACAGCTCGTCGTTAAAATATTCTGTGAATGCTCCTTATTTTTAATACTGCAAGGCAATGTCTGCTTTTGCAGCAGGTGTATTTCCTCCTTTAAAGGAGAATACAATTATGTACATTCTAAAATTATTATAACAATAGCTGGGTGGAACATATTGGATGGACAACATAGGCAGAATTCTTCTACCTCTTTGGCACATGTATAAATATGTTACAGTTCCCAGCCAGTTTCAAGGACCATTTTGACGGTTTTTTTGTTTGCTCCACCGCCCCCCTCCCCCCTTTGTCAAGTGTTCTTTTTGGTCAACAGTTTGTGGCACCCCCCCCCCCCCCCCCAAAAAAAAAAGACACAAACAAACGAAAACCACATTTGAATAGTAAATGAAAAGGAAATTGTCGAATATTTGCACATCGTTAATCATACAGTTCAATCCATTTTGCAAATGCATCAACCTACAAATTGCCCACTGATTTGAAATGCAGGGAAAATTACAGCATCACGCTGATTGTACTTTAATACCCCACACAAAAGTAGCAGGGTATTATGTGATACCCTCTGTTTGGATATGAATGTCAATCTGTCTGCCTTGGTGATTTTCAGATGAAAACGCGTCAACAGTTTTTATTGTCTCGCCTGCGACGAAAGTCGCTGGAGGCGAGACATATGTATGGGAATCCGGCGGCGGCGTAAACACTTGACATCTTGCTTCATATATTTGTAAGCCCAAGCCCTAGGTCCATCAAATTTGGTCCAGAGGTAGCTTATGATGAGTACTTGCCAGTCAGTGACCTGTCACCTGACCTTGACCTCAATTTCACGGTCCAGCGACTACATTAAAGTTTTTGGTTTACGACAGTTCCTCTGTAACTACGCATGGTAGGATGACAATATTTGGTGTATAGGTTGCTGATGACTAGTACATGACTGTCTGGTAGGTGTCACCTGACCTTGACCTCAATTTCACGGTCCAGCGACTACGTTAAAGTTTTTGGGTTACGGCTGTTCCCCTGTAACTATGCATGGTATGGTGACAATATTTCGTATTCAGGCCGCTGCTGATATTTAATGCTATTTACGTAATGCTTATGAAGAAATTTATTTTCGTTACTGATGCAGAATGCAGGCGAGACGTTTTTCTGTGTCCACACTTGTTTAAACTTTGCGCTGCTATTAAAGACCATAAAATGAAGATAAGTTTGA
Organism: Limnoperna fortunei; assembly: GCA_944474755.1. Taxonomy (NCBI): domain Eukaryota; kingdom Metazoa; phylum Mollusca; class Bivalvia; order Mytilida; family Modiolidae; genus Limnoperna; species Limnoperna fortunei. The sequence goes on along the minus strand of OX104114.1, from coordinate 27,859,560 downwards.
TTTTTAGCACAATCTAATTTGTACATGTAGTTTTCGACTTGGGCCAATTTAATTTTTTTTTTTTTGATCAACAGTTTGTGGTTTCCAGATGAAAACGCATCAACAGATTTTATTTAAACTTAGCACACCTGTTAAGTACTATAAAGTGAATATAGGGTTGAATTTTCAGCACAATCTCATATGAAATTTTTGAGCTGTTCCAATTTGGAGTAATTTTATAGGTCCAGGGTCAAGGTACATGTAAAAATTGCATTCTGAGATGGACTGTTGTCATGCTCAGCTGGGGGCCTCGGTGGCCGAGTGGTCAAGGTAGTTCGTCTAATATTGATCACGTGGTCTGTCAACACTGAGATTGCGGGTTCGATTCTCACTGCAGGCAGGGTGTACTCGACTCCAATCTTAATTGACAAGGATTGCCAGTTTTCCTACCGCAGGTCGGGGGTTTTCTCCGGGTACTCCGGCTTCCTCCCCCAATAAAAACTGGACGCCATGATATAGCTGAAAAATTGCCGAAAGTGGCGTTAAACACCATCAAACAACAACAACAAAACATGCTCAGCTGTTACTGTACCCTGATATGTAATGCAGTAAAATATGTTCATGAATATTAAAAACAATGCAACAGTGTTGGTATCATTAAATGGCCTATTTTTGTGTTATAAATTAAAGTCAATAACACATATAGTAAACTGTAAATAAGTAATCTAACATTAAGGACATTGCCTTCAGATAACTTAGAACAACTAGACTGAAGCGTTTAATTGAAAAAAATTCAAGATAGTAATTTGTGTTCCAGGTGAGAAATAACATGTTCCTTGGAGCCTCTAGCTTGATTCCGCTTGTATACATTTGTTTTCAAATGCTAATGTGCATATGCAACTAATTTCTGTAACACTGTCACTGAAAAGAAACAAATAATTGTTAAAAATGCAGACAGGCTTGTTTTTTTGGGACACAAAAGCAAACTACTAGTACATGTACATGTATATATGCAAGTTTATCAAAATGGTCTCACCAAAAGCCTCATGTTTTGAGACTCATACAATTAACCTTAAGCAAAATTAATTGAACAGTCTTGCCAAGAGCTGCATGTTTTGTCACTGTCATTAAATTGGTTTGTACTGGTACTAGTACATGTAATAGATTTTACCTAAACCTACATATTTAACTTTAAGTACAAATAGTAGATTTTTTTTCAGAGATGAGTAGCTCAGAAGAGGTATCCTGGATCTCTTGGTTTTGTGGATTAAGGGGAAATGAATTCTTTTGTGAGGTAAGTAGAAAATAAACTTTTATTTTTATCTTAATTTTAAAGGACCAGTCCTGAAAACATGTTCAAGACTTCCAAGTGACATAATAGATTTACTGGAAAATGGCAAAGATTATTGATACTAGTATTTAACTCTTTTTTTTAACTTTTTGTGTTACAAAATGAATTACACACCATTGGTTTATTTCTGGGATACATCTACCGGTACATGTAATTATCTAAAATTACCAAAAATGAAGAAGAGTACAACAGCCTTTAACTTATTAATAATATTCACTTTAAACAGCATATTTTTAGCTCACCTGACCCGAAGGTTCATTTGAGCTATTGCCATCACTTGGCGTCCGTCGTCGTCGTCGTTAACTTTTCTTCAAAAATCTTCTCCTCCAAAACCACTGAAGGGATTGCTTTGAAACTTTGCACACATCATCAGTAAAATGTCCTCTACCAAGTTTGCCCAAATCATGGCCTCAGACCAATGAACATGGCCGCCATGGCTAAAAATAGAACAGGTTGGTCAAAATACAGTTTTTTGCTTATAGTTCAAAAAGTATAACAGATACAGGAAAACCGAACAGACCTTCCTTCTTCAGCATCTAAAGCTCTACAAAACACTCCATTGGGTCAAAGTTGTATGATGACTCCTTGTAGGAGTTATTGCCCTTTAATTGTCAAAATTGATGATTTTTGCCATTTTTGCCTCAAAATCTTGAAAATTATTAGAACTAGAGAAAAAAGTTAGCATTGCTTAATTGTTCTGCTCTATGAGGGCTACAAAAATGACTGAAGGGTCAAGATTGTCTGATGAACCGTTTAAGAGTTATTCCCCTTGAACTGTTTTTTTTAATCAGTTTTAATTGATTTTTTAAAATCTTCTCCTCTGAAAGTACTGCTTTGAAACTTTGTACACATCATCCGTCAAATGTCCTCAACCAATTCAAGTTTGTACCAACCATGGCTGCAGATTAACCAACATGGCCACCATGGCTAAAAATAGGACGGAAAAGGGGGGGGGGGGGGGTAAAATACAGTTTTTGGCTTATATTTAAAAAAGTGTAACAGATACAGGAAAACCGAAGAGACATGCCTTCATCTGCATCAAAAGCTCTACGAAACACTCCATTGGGTTGAAGTTGTATGATGACTCCTTATAGGAGTTATTGCCCTTTAATTGTCCAAATTGATTATTTTTGACATTTTTGCCTCAAAATCTTTAAAATTATTAGAACTAGAGAAAAAGTTAGCATTGCTTAATTGTACTGCTCTATGAGGGCTACAAAAATGACTTAGGGTCAAGATTGTCTGATGACCCGTTTAGGAATTATTCTCCTTGAACATTTTTTTAATCAATTTTACTAGATTTTAAAAAATCTTCTCCTCATTAACCAATGAAAGGACTGCTTTGAAACATTGCACACATCATCTTAAGGACGTCCTCTACCAAAATTGTGCAAATGACACCTGACTACCTACATAGCTACATTGGCTTAAAATAGAAAAAATGAAAAAAAGGGGGAGGGGGGGTGGGAGTCGAGAGAGTTTTCCACTGATAGTTAAAAAAGTATAACAGGTACAGCAAATTTGAAGTGAACCTCCCTTCTCCCTCTAAGCATCAAAAGCTCCTCCTTATAGGAGTTTTTTCCCTTAAAAGGTCAAAATTAATGATTTTTGCAGAAGTGTTGGGCAATTCCTTATAGCAACGAAAAGCTGGATAAAAAAGGGTTGTTTGGTGTCAGGTTCAGGTGAGCGATACAGGCTCCTGGGAGCCTCTAGTTCCTTCATAGAAATGGTTGGACTGGTACTTACCTCCAGTTTTAGAAGTTTATTTGTGCATTAAAAGGTTGTCTTGCACTTAGATGCTTACAAGTATAAGAAAAAACTAAATGTGTATATTCAACAATAGATCTAGAAAACATCCTTTCACACAAAAGAGAGCATTTACTTATTTTTAAGGTTGATGAAGACTATATACAGGACAAGTTTAACCTTACAGGTCTGAATGAACAGGTTCCACACTATAGACAAGCATTGGACATGATTCTTGATTTAGAACCAGGTAAGTTAACTTACATGTCTGAATGAATAGGTTCCACACTCTAGAAAAACTTTGCGCATGATTCTTGATTTAGAACAGCTAGGTAAATTTAACCTTACCGATCTGAATAAACAGGTTCCACATTATAAACAAGCATTGGATATGATTCTGCATTTAGAATCAGGTAAGTTTAACATTGCAGATCTGAATAAACAGGTTCCATACTATAGAGAAACATTGGACATGAGTCTCGATTAAAAAGTATGTTAGTGTTATAGATCTGAATGAACAGGTTGCACACTATAGACAAGCATTGGACATGAGTCTCATTTTAGAACCAGGTATAAAGTTGAACCTTGCAGATCTGATTGAACAGGTCGAACATTAGACAAGCATTGGACATGAGACTCAATTTAGAACCAAGAGTGTTGCACTCTTATCTATCAAACAATATTTTACGGGATCAAAACAAAGTTGAAATTTTTACCAGAAAAAGCTTGTATCTCTTATATATTTACCAGATGAATGTTACTTAAGTATTAACCTCAGGTAAGCATTCTTTTTTCTTCAAATTAAACAAGTCTAACCTATCAGTTATGAAAGTATATACCAGTTCAACATGAAGTTCATATTTTAAAAATTGTCCATTTCATAATAATGCAAGTTGTCATTTTGTAGTCAAGGATACTTTAGCAGCCACCTCTGTAATTCATTTCATATTTATTACCTCAGTATGAAGCCACTGAATGTTAATGCGTGGAAGGTAACATAAGGCAAGTTTGACTATTATTACAGGTACATCTGACAAATGTTTGTCTCATTCCTTCATCAGTTCTTAACTTCAATTACTAGTTTTTGTTTATGTACACATGTGTAAAAATTTATATAAGTAACTTCCCTTGCAATGCTTATTAATTCTTTTTCTGTTATTGTACAAGCTTTGACAGTGTGTCTAAGCATCACAGTGATGCCAATGTTTTCATACATTAATATTTGAGATATATACTATGTTACAGATGATGAATTAGAAGACAACCCTAACCAGAGTGATTTGATTGAACAGGCAGCAGAAATGTTGTATGGTCTGATACATGCACGATACATAATGACAAATCGAGGAATAGCCCAAATGGTAGGTTGTAATCTGACACCAAATGCAGAGGCAAAAAAGGAAAAATATTGCTAATTTCGCCTGGGCAGTCAATCTATTGAATTTGTAAGCTGTCTTCTTGGGGTTTTCATGTACAGCATGTGGTACATGTGAATATGTTTTGTACAATCTGGCCTTACAATTGTTACCAATTCCTATTTAAAATCAATAAAAATGTACAGTGATATAATGTTATTTGTTGGAAATTGATTTTCATGGTTTGATTAAAAAAAACATTCAAAATATTCTTTGATTTAAATGAGATTTTTTCAAAATTTTTCCTTAGTCATAGAATTTATTGTTTTTGTAAATTTCTGTTTTAGATATCCTTTAAAAGCGGGGAAAAACTATTTTCTACAGATAAAAACAAGTATTTTAAAGTATTGATAAAAAAAATGTAGTAACTATATAAATGTTTGTAGGTTCATAAAAGTTTGCCTTCGGTTAAAAGAGTTGATGGTTTAAAGCCTGGCTGTATGAAGCTAGATTACATTTACTTGTTTTAAGTTGATAGTGGTTGGTTGGCAGGATGATGTGCCTAATTGGGAGTTATAGAAAAAAATATTCGCTGTATTTTAAATTTTCTAAATTCAGATATTTTATTACAACTAACCACATAATTGAAGCATTGTACGGGGGGTATATAGTGTTCATGGTGTCTGTCCATCCTTCCGTCCGTTACACTTTCTCTTATTTGCAACTCCTCCTACACCACTGAATGGAATTTGATGAAACTTACGCAGAATCTTTGTCACATAGTGCCATTGTGCAGGAGATATTTAACATTTTGATCGGAATGATATTTGGGGTTTCCCATAGAAAAACATGGACTTTGTCATTGACCTAAGGGGGTCCCTATCTCTTATGTGCAACTCCTCCTACACCACTGAATGGAATTTAATTAAACTTACACAGAATCCTTGTCACATAGTGCCATTGTGCAGGAGATATCTAACATTTTGATTGGAATGATATTTGGGGTTTCCCATAGAAAAACATGGACATTGTCATTGACCTAAGGGGGTCCTCATCTCTTATGTGCAACTCCTCCTACACCACAGAATTGAATTTGTTGAAACTTACACAGAATCCTTGTCACATAGTGCCATTGTGCAGGAGATATTTATTATTTTGATCAGAATGATATTTGGGGTTTCCCATAGAAAAACAATTGACATAAGGGGATACCCATTTCTTATGTGCCAACACCACTAAATGGAATTTGATGAAACTTACACAGAATGTTGTCACATATTGCCATTGTGCACTAGATATTAAACATTTCGATTGGAATGATATTTGGGGTTTCCCATAGAAAAACATGGACTTTGTCATGGACATAAGGGATACCCATCTCTTATGTGCAACTCCTTCCTACACCACTGAATGGAATTTGTTGAAACTTACACCGAATCTTGGTCACATATTGCCATTGTGCACTGGATATTAAACATTTTGATCGGAATATTATTGGAGGTTTCCCATAGAAAAACATGGACTTTGTCATTGACATAGGGGATGCCATTCTTTGGGGGATTGGGGAGGGTTACATGTTTTATCTGCAACTTCGCCTTCACGTTTAACTAGATAAAGTTTCAATTTCATAATTAAGAACAGCTGATTTTTCAAAGTAATTGTGAAGCGGGGGGTATCAATGGTGAGCATTGCTCACAGGTTTTTTTACTCTAGTTGATATCTAGTTTTGTCACACTCAACTTGACCACATATACATGAATATATAACATTTGTGCAAAAATTTCAGATAGAGAAATGGCAACAGGGAGATTTTGGCTACTGTCCACGGGTTTACTGTGAAAATCAGCCAATGTTACCAATAGGTAAAGTTTTAAAAATTAAGAAAACTGTTTTATTTTGTTATAAGCAACCTTATACCTATGTTTGTTTTGTTTGTTTGAATGCTATATCATGGCATCCGTTTTTATTTGGAGAGGAAGCTGGAGAAAACCCCTGACCTGTGGTAGAAAAACAGGCAATCCTTGTCAATTAAGATTACAAGTACACCCTGCCCGCAGTGAGAATGGAACCCACAATCTCAGTGTTGACAGACCATGTGATCAATAGTAGGCAAACTACTTTAACCACTCAGCCAACGTGGCCTCATCCTTATACCTATGCAAGAGTGTTAAAACATAGAACAACTACTGCTGACAACTTGATATATTATAGCTCACATAAAAACCTTAGATTTTAATTGGCTAACAAGGCGTATACATCAGGCTATGTATACGTCTACAGCCGTATACATAAGGGTGTTTTTTATCCCGCCTGGAGCCCCTGGGAAAATTGTTTATCATGGCCGACTTCGTTCCGCTTCGATTGCAAAATTTACGCATGTCGTAAAAAATATCTAAACCGAAAAAATTTTAAGTGATGTAAATAAAATATGATATTGTTTTATTTTGAAATCACCAAAACAAGTCAATTACGATGTGTATAAAACAATTACTAAACTAACACCGATAGCTCGGTAAGATTCTTCATCGTCTGCTAACAAAAGTCATGAAACGTTTTGCATCGCATACAGAAGAAGAAATTATTGCCAAACGCCAAAATGTGGTGCCGAAGAACACTACAAAAGCAAACAAGTCTGCAGCTAATTTGCTAAGGGCATATTTGACGGAAAAAAATATGGAAAGTGACTTTGAAACCTTTAGCGCAGAAAGGTTAGCAGAAACACTGTCTCATTTTTACATGGATACACGCACAAAAACAGGGGATTTGTACAAAGCTACAACATTATTGAACACACGTCATGCTCTAAACAGATACATGAAAGTCCACCATATCTTAAAAAATATGACATTATCAATGGGACCGAATTTTTAGAGGCTAACGAATGTTTCAAAACAGCGATGGCTGAAATCAAAGCATCTGGAAAAGGGGACATAGATCATTTTCCAGAGATCGTACAAAGCGACCTGACAAAAATTTACAATAGCATTTTCCTTGATCCCAGAACTCCAACAGGTTTGGCTAATCGTGTTCAAATGAATATTCGTTTATATTTTTGTCGTCGTGCCAATGAAAACATGGATTCAATGACCAAAGACACGTTTGTAGTTAAAACGTACTCTGATACGGGACGAAAATATGTTATGAAAAAGGTTGACGAACTAACAAAAAACCAGAGGGAGTCTGACAGGGAAAAAATATCAGGGCATATGCCTGCTGATGAAACTTGTCCCGAGTATTGTCCGGTAGCTAATTTCGAAACATACATCTGTAAACTTAACCCAGACTGTGATCGTCTTTGGCAATACCCGAAAGACAGTTATATGTCAACCGAAGTTTGCTGGTTTCAAAGGAAACCGATAGGCAGGAATACCCTTTCAAAGTTTATGCCAAAACTTAGCAAACAAATTGGTCTAACTAACACTTACACTAATCATTCCATCCGTGCCACGGGCGCAACAATCCTAGGCAGAAACTTTTCTATGGCTCAAATTATGTCGGTCACGGGTCACAAATCCATATCATCTTGTGCAGTCTACCAATGCGTGTCAACCCACGAAAAACAACAAATGGGAGACGTAATCTCAGGCGCAATAAAAGGTGGCAATCAAGTACAACCTGCATCTAACCATCGTGCCATAATGCCTTCTATGGATACCGTGTCATTGAGCAGCTCCATCATTAATAATCGTTCCGATGAATTCAGCGACATCGACATCAATGACTTGTTTTCTGATTTTGATTCCCTTCCATCAACTGTCATATCTGCGCATCAATCAAGAACAATACATGCTCCAATTTTTCACGGTTGTAACATCACCAATCTTAACATTACCATAAACAGAAATTGAATTCGGAGCAACAGAAACTTTTACTTTGACACTTTCCCCATGAAGGCTTAAAGTGGGTTATTTATAGGAAATAGACAACCTACATTTAAATATGTGAATTTTTGACTATTGTTAATACATAAAGAGAATTTATTGTTGTTACTTATTTAATATTCAATAAAAATATCGTTTGTTTTAACATTGTATATATTTACAAATCCCAAATGACCCTCTAAGTGAGACGATTGGTTGAGCGTTCTCTAAAGAATGTGGGGTACCGTACGGGATAATTGTCATAATTATATTGTATATTTTAAATAGTTAAATATTGGACAATTCCTTCAATGTAAATCTGTTGCAAAAACAGATATATTCTCAATTAAATTTAAAAAGAAAATAAAATACAATCATCTACCCTGTTAATTCCCACAAAAATTACAGATCATTAAACCTTTCCAAAGCAACAGTACTACGTAGGGCAAAATCATATATTTGTTTTTACTGTTACATGTGCTAAAATATGGATGTGAGCTATAATATAATAGTTATTCCGGTCTTAGACAGGGTATATAATGTCACATTCACGGCTTAGGATTTATATTCCATGAGCCGAAGGCTCATGGAATATAAATCCTAAGCCGTGAATGTGACATTATATACCCTGTCTAAGACCGGAATAACATATAATGTATCCTTGCACTTGTTAAAAAGACTTTCATATTATGGTAAACAAATAACAGTCCATCCAATGGTCTGTCTGTCCATGGGTCACATATCACTCTGTATCTTGAGAATGACTTCACAGATTTTCTTCAAAATGTACACAATTGTTAATTATGTTAGCCTCATGTTCTTTTTTCTTTTTTGGTAAACTTCGATTTTTTGTCATAGAACTCAAAAAAGCTGTCATGAGTTTTAATTGTTATTGTCATTTACTGGTCACTTATTAATTATGATAAAATCCAACTATTTTCTTTCATATGGGACAAATATAAACTGATAAAAATTGGAAGCTAAGATTGCAGATGGATCTAATTCATATCCCTGCAGTCTTCCCAAATTTAAAACGACCAAATGTCCACTATATTTCTTTTTTTAGGAATGATTTTTAGTCTTAAAGTACCAAAACAGTTGATAAAGTACATTCTCTTTATCATCACTTTTATTTTTAGAACAAAAAAATTAAAGTGAAACAATCCCCTAAAAAGATATTCTTAATGTAAAACACAATCAGTGGCTGCTAATAAATAAATGCAAGTTTTTTCGGAACATTAAATTTTTTCTATGGACTTATCATCTACACACTATTTGCACATTATTTACTATTGATGACACATAATGGAAAGGAAACAAGCTACATTCTAAGTAGCAGTTAAGTCATGAAAATCATGATAAATATGTCTAAAATATGTGCAAAAAAAATTAAACATGATGACAAAAAGCTCAGGGGTATAGGTAGCAGTATTGGGCATACACAATGTTGGAAGTACAGAATTTATTGAGAAAATTATCTTGCATTATACTGGTCAAGTGGTAGTAAATCTAATAATTGAATGAACTACACTGACTACAGCATCTTTCAATTTATAAAATCACTAGGAATACAGTAATTACAACATACATTTCTACTGAATTCTAGTAATATGTGTGCCTTCTTCCAGAAATATACTGAATTGGAGCACTTTACAAAATACTCTGCTTTTATAACTTTTGTGATAATTTGTATGAATTAGTATTTTTTTTTAAATATAAAAAATCAATCTGGCCTTCTAACCATCAGAATACAAGTTCTTATATGACGAGACACAAGCTTATTTTCTTTCAAATTAAAAATGACAAGAATTTTTTTAATTTCTGTAGCAAAAATCTTACAAGATAAGCTACATGCTAGGCATTCGTCCTAGTCTGCAAGACAAACACAGCTTATTTTTCTTTGTGAATCAACTGAAGGGTAGCATCTCTTATCCATAACTCTTAACTTCTGATGAATATAAATCAAAATGCACAAATTTCTTCTTCAAAACTGCTGGCATGAATAGCAGTTGCTCTCAAAAATTGCATGGACATGGCCGATATCATTTTGTTGGGTTGAATTAGAGAGTGGAAGAAATCTATTATCCCAAATCCTCAAACCCATAATCCACCCTTAATTAGCGGTTGAAATGAATTTTAAACCAGCACGAGTATCTCATCTTATTTTGAAGAATTTTTTTAAAGGCTAAATTTCATTTTGAAAGTTTGGAATGAAAAGTATGAACAAGAGAACATCTCTAAACTCAGTTTTTTCATTTAACCACCTCAATAATGCACTTTGTTTGTTTGGAATTCCTTGGTGTGCTGCATTCTGTTTAGTATGTTCTAATGTACTAATGTACTAATTTATTGAAAAAAAATTGCAGGATTATCAGATGTACCAGGTGAAGCTATGGTGAAATTATACTGTCCAAAATGCCAGGATGTGTATACACCAAAGTCTTCACGTCATCATCACACAGATGGAGCTTATTTTGGAACAGGATTTCCCCACATGCTATTTATGGTTCATCCAGAATACAGACCAAAACGTCCAGCCAACCAGTTTGTACCAAAGTAAGTATACTATGAGTTGCTTTTATACAGTCTACATTTTGTTTGTCTAATTAAAGCAATATTTTTTTTGGTCTAATTAAAAGGGAACAATTACTTTCTATTGACTTGTGCAAGGGAAAAATTATTATTATTTTTTTTTAATGATATCAGTTACTTTAATTGACTTTTCTAGTAATTTTTCGTGATTCAGTTCAAAGCAACATTATTTTCTTTGATGTCGAAATAGAGCAATTTCATTGACCAATTGTAATTAATGGCCAATTATTTTCTTTAGCCTTTCACCCTGGGGATAGTCTACCTGTGCAATAGCCTTTAACAATAGTTCACTTAACATGCATACATAGTAGAAAGGTTTATAGTTGATTTCCCAAATTGACCTTTGCCAAATAATTGCACTGGATAGGACCATTCAGATTGAAGAAACAACTCAAATATCAGTATCCATGGATAATTGATGAGATACAAGTAGCTGCACAAAATTATATTTTCTTTAGTTTAAAAATGTACAATTAAATTTAATTTAGTTTTAATGTCTTTTAACATAGATTGTTTGTCCTCCAGTACCTTCTATTTCTGTTAAAACCCTGCAGAAGTAATATGTATTACCATTATTTTCAAGTGTTTTTAACAAATGGTGGCCATGAAACATGTGATGAAAAAACTCATGCAAGTGGCTTTAACTAAGTGTTTTCTTTAAGTAAAATAAATCACATAATTTCCAGACTGACAGTCTAAATGTCACCAGGTACTAGTGTCTGCTATTAGTATTATACAATGTATTATGTATAAATAAGTTATGCTACTTGCATGCTAACATGCTTTGATCTGAGAAATTCAAGGAAACGTAATTTATTCAAGCAAATGTAATGCACAGGGTAAGACTGTTATTGTTATACAATTAGCAAATGAAATGTTTGCACATGTGACACACCCTTAGCCAATAAAATAACAACTTGGAGAATAATCAGATGTACAGGAATACACTGATATCAACCTGAAGCAAACCTGTTTGAAATCTGTTTGTATGGATTAGACAGGTATTTGGATTTGCATATTAATGCCAATTTTTACTCTCTGTTATGTTTTGCTTGAATGGGATTACAATTTTTTCAGGGTCCAGCTTAGACAGGTTTTGCTATATTCCCTCTAATATGAGACCCCTATTTCTTTAATGAAAATGTTTCAGTTTGAAAGTGTTGTCCTCTGGTAACTTTTAATGTTATGTAATGTGACAGTTGTTTTGAGTGAATCTTGGGTTATAGGGGCTTTGTAATAGGACATGTTATAATTTATTTTGTAGATTATATGGATTCAAGATCCACCCTTTGGCATATAATTTACAGTATCAGGCTGCATCTAATTTCAAAGTACCTTCTAGAGGACTGAGCCACAGCAACAACAAACGATAAAGTATCACCTGCCACAGATATTTGGGGTTTTTTTTAAAAAGGTCGGACACTGGAGTTGAATAAAAAAATTTTGGAATGGTACAAATATTAAATATTATTTATTGTTTTACTTAGTTTATTTTCATTTAAATAACCTTGACAATTTTGTTAATGGTTCAACAATACAAAAAAATGTATTTGATAGTTCCAGAAAAAATAATGTGTAAATTATTAAGCATTAGCCAAATTTTAACTTTTTTAAATTTTTGTTTGTTAAAAGGGACATGTTTCATTTGTGGGCTATTCTTTTGCAATCTACATCTCAGTAAGGGAATTAATGATTTTATTATTTTTCAGTTAATTCTTAGGCTTATTTTGTTTTTACATTGTACCTCTTAATGTGTCAGTCATGCTTTGTTTTCCGAAGATGGTCTCCAAGTACAGAGAATTCATTTTTTAATGAAATATAAACAACAACTATCTTCTCAAAAGGTTTGGTAGTGTACTTTTTAAACTTGTGTCATTTGTATGTCATGGAATTGGTATTAATATTTTTTTAGGTCTAATTTAATTTCAAGTACTTGTGTATATATTAATGCTCATTTTTGGAATTTAGTTCATACCACATGTTATGTAGTTACATATGTAAATTCTATTTCTAAATACTAAAATAATTTTGTTAAACATGGAAATTAATTTTTAACTTATCTGCTGTTTACATGGTAACGAGCTTGAAATCTTTTGCATTATGGTCATATACATCTATACAGAATCTCAATAGTTAGGTGATATATATGTACAATTCTTATACTGCACACTTTCCAAAAAATATTTTCCGTTTTATTAATATTCTTCAGTTAATGTAGACATTTACATAACACTGTGAAGAAATGAAAATGGGTTGCATGGTTAACTCTTAAAAAATGCAAATTATTTCACTCTAAGTCATGAAAATGTTTGAGAAATATTGTAATTGTTTTACCAGAATGTTTGGTAAAATAACTAATCTATTAAACCATCAGTTGTATATGTGTGGTCTCCTATCTACACATCTAAAAACTGATAGGTGTTTAAAAGTTCAAGTATGACATTAAATAGAAGTTTTTTGGTGAAAAGTACCATACCTGTAAAACTTGATGTGTAATCGTACAGTTTTTAACACTCATAACAACATACTTTTCATAAAATGCTGTTTTTGTCTCGCCTGCGACGAAAGTCGCTGGAGGCGAGACATATGTATGGGAATCCGGCGGCGGCGGCGGCGTAAACACTTGACATCTTGCTTCATATCTTTGTAAACCCAAGCCCTAGGTCCATCAAATTTGGTCCAGAGGTAGCTTATGATGAGTACTTGCCAGTCAGTCACCTGTCACCTGACCTTGACCTCAATTTCACGGTCCAGCGACTACGTTAAAGTTTTTGGGTTACGACAGTTCCTCTGTAACTACGCATGGTAGGATGACAATATTTGGTGTATAGGTTGCTGATGACTAGTACATGACTGTCTGGTAGGTGTCACCTGACCTTGACCTCAATTTCACGGTCCAGCGACTACGTTAAAGTTTTTGGGTTACGACAGTTCCTCTGTAACTACGCATGGTAGGATGACAATATTTGGTGTATAGGTTGCTGATGACTAGTACATGACTGTCTGGTAGGTGTCACCTGACCTTGACCTCAATTTCACGGTCCAGCGACTACGTTAAAGTTTTTGGGTTACGACAGTTCCTCTGTAACTACGCATGGTAGGATGACAATATTTGGTGTATAGGTTGCTGATGACTAGTACATGACTGTCTGGTAGGTGTCACCTGACCTTGACCTCAATTTCACGGTCCAGCGACTACGTTAAAGTTTTTGGGTTACGAGTTCCTCTGTAACTACGCATGGTAGGATGACAATATTTGGTGTATAGGTTGCTGATGACTAGTACATGACTGTCTGGTAGGTGTCACCTGACCTTGACCTCAATTTCACGGTCCAGCGACTACGTTAAAGTTTTTGGGTTATGACAGTTCCTCTGTAACTACACATGGTAGGATGACAATATTTGATGTATAGGTTGCTGATGACTAGTACATGACTGTCTGGTAGGTGTCACCTGACCTTGACCTCAATTTCACGGTCCAGCGACTACGTTAAAGTTTTTGGGTTACGACAGTTCCTCTTTAACTACACATGGTAGGATGACAATATTTGGTATATAGGTTGCTGATAAATAGTACATGACTGTCTGGTAGGTGCCATTTGACCTTGACCTCAATTTCACGGTCCAGTGACTACGTTAAAGTTTTTAGGTTACTGCTGTTCCCCTGTAACCAAGCATGGTAGGATGACAATATTTGGTATATAGGTTGCTGATGAATAGTAAATGATTGACTGGTAGGTGTCACCTGACCTTGACCTCAATTTAACGGTTCAGCGACTTCGTTAAAGTTTTTGTATTAGGACAGTTCCTCTGTAACTATGCATAGTATGGTGACAATAATTGGTATACAGGCCGCTGCTCATAATTAATGCTATTTACGTAATGCTTATGACGAAATTTATTTTCGTTACTGATGCGGAATTCAGGCGAGACGTTTTTCTGTGTCCACACTTGTATGAATCTTTATACTGTGGATACATGTAATTGTCTACCTGTTTTATTGTATTAGGCCCAGTACAATCATGTTCAACTGAGGCATGTGTATAATAAATTTTCTAAAAACAACAGTCAATACTAAGGGTTTTTTTTATCACAGAGCTGAGTAAAAGCATTTATAAGTAATGTTAATGTACCATTCTATGAAGACTTTCTTAAACCTTGTACTATAATCAGTTCTGTATAATGCTCAGTTTATTATACACTGCCAATTATGGTATCTTGATAATAATTGGTACAACATTTGTTCCTGATAATCAATGGTTTTGTAGAATAAAATTTAAACAAACTGTCGAACAATTCTTTGTTTTTGGTAAAGTATTCTTAGTTCCATGTTCAACTTTAATTTCACACTGTGCTAAAAAGGATTGTTAAGGCTCAAACAACAGAGCTATCCAGCAAGTTTCGCTGTGTCAGATATGAGATGCCCTCTAGATCTTGTTAAAGGGAGAACCATAGTTTGGATGCCACAATCCTTGTACAAAAAAGAGTATGGAAACTTTCCATCCCAAATCCTCTTGATTTACATTTTCCAGTGATAGTTAAAATGTTTTCCTATTTATTCATCACATTATTGTCTCTCCTGTGATGATGGGCATATATATATTGGAATCCGGCTGCGGCATCAACACTTGGACACTTTTGCTTTATATCTGTGTAAGCTAAAGTGCAAGGTCCATCAAATTTGGTCCAGTGGTAGATTATGATGATTTCTTGCCAGCCAGTCACCTGTCACCTGACCTCAATTTCATGGTCCAGCGACTACGTAAAGTTTTTTTATTAGGGCAGTTCCTCTGTAACCATGGTAGGATAAAATATTTGGTATATAGGTTGCTGATGACTGTTTGGTAGTTGTTGCCTGAATATATTCCCCTATTTGACCCTAACAGAGAATTAGTCCGAGAATCATCTGCCGTCCAACGCTTTTGTTTTTTATTGCCCCCCCCCCCCCCCCCCTCCCTAAAAAAGTGGTGTTCGACGGCAGAGGATTCTTCTTTTCAAAATACCGAATCTTATCATAAAAACCACTGGTCTTCAAGAAGATATTATACAATTACTGCACTTGAACGAGATCAATATGATGTTTTATGGAGCAGGGTTGAATAATATGAAATGGAATATACATGTTTTTTTATTCCCGAAAGTGACTGTCTTTCATAATATTTATTTCTCAAAAATCGGTAAAATATCGACATAATCCATGACGAAATATTTCCATTGATTATTTCTTGTATAATGTCCCATCCTCAATCCTTGCTTCTGCATAAAATTTACAAAGATTTGAGTCCAATTCCTGAGGGTCCGCCGTTTCCAAACTAACTGACATATCCGTTTCACGTAAATATTTGGAAAAAATTAATCGCTTGCTCTTTCGATTTGCTAGTGTTGACAGCATCTCTTTTCTTAATGATTTTATTAATTTCCAAGTTAGTAATATCTGCAAATCTTCGCTTATTAGCACAAGAACTATCCGCATTACGTTCACTCGATGACGTTACAACGTTACTATGTTTACAAACAACAATATAATCCGAACATCAGTCAGAACGATAATTTTGATTGGTTTTGGGGATTAAAGAAAGAAGATTTGATTGGCTATCGTATTTCCGTTGCAGGAAACAGCACGTGCTGGGTATTTTCATAAATTTCTCACGAGAGTGCAATATGGTTTTTTATTGAGTAGAAGGAGTTTTTTGCAAACCAATATGATAGGAAATGGAAAGTCACGTGTATTGGTTTAGGCCAATAGGAAATAGGCAAAAATATGTATTATGTAACATTATTTTAACATGTCATTTTAATTGCTACAACATAGCAGGTAAAACACTAGTCCGAGAATCCTCTGCCGTCCAACTCTTATAGCGTTGGACGGCAGAGCATTCTCGGACTAGTAAAACACATGGTAAGCGATAGAGGATCATAGAGAGTCGATTCGGTTATCATGCCCAACTAATTAAATAATGACGCATTCTTTCTCTTACAAACATGCAATATGTATTTGTATAAATGTAATGTTTTCAAATAAAGTACGGTGGTTATTTTTCTGCTTAGATTAAATATGATTGATTGATTAATGTTTTACGTCAAGCGAACAGTATTTCAGATATATTCAGGACGAACCCAATTTTAAAGTATAAGTGACGGCAATAGACACATACACGCATGTTATAGATCATTTTAGGAGACCTAATCGTAGTCCATGTCTAAAGTAAGTCATTAGAAAAAGACGAATTTTAGCATCTACGATGTTCAGACCGCTCAGTGTTGTTAACTGCTATGCTACTTAAACAAGGGAATGTTGCACCTAGGTTGATGTTTTCCCTTCAGAAGTTTTATGGTCGTCGCCATGACAATAATCGTGATGGGAAATTTATCTCTCAAATCAAATAAACCGGACATTTTCCATGAGTCGTAGGTAGTCCTTTATATTCCTTGAACTGACTTTGTCCTAAACATGACAAGGAGTAACTACGGGTGTCTTATTAGAAGCAGACACTTCTTACTAGTCCGGACCAACTGAGTACACCCATGCTTATTATTGTGTTTAGTTTCATTACTTCCTGTTTTGTTTTGTTTTGTTCTGCGTTGTATAAGTTTGTCTATGTCAAGATTGATAATTGTTTATTGACTTTGAGCTCTTGTTGTTAGGACGGTACCTTGCTATTTATCGTAATGTTATAGCAGAAAAAAACAACATTATGTACATAATTGTCAGCAAATATCATTGGTTTTGAAACAGTTTAGCCTCTGTTCTCTTGTTTCTAAATCTTAGCTCGTGAGTTTAACTTTTTCGCATATATTTTGGTCTTTACACTGAATGTATCAAGATATTTTATATTGGCAACACCTCTGACCTGTCACGCTTACTTCAAATCAAGTACTTGTTTTAATGGAATTTTACACTATCAGGGTTATCTATACCTGCCCTAGAAAATCACGCTGTCCTGAGGAATTATAGTACCAAGAAGTAACTTTTTATCATGAAGTCGAAGATACAACTGATAATGTATCCGTCTAACAAAATTTCTCGTTATTTTGAATATATCATTAATTTTACATATTATTTTATTTATAATATGCTCTAGGTAAATAATGTTATTTAATTTTGTTATTGTATTCATGGTGTAGTATTCACTTTACTTGTGAGAGATTTCTTGACTTTGTTTAACTGTTGTGTGTGATCTCCACTTTGCATATTTAAACAAATAATATATATTCGCGTAATTATGATGCATTTACAGTGTAGTTTTTAAATACATTACACACATGGGATAAAGTGTAGACACACACCTTAGCTGGAAGTTGTTCTTTGAATCTAATTACAACGAGATACACTACTCTGTTTTATCAATCGGCAAATTTAACAACGCTTCTTCCGCTACTTTGTTCTTTCGAGACTTCATTCATTTCATCGTTTTCCTTTGAGTCTTCATTCGTGTCGTCGTCGGTCTTTTCACTCTGTTCAGTTTTTGGCGATTCCTCACATCCGCTGTATGAACATAGGGAATCCGGGTTGTCTTTTAAACATTGTATCAGTCTTTTTAACTCATTTTCGTAGAATTTTAAGACTTCACTGTCAGTGTCTACGAATATATTTTGTTTTTGTAAAAAGAAATTCGGAAACACATTTAAATGCATCTGTGCTTGAATTGACTCTAGAACAGCCATAAACCAGTCTTGGGTTCGAGTGAGTTTACCCAAACTCTTCCGGTATTGAAAGAACATGGCGTGATTGATAACTTTGTTTGTTATTGCGTGCAAACAAAATGTGTGTTCATCTTTAATAGCATTTATCAAAATAATCATATCTTCAAAAACTCTCGTTGAAGTTAAAGAATTTATGAAAGCGAATGCTCGGTCTTCGAGTTGCCCTATTTGCATTCCCCATGTTATTTCAATCATGGGATTACTTGATGACACCTTCTCCAGTCGCGCCTCCAAAAAGATAATCTCTTCTCCCGATTTTATACCACAATGAACTTCCTGGAGAAATTTGCCGTGACTGTCGTTATATGGTCGTCTGCTTGGGATAGGAGCAGAAAGTTTAAACTGTTTTGGCACCTCTGAGATCGGTAAACATGGGACTATATTTAGTTTGTAGTTGTCTTGTGGGTCGAAACCAATTATGTGGACCCAAACAGTGCCATCATCTGCTAAACTTGTTTCTAGAAATGCGTGCTTTTGCGTCCGTTTATTTTCCACCTCTATTTTTTCACAGGCTTTAGTTAAACCTAAAATAAATTTAATTACAATGAAGATGTAAAACTGTTATGTTTAAATTAGGGTAAGTAATTGGGCGGAAGAACACAGAATACCCCATAAGAAAAACTATACACAATTGTTATAGAAGGATTTGAAATAATTACTATCTTGAACGTTTGTATGTTTTGCTTGTTAATTAGATGAATCATTTAATTTAGCTTAGCCACTGCGACAATCAGTTTAACTCCTTACGAAAAACGAAGTGGCCCACATCTGCAGTATTTGTGTGGGAAAAGGTCACATAGGTCTGCACCCTGTTTGTTATAACTTGAACGGGTTTGCTATTGTTAAGACAGGAAATAAATGCTACTTTTGTGAAGACTATCAAGTCAATTATAGTTGTTCTCAATTCTATATCTATTTATGCAAGCTTAAAGAAATATTTAATTTACAAATCGTAGTGTTTTTTTATACAAATTCTTTGCAACTTTTTATAAGAACGAATAGCTGTTAAATAAAGTTTAAATGTTTGCGAGTTAGGTATGGAATTACTGAATATTTGCCTTCTCAGGGCCCTTCTCGTTGTCTTGTTAAGGTCTAGTGCTGGTGACATTTTCCGATTTCCCATTACGATTCGTCATGCCAATTGTTAATCACAACTGTTACAAATTATAACTATTTTACTAGGTGAAATATTTAACAATCTTATTTTTTGTTGTTAAAATTATTATTTTTCCAAAATTGTGTATCACTAGTTACTATCTTCGACACGTCCACATTCTACCTGACTTTTGCCATGCTTTTGAATGCTATAGTGTCATCTTCTCAAATTAGTAAATACCTTCATTGAACCAGTTTAAGACAAAGTCAGGACGAAGATATCTCTTGGAATCAAGGCAGTGGCCCCACTCATCCATGACGTTAAGTCTTTCTTCTTTTGTGATGTTCTTGTTGACATGGACCAACATTCTATGTGTTGGAAGCTCACCGGGGGATCTATACGCAACCTGAAAATAAAAACGAAACATATCTGAATAAGCTATTTACAAGGTACAGGTATGGAGAATGAAATAAAATAGGCGTCCTTTAAATTAAACCACGAATTTGGACCCGAGTATTAAAATACAATATTTTCGTTTGATGTATTTTGTTTACATTTAGTGATTTTGTTATTACATGTAGTGATAATGTCTTCATGTAGAATAGTTTTGTTATTTTGTTCAGTTCATAATATCCACTGGTTACTTCTTTTTGTCCCCGCCGCAACGTGACGGAGGGACCTAGTAACGGTCTGCGTCTGTGCGTCCCTCCGTCACACTTTTGTGGACACAACTCCTCTGAAACCGCTTGATGGATTTTTTGATATTTGGTAAGATTAATTGTTATGATGTGTAGATGTGCATACTGTACCTTCATTTTGATTTGTCAAATTTTGTCGGAGTTCGGAACTTTGACCGTTTCAGCAATATAATACAATAGTAGAGCTTGTAAACGCATGTCCTCTGAAACCGCTTGATGGATTGCTTTGATATTTGGTAGGATTTTTTGTTATGATGGGTAGATGTGAAACTCTACTATCATTTTGATTCATCAAATTTTGTAGGAGCTATGGTACTTTTACCATTTAAGCAATATAATACAAAGGTAGACCTTGTGGATGCATCTACTCTGAAAACGCTTGACAAATTGCTTTGATATTTGGTAGAATTAATTGTTATGATGGGTAGATTTGCATACTATACCGTCATTTTGATTTGTAAAATTTTGCAGGAGTAATGAGACTTTGACCGTTTCAGCAAAATATAATACAATGGTAGATCTTGTGGACGCATCTCCTCAAAATCTACTTGACAGATTGCTTTGATGTTGGATTAATTGTTAATTTCAACATTGTAAACATTATAAAACATATTCCTCGTGAGGAACGAATTTTCGTAATTTTGTGGGGCATTCAATCTACGACGAAATAAAATATTTCACATCTGATTGTTTTAACCTCTTACCGTTAATGAATCTGGTCGAATTGGTTTTCGTAGAGGGACAAGGCCAACATATACATTTTTATCTACAGCTCTGAAATCACAGATCTCTGGCATCCTCTCCTTTTTTCGGATATACTTTGGATATAACCATTCAAGATCAAAAGCTGCCTCGACAATATTTGATGCCAGGTAGAGAGCGCTTTTATAAGCGTTTTCCTTTCTTCGTGTTATCGGAACGCGTTTGTTCTGTAACACCTTTTGAATGAAATCGTCGAGTTGAGGTTCTGGACTTTCAGGTCGATTGTTTCCTTCGATGTTATCTAGATCGAGGTCCTCTTCTAACCAAGACATCGTTGCTGGAGGATTTCTGTACCGATATTTTGGTGCTAAGTAACCACTGCTTCTGACGTGAGTGTAATTCCCATTAAACTGCCCCGAAACTGTGGTGCTCTAAAATTCAAAGAAGACACATAATATATACTCTAATGACAGTTCCTGTTACAACAATGGCTTTCAACATGTTAAAGCTATTTCACAGTACCACAGTCCGATTTATTTTTGTGAATAAACTGCTAGTGTATCCAAAAGAAACAGCATACATGCATGCCCCTGGGCCGAATTTTACAGCCATTATAATCCGACGTTAGTTTGTGATTTATCGCCAAAAAAGCGAGGGTACGATTATTCGTTCTAGCATGAACAGAGGTACGAAGTCATCTTAAAATGTTGGTCTTATCTTCCTATAAAGTAAGGGATGATAGGAAGATTAAACAATGTAATGTTTCACACCAAATAAACATTTAGTTTAGAGGAAAACGAAAACCTAAGACACAAACAAAAACAAAAATGTACATTCATACTTGGTATACAAAGACATGCAGAACATCTACTGGTCAAAGAGTAGTTCTCGCCATTACAGAAGCAAATTCTCGCCATTTTAGTGACTGTGCCGTTATTTCTCCATTAAAAGCGACGAAAAAGGCTTTATTTTATAGATTCCACTATCTTCAATCTAAAACAAACTACGTTTATCACTTTTAAAATGCCAATGTGTCACAAACACAGTCAGAAGATCGGGTGGCGAGAACTAATCTGTAACCAGTAGGTATTATTACTCGCCTTTTTGTGATCCTTTCTTCAGCTTCAATACAGTGAAAGTAGTGCAATAATACCCCATAAAAGCACGCACAACTATGTATGTCCTGTATACAGCTCACACATGGCTACAATATTTCTGTTATATGTATACTGTATACTTTTCTCAATAACTCTATACGTTGTCTGTTAAATTATTTTCGATTGTTTAAATCTACGTAAGAACCGATTTCAAACAAACAGATAGAATTGGCTCTTAGCTACACCAATGATTTAGTGTGAATTCATTACTTCGGAATATCAATATGCTTAATGCTTGGAATATGTAAATATCTAAATTGGAGATCAATACAAAACTTGTGTATAGTAGAAAAATCTTTGATTTAAATATTCAAACTTTTCTTACCATTATTTACATATAGTTGTTCCAACAATACGAGATCGATAAAAAAAATTGACAAAAATTTTCGTTGCTACAAAGGAATGGCTTCTTAACTTCAAATTGTAAATCAGCCAAATTGTTAAATGTACAATATGCTTGGTTAAGTCAACGGATCGCTAATTAACTAAAGCATTTTGTGTGCTAGTATGAACCTGACTTTCAATGACAATGAATAATTAAAGTCATTAATAATAAACAATGTAATCGGATAGTAAACAAAACCAATAGATTTTGACGCAATTCATGATTAATTATGTGCCCCATATGGATTACTGCACATGACAATAACATTAAGAGTAAATCATGGCCGTAGACAATGGGGGAGGAGCAATACGTGCACATGTACCCCAATTTGCCAAAGGCGAAGTATCTGATTTAAGAAAAAGGTATAATATTTCATGAATTAATGTTTTAAGCTTTCAGGGTGTATGTGATGGAGGCTTCTCCCCATAGACCCCCTCCTATAGTCCTGCCCTTGGGCTAATTGGGATCTTACGCGATACCCACCCTTGTCGTATGGAGTAGTTTTAAATCACGCCTACGGCAGGGGCCTATATAAATATTAAGCGCGTTATTTTATTCATGTGACTTTGCTAGTGTTTAAATATAATATTTTAGTGTTGTGGTGATGTAGTAACATATTCCGAAAATATGTATTTCGAAATAAAACAATTTTAGTTTGTTAAGGGAATGTTTAGTGTTTAAAAAAGTAAGATGTTCTGAAGCCACGTTAATTTAAACATCATCGAGGATGCATGCAGGAGCAAAGGTGGGCAACCTCTCTCCCCATGTCTTGAGATGAAGGAGCGATCGTAGACCCACATCTGACTTGAGAGGGTGCAGGAGCGAACGTGGACTCCAGTGAATGCAGGAGCGAAATTGCTCACACACAGGATGCAAAAGCGACTCACACGGAGCAGGAGCGAACTTGACTCGCACGGAACGTGACTCAAACCCCTTAATTAATATTTAGATTTGCGTGTGATTTCATTTTTATTTGTAGTTAGAGACAGACCATTTAACTTGAAAAGGGGGGGGGCCTTGATTTTTTGTTTTGGTCAGAAAATTTTTTTCCGCGCAGAGCGAGCAAAAAATATTAATTTTTTTTAAGGCGTCGCGACAGAATATTTTTTTTCATTATTAACCTTATTTTATATAGCTGAAATCCTTTCTTCAGAATATTTTTTTTCTTACCCTCTGCTTCCAAAATCTAGTTAAAACCGATACATGTGTTCTTGTGACAAGAATTCTAAACCTATCTATAGTACACGCTAAAACCTAAAAATCTTATTAATTTATTTAATTAAAGCACAGTTATACCCGGTGAGGGGTTGAAGGCATACATAAACAAAAATTAACAACAGATCATATAGTAGAATCATGCCATTTATCATCAGTGTCCCGCCAAAACCAAATTTGTCTGTAAATACTGGCGTTCACGTATCTGAATATGTCTAGCTCACGGTCTAGCTTGGTCGCTTCGCTGTCGCTCAGTATAAGTTTATTCTTAAATACATATATTGACAACCATATTGTGTTTAATTTGCTTACAGACAACATGTTTTAAATACAAAACTTCTGTGTCGATAGATAAATATATTCATTATGTTTGTGTTACCACATGGCTTATTGATTTTTAAACGTTTTGTTTATATGTATATAATTAGCCTGTAAGTCAATATCTTATTTGTAGTTTTGTCTCCTAAAGTGCTGAAGCAGTTTACAACCCTTTTATTCCATACCTTATATATCTCAAACTACGATACAGCCTTCGTGCTGTAATAATTGGTGCAACATAAACATGAAAATTGTAACCAAATCGTTCGAGTCTGATTTTAAGTATTATGATTACAGTATAAATTTTATGTTCGAAATACCCTAGATACCGATTTATTAACGGATCAGTTTAGTTAAGTTTCATTGTCGTATATTTCAGTTGTTTATAGTGCACGTCTGCGAAACTAGATACGAGATTTATATTTTTTAAATACAATGTTCCCTTTTGTGGCTGAAATTTTTTTTTACTTAAATTATAGAAACGGGCATCAATTACTGTGGTAATTTGAATGTCTAAAAGTTAACGAGTTAAATCTGAGCTGATGCTCACTACTGATACCCCCGCTTTTTACAAAAAGTATTCGCTAAGCGGAAAGTAGATTACCAAGGAGTATAAAATCGCTAAATATCATATGGTACTATAGTATATGAAGCAATGTGCAAAACATCATTCTATAGTTGCTTAGAAAACTGCGACAGAAATTTTTGTTACGGACGGACGAACGAACGAACGGACGGACGGACGGAAGGACACGGGTACAACAGTGTACCCCCTCTTCTTCGTAGAGGGGTATAATAATATTCTGGGACCATACCGAGAGGGTCCCCAGTGTTCGACCCAAAAACCTACCTATAGTACGTAACCTGGAGGCCCACTCGTTGAGGGTTGTCTGAATACGGAAAGACTGGACGCGCATCGTTGTGTGTGATGTATTTGGAGAGTGCTCGCCGCCTGCCCGCCATGGGTGTTAGCATAATATGCGTCCGCCTTTTATAAAAAACCAACATATATCTATATAGGCCTGTAAGTTTAAACTTTGTAACTGTATCTCCGACTAAATGGAGCGAGTTTTAGAAGCTTATAACTGATATCGAGTAAATATTTAAGACTTAAAAAATATTAAAAGCAATATGGTATTGTCAATTTGATAAAAATTTGTTAATGATCACGAGGATTGTCTTTGTTTTCTACGCACAAAAATAATGGATAAAAATAATAAACCAAACCGAACCAGCAGAAAAAAAATCAACTAATGAAGACCTTTATTATAAAATTTATCAATTGGATTGAATGTTTGCTTACGCCGTCGAAGACGGGTCGTATTATGGGGACACCCGGCTGGCGGCGTTCACAGGGATTTCCTCTCTCAAACTCCAACAGTTGTTGTGAGATCTTCATGAAGCTTGGGGAAAATGTTTATGGGCATAATATCTCGGCCAAATTAGATAGCCAGCCAAATCACTTTAGAGTTATGGTCCTTTATACAAACAATTAAAAATTCACGATTTCCGCTCTTAAAATCAAGCAGTTGTTGTCGGATCTTGATAAAACTTGGGGAAAATGATTATAGTGTTGTAAATAATATTAAGTGAGCCATGTCATCCAGTCAAACTGTGTAAAATCAGGTTTCAACATAAAAAAATTTATATTAAAACAATTGTTTACAAAGGAACCTATCTGCTCTCTATGTATTCATTATATGTTTAAACACTAATTCAAAGAACTTGCAAATGTCCCGCGTATGGTATTAAATCAGCTGGTTATCAAGTTTATTACGGTAATAAGGGTTCCCATGCATTATTTAAATGCCCTGTAACTTACTATAAACGTGGCTGGTTATCAAATCCATTCCTGTGATATACTTGATACCTCTGCAAATACACCATAATTCTTTGGTATTAAATTGGCTGGTTATCAAATTTATTTGGGTTATAAGAATTCCTGCAACTAAATACATGAACACACCTCTCTATCAAACTTTTCAACAATTTACCAAAATTATCGACGGGCGTATTTGTTGATTTCGAAAGAGTAGGCCACTGAATTGTAACCGCTACAGCTTCCGTCGCTACTCAGTAATCATAACTTTTCCAGTGGCAGTCAAATTTTTGTTTCCCTCGGTACATCCCTTTTTCCAGTTGATTTATTGTATGTTAACTTGTTCTCGTCCTGAATATAGCTGAAATACTGCTCGCTGGACGTAAAGCAAACATTCAATCCAATTGATAAATTTTATAATAAAGGTCTTCATTAGTTGATTTTTTTTTCTGCTGGTTCGGTTTGGTTTATTATTTTTATCCATTATTTTTGTGCGTAGAAAACAAAGACAATCCTCCTGATCATTAACAAATTTTTATCAAATTGACAATACCATATTGCTTTTAATATTTTTTAAGTCTTAAATATTGACTCGATATCAGTTATAAGCTTCTAAAACTCGCTCCATTTAGTCGGAGATACAGTTACAAAGTTTAAACTTACAGGCCTATATAGATATATGTTGGTTTTTTATTACTATATATATTCAGGGACAGTGTATACTAAGTTATAGACAGTATATACAAAAATGGTCACATTAGCACCGTGTGCGAAACAGGGGTGGTGTTTAATTTCTTCTCATTTACAACACAAATATTTATGAAAAATTAAATGTGTCCTCTTTCCTTTTCATAAGAGTAAAAATTTGACCTAATTTCAAAAATTGAGATGCCCCACCTGAACAAATTACTCAGTCCCTTTATGTACATTTTAAAATCTATTACTATAAATCAACAAACATGACAAATTAAAAAGTGACTTTTATTTAACTGCCAAAACATATCCAAGTTCTGAAATAGTAACATTAATTATTTCAAATTTATCATTTAGATATAATTTACTTTTTCTCTAAACACTTTTTTTTTCTATCAAAATTGTTGTAATATAAATGCAAGGTCACGTGTAAATGATTTTACTACTAGTGTCTGGGGGTTAGTGTACCAAGGGGTTTTGTTAACATTTACAAGTTTACCAATAGTTTTGCAATAATTAAATTTTAAAGCCTGGATTTTCTTTATTAATTAAGGGACCGGTCAAAATTTAGTGCAACATAGGACCGGTGCAAAAAAAATAATGGCTAAAAAAAAATAATAACCCTATGGGTATAAAACTGAAAAAAAGTGCTGTCCTATGAAACTTTGGTTAAAAAAATATAGGTGTCCTATTGTAAATTTCATGTATTTCAATACTAATAAAAAGCAGTTCAAAGATGTAATATACTTTTATAATGACAATAAGCACATATATCTCAAATATCATTGAATGGTACCGTGTTAGTTTTATGTTTTCTTTTGTTATTAAAGTGAATAAAAAAAATATTCCAAAAATTTTTCATTAAAAAAACCCCCATGTCCTATGCTGATCTTAGTTTAAAAACGTGGTGTCCCAACAAAAAAATTACAAGAAAAAAATGCATGTCCTACTATGTTTTGCACTGGTCCTATGTTGCACTAAATTTTGACCGGTCCCTAAAATGATGTAAATAATTACGGTAACTCCCATGGGAGACGGTATACATAGTCAAATGACGATCAGTCTTCGGAGTAAATGACTCTCTGTTACTTGATTGGGTGGTTAACTAAATCTATAAATATTTTTCTCATTTCATTGGTTTACGTCAGGATCGCACTAGTATGTGTACTGAAATTTCGATATATTCTTAGGTCCAATCGGGGTTGTAATCAGTATTTTAGTGTAGTAATGTAACGTTCCACATATTGACTTCTATTTCATTCAATGCATTGGTCAGTGAACAAATTAAAAGGTAAACATTGTACCAAAATCTCACTACTTTATAAAGCTGTTTTGGAAAAAAATTATATGTTCTATATCTTTATTTTCGTTAATCAGCATTTTATTGTAGTAATGTTACGTTACCACATATTGACTTCTTCATTCAATGCATTGGTCAGTGAACAATTAAAAGGTAAACATTGTACCAAAATCTCCTTACTTTTTAAAGCTGTTTGGAAAACATTATATGTTCTGTATCTTTATTTTCGTTCTGATATTGATGCAAATTTAACAAAACATATTTTTACCGCTAATTTTGAACATTTGTTGTTTAGGGAGTCAACTTGTTTAATTATTTTTTAAACAGCACGTGTGAAGTGACGACATGCATTTAAACAGGGGCGGATGCAGCCTCAAATGAAAGGGGGGGTCCAAATTTGTCATGGTGGCCGAAGGCCACCATGCCGACCTCGCAGAGGTCGTATTACGGCAGGGGGTCTGGGCTCTGAACGAAATGGTGTAAAATCCTGCATTCTGACAATTTCCTGACACCTAAAACATGTCCGTTAAAATGTCATTTTGTTATGCTAAAACAAAAGTAGGGGTCCAGACCCCATGCTTGTCAAAACGAAAGGGGGGGTCCCCCCCTCTGGATCCGCAACTGCATTTTAATCTATCAAGCACCATTGGATAATAGTTTATCGTAAACAATGTCCTTACAAGGTACACATGTACATTGTTTACCTATCTTACATATAAATTACAAAAACCAGATACTTTAATAAATCCATAAAATTTGTAATGCAGCTAAGAGACGGTTAGCTTTTTAGAAAAGCTCAACTTGTCATGTAGAAACCACATATTCTGATATTTTCCACATTATAATAAATCTGTACATGAAACAACAGAATAGCAATCGGTCAACTTCAAGGTTTACCTGTTTTCATTTGGCCAAAAAACCAAGTTCAAATGATATGGTCAGGACTTTTTGACGTTATTATATTGAAACTAATTTTGGGACAACATACAGGATCTACATATATATGATCCATGATCCCTTTTGGTGGCTGCTTTAAACATACTATTTTATGGTAACTGAAATGATCTTGGCTTTGAAATGATCACATAAACTGACTGGTATAAAGTACAGTTACGAGTCTGGTGTAAAAACTGGATTTTCATATTTGAATGCTGCATGAAGGAGACTGAAGATATACAGTGTTTTTTAACTAGAAAGTAATAACTTCCTTGGAAGAAAACTGGCTTCCATCCAGCTTCACAAGATTGGGGACGTTAGACCAACTATTGCCATATATATCAATATTGAAATTGTCTTCCTGATCATTTTTGCTTTTTACAGTTTCTTTAAACTATTAGTTTTCATATATTTTACAAGCTAATAGAAAACCAGAGGCTCTTAGGAGCCTGTATCACTCTTGTGATTTATATAGCAAATGGAGATTGCATCTCCTTGATGTAATAAAAGTCCTGTAATTTTTTATTTCTGACTGGCAAAAACAAACATTAAATTTGTAGAGAGCCATCCAATTGTTTAAACTGGTACCCATTTTAGATATTTTTTCTCATAGGTTTCTATGTTAAATATTTCTGCAATGGCAACTGTTTTGGATTTCTGATCAAATAAACTTTTATGAGAAACATTCACATACAATATATGGTTTCAATCAGCTTTGAAGTTTCTTAAAAGAAGGCATTTGAAAATTCTCCATATAGGGAACGGCTAAACTACATCCCTAATGATGGCCATTTTGAATTTTTATTGACCTTAAAAATTTTCTTTAAAGAGGACCATCCAATAAATAATACTGGTTTTGTTTCCATTGGCAAACTGGTTTCAGAGAAGCCACTTTAACTACGGTTCTAAGTCCTGTGGAGTCGGCCATTTTGAATTTCAAATTCGCAAAAACCAAAAACTTTATAAAGTAAAAATACAGTGAATGTGTTTCAATTGGTTAACCAGTTTCAGGGAAGATGCCTTTTATACTTTTCCCCGTTGGGTCCTATGTTAAATGCAGACCTGTGGTGGCAACCATTTTGAATTTCTAATTGGAATAAAGAGCATGTACTTTCAAGAAGACCATATAATAAATTGTAGTAACCTTGAAATAAGTCTTCCAGCTGGCAATTTTGAATTTCAGATTGCCATAAAAAACAAAAACTTCATAGAGGACCATTCAAAGAATACTGGTGATAACTTTTGTTTCAATTAGGTAACCGGTTTAGGAGAAGAAGCTGCTTTAAAACTTTTTTTTACCAATAGGGTCCAACCCTGCTGAGGCCACCATTTGAAATTCCAATTGGCATTAAAAACATAAATGCTATAACAGCCCATCCAAACAATTTTGCTGATAAGTTTTATTTCAATAGGTTAACTGGTTTCAGAGAAGAGCCTTTTAAATCATTTTACAATAGTCCAATGTTAAACTTAGTCCTGTAGCGGTGGTGGTGGTCATTATGGATTTGCTATCAGAATAAAAAGCATAACTTTGTAAAGGACCATCCAATGAACCTTATAGCACAATTTAGTTTTAATTCCCCTAGTAGTTTCAGAGAAGAAGATTGAAATGTTTACAGACGATGATGCTGACAAGGATGGATGCAGAGTAAAGACAATAGTACACATGACCATTACTTTCCATTAAATCATCTGTAAAATCAACAGTTTTGGTCTAAGTGAGGAGCACAAAGGTAGTGAAAACAAAAACAATTTGTAGTGTCATGGAATAAAGACTGTTATCACAATCTTCCAAATACACCGATAAAAACAAAAACATAATTCACTTTATTTTATAAAACACAAACAGAAACTTTATTAAATGTTGGATATTGAGAGTCTAGCTGTTTGAATTGATAAGCACATTGGTTTCTTTCACTTGTAAATCCAAGTTCATGGAATAATCTGGCTTGGTAATACACAGCATCCTTAACCCTGTGGTGAGCCTCCAACTTCTTAAAATAGTCTATAACTGTAGTCATCATGCTTACTGCACTAAGTAAAGCTGTAATTAAAAAGAGAGGTATAATATGGGTAACTTTACCTAAAAGTCTAAGATCATTCAGAAAATTATAAAGATTGAAAAAAGTAGTCCTGTGAGGTAATGCTCCATTGTGATAACCCACTCTATAACTATAAATGATAGTATACGATTTAAGAAAGTCATCCGAGATAACAATACACTGTATTATAAAAATGCTTTTCTGTTTCATCTAAGCAAGACTCATTTTTTAGGCTAAAATTGAAAACACTGGATTAATTGTATGACACAACACTTTTCAGTAGAGAAGTTTGATTAAGCTGGACAAGACAGAATCTTTAGTATACCCCAATAATTGTATTTTCTGTACAAAGGCATACATATAAACAGACATTTGATTTCTACTCTACAATATTTTTCAGCTATCCTTTATATTAGGATAATGGTTATACAAACATGTTTATCTGATAAGCAAATTTCCCATGTGCTTGTGCATTGGCAAATGGAAAATTTTATTGGCCAATTCAAATCTGCAGTAGCCAATGGCAATATTCTAACAATAAATCACTACTCTTCAATTCTGATAATTACTCTATAATTTTTTAAAGTTCATTAGGTCTATTCCATTCAAAGTACTGGTAAATGGGATAGAGAACAAGAGCTCATTTAAAAAAATAGTATGAGTGGGATTTATTGCCACTTTCAGCAATTTTTAGTTATATTTATCTCAAGGAGTCCAGTTTGTACTGGGGGGAGGGATCAGGACAATTTTAATTTCACCTGCACAAAGTTAATTTAATACATTTTAAAAGATTCAAATGACACAATTAAAAAAGACTGGTTGAAGAAATTTGAAAGCACAACACAAATTAATTTTAAACCTTAAGCTGTTCATCTCATAATAAACAGTTTTTTACCTGTTGGCAGTCATAATGTCTCGAGTACAAATAATAGTTAAAATATTGCTTAATGAATGTAAAACATCAATAAATGATTCAAAACACAAACAATTATTAACTGAATAAATAGTGTTTTTCTAGAATAAAAAAAAACAAAACTGGATTATACCTTTGCTGAAAGTGGGTGTTACACATATAAAATTAATTGATGACACATTCTAACCTGGTCTCCTTTTCCTGTCTGGGCTCTTTGCAGTTGATGCCACATAACACCGGACATAGCAGTACATAGTTCTTGCCTTGTCAAACAAACTCCCATGTGAAATAATTGGCAATATCTGTTGTTTCAGGAGTTCTAATGACTGGTGGGGAAGCTGCATTAAGAACTAAAAAAAATGTCATTGACTTGTAAGAATACTTGGTGACATAAGAGGCACATATAGTTAACAGTGTATCAATATAATAAGTCCAGTAGTAAAAATAGTCCACTGGACTATTTTTACCAGTAATATTCTGTCTTTGACACATGCACAGATAGCATTCACCAGTCCACAATCTACCGTCTTTGACACATGCACAGATAGCATTTACCTGTCAACAATCTACTGTCTTTGACACATGCACAGATTGCATTCACCAGTCTACAATCTACCGTCTTTGACACATGCACAGATAGCATTTACCTGTCAACAATCTACTGTCTTTGACACATGCACAGATAGCATTCACCAGTCCACAATCTACTGTCTTTGACATGTGCACAGATTGCATTCACCAGTCTACAATCTACCGTCTTTGACACATGCACAGATAGCATTTACCTGTCAACAATCTACTGTCTTTACCACATGCACAGATGGCATTCACTAATCGACAATCTACCGTCTTTGACACATGCACAGATAGCATTTACCCGTTTTAAAAACTGTTATTTTATGTCATAAGCTTTAGTAATGTCAAGATATACAAAGAGTTATCATAAAATCTGCTTACTTGTATAAAAGAAAGATGAACTGTTGATATGGCAACCATATATTGTAAATGATGTTCTTTTGCATGAGTGACACAGTCCAGGACATGTGATAATCCAGATGTATGATTTCCTGTCTGAACGAATAACTCTGCCAAGGTCAGATATACTCTAAAAATAAACCACAACAAAAGCAAATGTAAATGCACTAGTCATATAAACTAAGCAAGGTGTGATAGCAACATTTACACGTAGAAGCATACCTTCGTCATAAGTCACTTTTGGTGTTTAAAAATAAGCATTTAAGTCTATCAGCTATAGTAATAAGTAGTTATATTACCAGAGGAAGCTGCTGACAATGGCAAACAAGTGTGGACTGTGAGCACGCTCACAAAGGGATACCCCCCCCGCCTCGCTTCAAGTCCAATTATCTCCCCTGATAATATCCGACGGCGACGAAAATTCTTCATGCACATCTACATATGATGTACTTCCTTCATGTAAAGTTTCATCAAAATCTGTCAAACAGTTTAGGAGAAGTTGCGCTTACGAGGTCTCGCACTGAATACTATATTTTAAAGTCTAAGTCCAATTATCTCCCCTGAATAATATCCGACAGCGACCAAAATTCTTCATGCACATCTACATATGATGTACTTCCTTCATGTAAAGTTTCATCAAAATCTGTCAAGTGGTTTAGGAGGAGAAGCCCTTACAAGGGATGGGACAGACGGACAGACAGACAGGGTGATTCCTATATACCCCCCAAACAAGTTTGCGTGGGTATAATTACTGGCAAATTTTCTTAAGCCTTGAAACACATTTTCTGACTACAAGTCTATGTATGTAGACCAAAGGTCTACATAGATAATTATACATGTGCTAGGTCTACATAAATACATTTGATAGTTACCAAAAACAAAACATACCTACAAGGAAATACTGGAACATATTTACTCTTATCTTTCTTTACTTTTTCTAATAGCTGAATTAGATCAGTTAATGACTGTGTTACCTCCCCTTTCTCTTTGTTCAGTATTGCATTTCTGTAATATTAAAACATTTTTGACAATACTCATCAAAGCTATGCTTATATATTTAAAAAAAATATATTCAAACTGCATTGGTGCATAAAACCGGAGTCTTTGGATTTCCTATTTTTAGTAATGGTAGCCATCTTGATCGGTTGAAGGATGTTGCAATCTTTTAATGAAAA
Source organism: Limnoperna fortunei (assembly GCA_944474755.1). NCBI lineage: Eukaryota > Metazoa > Mollusca > Bivalvia > Mytilida > Modiolidae > Limnoperna > Limnoperna fortunei. Next base: position 27,825,549 of record OX104114.1, on the reverse strand, counting down.
ATGTATAATTTTATTTAGGAACCATTTCAAGATAAGTCATACCAAGTGGTTTTAGAACACATGCATACAGTTTTTGGATGGATAAAAAATAGTGATGGAAATAGCTTATCCTAACTTTCAGTCATGTGAGCTAAAATTTATTAAAAGCAAAAGTTGTAATTCATTACAGGAAAAAGATGATTTATTAAATTAAAACAAAAATTATTTTCAAATTAAAACAAAATCAATTCTGCAGGTGAGCTCAGTTTTAATTGTAAGTAATTTCTTATCACCACATTCTATGATATACATGATTTATGAAGGAAGCCAACATTCAATCAAATGGTAAGAGATTATAAGATTAAAAGTAGATGTTGCATATATCAACTTCTTAATTTGCGAGACACTTCTGTCTGAAAAAAAAACAAGAATAGATCAATTCTTTTACCTCATAACTGCCTCATCTTCATTTAAGGCTCTAATATTTGTAACACAAGCTTCTGCTTGTCCAAACTTCCTGTTGAGAATGGCTTTATCAAACAGCAGTTGCTGTTCACATATCATCCATATATGGGCATGCTGAGTGTGCTTGGGAAAGCGCTGCTTGGCACTATTGATGATATCAAATGCAGCATTGTAATTACCCTAGAAATATATTTTTACTATTCAAAGAATTGTTGATAATATATTGGTCTAAAATATATTCTTTGCTTAAGCAATGTTTTTTTTAACAGAAAACAAATAATTTTATTACTGAACTATATAAAATTACAATATTAGAAATAATATTTATCTTGTTTGGCTATGGTACATGTATATATGTTAAATCTTAAGCCTGAATGGGGAATATTACTGTCATTTAAGCAATAAGGGAAATGATTTTAATTTAATTAATCTTTGACAGATTCTGACAGGATTGTTTACCATGAAAAAGGTTAAAAATGTGATCACAGATTATCAGTACAGTAAAGTTATAATTGACAACACGAGGAAATGAATAAATTTGTGAACTTAGTACAAGTATCAGTATTATACCAGGGTAGATTATTGCAAAGCTCATTTCTAAGACTATTTAAGGGCTGTTTGTGCATTTCCTTGGGTACCCTTCAGAGTTTTTAAATTTGCAAAAAATTTGATCTCGCATGAGACCCTAATAATTCTATTTAATATAGTTGAAATAAGGCACTAGAATATCCCTACACTCCAACTAGACTTACATCATCAGCATGGTACCTTGCTATATTACACAAAGCTATACACACTGATTCTCCATTATGAAAAATTCCACTGTCTGAGGTATTTAGGTGCAACACTAGCAGACTACACATAGATGAACTTTCTCTGTAACAACAAACAAACAATAAACAACAGGTGTAACACTACCAGTTGGGTTATTTCTTTACTTTCAGTATTTATATTTAATTTTTTATACCCCCAATCGACAGTTGGAGGTAAATAGTGGTCCTTTTGTCTGTCTAATTTTGGTTTCTGGATGATAATTCCAAAATTTTGCATCAGTCTTGAATGAAACTTTGAGATATTGTTACATGTCAGGTTGGTAAGAAGCCTATCGATTTTTGGGGGAAATCCGTTCAACTTCACAGTCACAAATGCCAAAAAAACCATTTTTTTTACAAAAAAGATGTTTACGATAAAAAACTCAGAAAATTGCATTTGATTTCAGTAATACTTTGGAGTATAGTTTCATATTACATGGATCTAAAGCCTTTCGATATAAGGGGAAATCCATCAAATTTCAAGGTCACAGTTGTAAAAAAATCTTAATTTTTTTTACATAACAGGTTCTTCAAAATTTAAGCAGGGGTATCAGCGATCTCTAGATCAACTTTGTCTAGTGGTCTTGTGTTCATATACACAGGCTCTGTTGGTGTTTGGAAATTTCTGCTGCTGGTTCTGTATTGTTCAGGTGTAATTTTTCAGCTGCTGGTTCGTTATTATGTCGGTGTATTTTTTCTGCTGCTGGTTTTGTAGGTGTAGTTTTTCTCAATGATAGATAATGGTATGGTGTGATGTTAGTTTTGAGGTTTTTTTCAATCTGTTTTATCATTTTGTAGATAAGCCTATGGTACAGGTGAGCTTGTATCTCTGACTTACCTTTTACCATACATTTCCCACAGAGCAGCTTTCTGAGCATAGCTTACACACATAAAATGGGACTGAGAATGTTGGCAATTCAAAAGGTCACTCTTCAACAGGAACTCAAACACACTAAAAAAAAAGAAAACAGTGGTAAAGTATTGTGGCATCTTCACATTAAATGAACATGAAATACTTGGTACAGGAATACATTAATTGAAACTTTATGTATGTGATCATTAAAGTGCTCCCGAGCCAACAATCAACTGATTTTTTAAAAATTTAACTGATACATGTAATTACTACATTACTAACAGAGACAATAAACACAAACCGGAAATAAGCTCAATAATATCACTATGCTCTTATTTGTTCCCTCTAATAAATTTATCAATTTTTGCAAAGTAATTAGAACACAAATAAACAAATTTAAAGACACAAACAAAAAAACTGTAATTCACATGTCCTTTTCAGGACTTGTCGGTACATGTATGTGATAACACATCGATGTATTTGCAACATGCAGCCAGCAAAATATCTTCAATATGTATTTTGTTTTACTGGGCTTACCATGTAGAAATGAAGTGTGACAGACAGGTGAGTCCCTCTGCGATATGCACCTAACTACCATGTGTAAAGGAGGAGAGGAGGAATTACTATATGCTTACCTTGCAGGTTTGGCTGATGCAAATGCATTATTTCTAGCTAAAGACTGTACTCCTAAAGATGTTATATTCTGAAAGTATGAAGTACAAAGTGTTATCAATTATACTGATAGATGACTTTTAAATCACCGGAAAAATGTCAAATTATGTACAAATTTATATACCGTAATTAGGGTTGTATTGTCCACGGTCTTTTTCTTTTTATTTTAGTTGGAAAGGAATGGTGCGGATTATACATAAATACAGACTCCATAGAGTTTTGTTCGCCCCCTTGATTGTTTTCAATGGCGGTCGCCATTTTGTTGTAGTGTCATATGCGGTATTTTCGTACTATTCTAACATTATTCTTTTACAAACTTCCATATGTATACGTTGTTTTGATATTAATTTGTACTTAAATTATTTTGAGTAATATTATAGTAATTATATAAGATGAATAAAAATTAAAACCGATACGAACATAGTAGATGTGTAACCTGTATTGCGTAAAATGCAAATGGCGTCATTATGTAACCTCAAGTGTTTGAAGATCGATGTTTTGATTGCAATCATTCAGGGATTAAAATAAAACATGTAATTTTTTTGTTTCCTTTGTTTTGATTGATGAATCAAAGTTGACAAATTGTTTTGGTTTCAAAATGTGTGATTATCCGTTTTAACAACGATCAAAATAGACGGTACGAGACTGCTCTATTTTTTATTTAATTTATTACTATCACTAGAAAATAATAAAAGTATAAACATAAATGATATTTAATATTTAATATATTACATATGAAAGTAAAAACTTGTTAAGAAGCGGGGCCAAGTCGGACTTGGATGTCTTCATCTTGAGATGTTTTGTGAAAACTTGTACGTGCAGATCGTACATGCATAGAAGAATTTTTCTACAATTTTCTGGTCCAAGAAAGGGGTGCGGACAATACGTAAATGTGGACTATACGCAGAGTTTTACTGTAGCTAAAGACTCTGCCTTTATTAGCAGATGAATCTTTGTGGCGAGCTGTCTTATCTTCTACTGATAACCCAAATGTCAATAAGCTCGAAGTTTAAGCTTGTACTGGTTCAATAAATTCAAATTTTTTAGAGGCATATATGTTCAGGGCTCACCACACTGGGCGAAGTGGGCGACAAAGTCGCCCTACTAGTACCTGAAGTCGCCCTGTCATTTCCCTCAAGTCGCCCGATGGTTCACATAAGATACTTGTTAATCTGGTCCAAATACTTCACCCGTACTACCAATTTATCAGTTAATGTGTAATTCCAATAAAAAACGGCAAACAATATGTGTATTTAACATATTTTCAAACGATTTACGTCTCTAAAATGTATTACGCGCCATTTGTTTATTTACCGGATGTGACTAATTACCGGAAGTGAACAACGAAGAAAAGTAATGTACAACGGCCCATAATGAAAAATCGTAATTTTTTTTAAAATGTGTATTACGCGCCATTTGTTTATTTACCGGATGTGACTAATTACCGGAAGTGAACAACGAAGAAAAGTAATGTACAACGGCCCATAATGAAAAATCGTAATTTTTTTTATGAACAAACACTTTTAATTGGTGTCAAACTTCAGTTCTTTCAAAGAGTATTGTACTTTAACAATTTTCTTTGATAAGTATATGAGCTCCACATGAAAGAATACAGATATATTGTAATTATTGACATCATGATAAATTCTGTAGATGGGTGTCCCATGAAGCAATTTGGATCAGCACAACTTTATTCAAGTGGAAGTGTGCTGAACCAAAGATTTATTTCTGGGTTTAATGTAATGTTATTCTATCTATCTTCTCTGGAAATTTGATAAGATAAACATGGCATGTTCATAACAAACTGTTAGGAATATTATGATACAAGAACTCATGAATGAAGGTTATGTCTACACATATACCATCTACACATATACCAATATTTTTGTTGATCTATTTTTATTTGTGAATACTAGTACCTTGTATGGCTACAAGTACTGAAGTAGATAGAAAAATAGTCCCTATATCTGGTGTTTTTTTCATTGATTAATGATAAAGGTTATGTACTGTTTGATAGTGCTTACCATGAATAATAATGAAAAAGAAAGAAAAAAAAAACTGAATTTATGTGTGTTATGGTTTTAAAACACAAGAGAAATAATCCTGGAAATTGCTGTAAATAATGAAAAATATATGTTAACTACAGCAAAATTTATTATTTGTACGGTCCCCCTGACTTCTCCCTATTGTCTCCTGAAGTCTCCCTATCAGGGCCTGACTTCTCCCTGTTTGGCTGCTAGGGAGAAGTCACTTCTCCCTACTTTTTTAGAGTGTGGTGACCCCTGTATGTTACATGCAGATATGATAATGCTATTAATTTGTGTGTAAATTGTGTTTTATCCAAGAAAAATATTTTGAACATTCAGTCATTCATACTAATTTTAAGATTCTACTGGACTTACTGGAAGATTCAGTTCTTCACTTTTCCACACAGATCTCGTCATCAGATTGGCAGTATAAGATGTTCCGGGTTCTTCTAATCTGTGTAACCAACTCTACAAAACAACAATCATTATATCCAATTCAAAATCACTATTTCTTCAATAAAAAAAATTTACAGCAGAATTTCAATATAGATAGGGCATATTTATTTTCCATAAAAATAGCATAGAAGGCAGTCAGATAACATAGGCACGTTGATTTTGATCACCATGGAATTTTTTTATAAACTAAATTTATGTATATCAGTAGCTGAAAAAAAGACACAATGCAAATCAGATTTATTTAATTTCAATTTATGTGGGCCTTTGTTTGAAACGTAGATAGTCATAATGACAACACAGACAGAGGCTTCGGTTGCCAACTAGTCTAATAAGTCACACCATTGATCACCTGCAATTGAACACTCAGATAAGTGATCAACTATAATCTTAATTGACAGTGATCAAAGGATTTCCCACTGAAGTTTGAGGCTTCCACCTAGTCACTCACCTTCTTCATACACAAAAAATTCCATGATGTAGCTAACAAATGTCTGAAAGTTGTAAAAAAAACTTCAAATGAGCAACAAAGCAAAACAAGTGATCTACACTTGTTTACCCTGCAAAGTAGAATGCACAAAATTATAATGTGCAGTCTTGCCTGACCATAGGACCCAACAGACAAATGTTGCTTCAATCGGGCATTGTTCGTCTTGCTGAATGTCTGTGAGCAGTTTTGCCTGACCACAGGACCAGACAGACAAATGTTGCTTCAATCAGGCATAGTTTGTCTGACTGAATGTCTGTGTGCAGTCTTGTGTGACCACAGGACCAGACAGACAAATGTCGCTTACATCAGGCATAGTTTGTTTGACTGAATGTCTGTGTGCAGTCTTGCCTGACCACAGGACCAGACAGACAAATGTTGCTTCAATCAGGCATAGTTTGTCTGACTGAATGTCTGTGTGCAGTCTTGTGTGACCACAGGACCAGACAGACAAATGTCGCTTACATCAGGCATAGTTTGTCTGACTGAATGTCTGTGTGCAGTCTTGCCTGACCACAGGACCAGACAGACAAATGTTGCTTCAATCAGGCATAGTTTGTCTGACTGAATGTCTGTGTGCAGTCTTGTGTGACCACAGGACCAAATGTTGCTTCCATCAGGCATAGTTTTAAAGATGTCAGACTAAATGTCTGGCATAAAAGTTAAACAAAATTGAATTAGTGTCAGGCAAAACTTTTTTCAGTCGAACAAATTATTGATACAGTACGCCCAGAGTGTATGGTCACTCAAACACTCTACACAGTGTAGAGTGTTTCACGGTGTTACACCGAAAATTTTGAGTGTAGACACTCAAAATCACCCACAGCTTATCTCTACCCCAAATTGCAAAAATAATTGTTTATTCAATTTGTTGTTAGTCACTCTTGCAATATCAACAGCTATAGACTGGTAAAGTCATGTCAATACGAGGAAATTTAGAACTTTAAAATTTTTAATAATTTTCGTAAATAAATCGGGACTTGCACTAGAACTGATTTTTTTAAGAACAACTTGATATACGGTAATTAAAGAAAAAGACAGTATACAGTCCTTTGTTCAAGTATTATTTTGTATACATCATATCAATTTGTTGTTTTTTTTTTGGCTGGCAATACACTAATGTTAACGTTTTCTCTAGACAAGGTGCATGTGACAAAAATAAATACACAACTGTTTAACCACGCGGTCAGCAGAAAGTAATCGAGGTCAAATATACATTTACATTCTTTAATGTACCAAAACCATGAAATAAAAATAGAAGTTTCATTTAAAAAAAACATTATCATATTAGACATTAAAAATGTCAAGTTTTTTACACCGAATTTGACCCATATTAGAGATATAAATAGATCGATTGGTTTATGTGCCAAGTAACTGTTACCGGTATAACGATGATTGTTGTTTTTATCGTTCTGATTTCATTATGTTTTCACTGAAATAATATGCGAATTTAGTTTCGTTTGTCCAAAAAATTGACAATAGGCATACACTTAAAATAATTTTCTCCCTACTCTAGACTAATGCCACGTGTAACATGAACATAAATACAAAAGTTAAACCGCGTGCTTTGCATACAGTATAATTCGGGATAAAAGCTTTACATTTAACTTTAGTATTGCAGAAATTAAAAAAAAAAAGTAAGTTCTGTTTGAAAAAAAATTCTTATTCACGTAAAATAGTTTTGAAAATACAATGCTGACCGAAATAGAAATAAATAAAAATAGGTTTCCAGGCATGCGCACAATTGCATATATTCGCGAAGTGAAAGAAGCTGAACTGTGCAGCTCACTCTCCTCAGACTTCCAGGATTGCAATAAATTAAATTGTTAACGTTGTTGAAACCACTAAAGACGCTAATTATTTATAATTAATTTTTAAATATAGATAGACATATAGATAAAGACCGACAAGTTATTTCTGCATGCGCAAAACAAAAGAAAAATCGTGAAGTTCGAAGATTGAACACATTTTAATTTTGTAGTAATGAGAAAAGCAAGACATTAGATGGTTCTTTGCTTGCAATAAACAATCGATACAATATATTTTCTACACCCTGAAAATCCGAAAAACACAGTGTAACACCGTGTTACACCCGAAAGTCGGTACATCAAGGGGATAAATTTTAAGGTGCTGATAGAACACTCTGAAACACTGTGATTCTCCGAGAAAATTTCGGTGATACACCGTGTAACACCGAGAAATTTCTCTTTTTTGAGTGTTTGAGTGACCACACACTCTGGGTGTACTGTATGCACGATCAAATGTCAAATGAAATGTACAAGCATAGTCAGCTTCCTAATAAAATATTAGTTTGTAACAGAACTTTATAAATCAATACTTCAATTGTCTGGTATTTTTAACTTACAAGTGCATGCTGCAAACATTCATGGTCGTTGGTCTCCTGTGCCATTCTTATTGCCTCATGCAATGCAGCTAAAGACTCCTCTCTAAACACATAACAGTGTAACAATGATGATAAATTGTTACTAAATTATATTAAATTGCTGTTTAATATTACTATGTTTTTTCTCAGTTAATTATTTATAATAAACGACATACAAGTATACATGTCCATCAGCCAATCATATTTACCACTTAATCAAGTATTAAAATTACAGTCGAACTTCAGTAGCTCAAACTCGGATGGCTCGAACACCCGGGATTTCTCAAACACCTATCAAAGTACGGAGCTTTCCCCCTATATAATCAATGTTAAAATTACTTCGATTTCTCGAAAACTCGAACTAAATCAGCAGTCCCAATACTAAAAATCCTATGAAAAAACCATGAATAACTCGAACTAAAATTATTGACTAATGATATAATCCCTAATAATTAACCTAATTTTATCAATTTGTATTTATGTACTCCTTTGTAGGCAAATTTGTTGAAGTAGGTTTTAATTAATTTAAATGTGTGCCAATAAATTGCTATCAAATCCGAATCGAGGCCATTGACATAATTACGTAATGCAATAATACTTATCAATCCTCGTGTATAAAATCAAACAAGAAATATAACAGTAAACATTTTTATTTTAATAGAAATCAAAATACGTACTTAAAAATAAGATTTATATATGAAATGCAAGAAGAAACACAATTTTATTAATCCAATGTTACACAGGAAATTAACTGAAATATATAAACCGATATCGATTCCGGTTCGAACATGAATCATTTCCGGACATCACAAGCCCCGGTTTCTCGAACTCCCGATTTCTCGAACTTTTTTTGTCGGCCCCCTTCGAGTTCGAGCCATCGAAGTTCGACTGTATAGAATACATGTGAAGCCAGATCTTTATAATGATGAATAGTGAAATTGATTTCAATGGTCAATTTTCTTTTGATATCTACTAACCAAGGACAAGGTATCTATATCCAAAGGTACCAACAATGTCAAATAGCAACTAGGAAAGTTTTTTTAATGTCCTATTCTTGGATTTCTTTAATTCCCAACAACAATGTCATAATTTTGGTAGCACTTTTAACTTGTGAATGAAGAAAAAGGCTAACCAAATAAATATCATTCAATGATTGGATGTTTGCTTTACGTCCTGCAGGCAGTATTTTAGTTATATCAGAACAAGAACAAGTTAACAAACAATAAATCAATTCGGAAAATGTGGACAAAAGGAATGGGGTACAGGATATGGGTAGCGGCGGAAAATTTAGCCTTTTGAAGTAGCTACAACAAGCCTACTCTTATTAACATCTACAGAATGGATCTTTAGTGTGCAAGCGTGGCACTCTCCAAACACATTACCCACTATGGTCCGGGCTTATCCTTTCCATTTAAGATCCGACAACCACCAACGAGAGGTCATTCCATATCCACCACATGGGGATTACTGGGCGGCTCTGTAAAACCTTAAAGTCCCAGCCAATGAATATCAACTATAGTTATAAATTATTATTTAATGTGCATGTGTAAAAATATTTACATGTTTCCAAATCTTTGAATTTGCATGTGTAAAATATTTACTTGTGTTCAAATCTTTTAATTTACATGTGTAAAATATTTACCTGTGTCCAAATCTATAGTGCAATGAAGCCAGGTTAAGTGCAGCATAACGTCTGCTGACGTCTTCTTCTCTGTTCTTGTTACCATGACTACCGTCTCCCCCAATGTTGGTATTTCGATCAAAGTAATGATACAGGTTGTGTAGTGCAGTACAGTATTCTTTGACTCGTAAACTGTTTAAATAACTCAGAAAATGCTAAAATAAATACCAATTACACATTAATCATGTTTTTTATACTTTTCACAACAAATGTCCGGATTATTTGAAAGATTTTTTTACTAGAACTGCTGATACTAGAAATACCAGAACAAGACATCTTCATTTTTATGTACCAAGAGTATAATCCATCGAATCTCTTTACCAAATACAATTAAATGTACAAATGACAGTTTTAGATTCAAAAAGAGGTAAAGAAATTTTTAATGACAGAACTAAGATCTCTCGGAGTCCGAATTAATATATTTTTATAATTTTTAAAGACTTTTTGATCTAATACTTTGTCATATAATTTTTTATCAAGTTTGAGCTATTTTGCTGCTTGTAACTGGTATATATTTTTTTGTGAAAGGAAGGACCCAATTGGAAATAAGCTTTGGTAAGCTTTAATAGGTAATCCTAGGTAGAAGCATTAATTATGTACTTCAAATATGGTATAATGTTTGATGTAATATTGTATACATATGCTCTTTTACCTGAATAAACATTATTATTATTAGTAGTATTCTTAGACTCGTAAATTGTTCAAATAACTAAGGAAATGCTAAAATAAATACCAATATTCTTCAGGAACATTTTTTATAATTAGTAAATATATGATCATTGATGACCACAGTCAATTCCTAAAAATAAAATCTTTTTATACTCCAACATAAACACTTTTTAATGAAATAGTCCAAATTATTGTGCTGCAACAAATGTGGGTTAACAGGTAATGCATTAGTACGATCAAACATTATCTTTGACATAGTAAAATCTTGTGGCCACTAAAAACTCTTTAAAAATCATTTGTAATGCAATTACCTTAAACAGCAAACATTAAAAATCATTCCTTATATACATTTAAATAGATTATCTCAAACTGAGGTTTCTTCTCCTTTCCGATTCTACATTGTTTGTAACATGGAAAACACATTAATTTAAATTAAAAAAATGTATAACATGTACTTCACAAAATTATATCTTTGTTTTTAATTGTTTAATATAAGGTTTTACAACAAGTAGGAAAGCATTTTACTTGAACTATATTTAGTTGTGATTCTATGTTTTATTTGAAACAAAGAACTACAAACATCAATTGTTTGAGGTTTACAGCTGAGTGGTGTTTTGTTTGTTAGAATAAGTTTTTATTTTAGTGACATTTTGATCATTTCTGCATGATGTGTGCAGTGTACATGTAAAAGTCTAGATAGCAGAGCTACACTCAAATGAGTAATGTGTTTAAAGTTCAGCATTAATTAGCTCAACTTACTGCTTCTGCCATGTCAGGGTTAGAACGTAACATATCTGTTATCTTCTCTTGTAGCTTGGCAGGAGACAGAGCCTCGTTTTCATTGTGTTGTAATAAAAATCCCTGCAAAGAAAGCAAATAATTGTACAGATTAACATGCTTCAGTAAGCAGTGAAATGAAAGTAGGATTCATAAAAATGTGGAATGATTGCTTATTTGATGCGGAAGAAATAATTTTCAAAATAAAAAACTAGATATCAGTGAGATTGTACCCATCTCTGTCGCGGACCTTAAGGTCAATGTCAAAGGTCATCATAATGGTATGCGACACATCGCCTTGACATTATCTACCCTCATTCCAAATATCAAAAGCCTACCTCGAAAGATAAAACAGTTACAGCCCGGACATGAATTTGTCATTCAGAAAGCAATAATGTTACCTAAGGTAAAAGTTCAAGGTCAAAGGTCAACAACCATGGTATGCGACACATCGCCTTGATATTATCTACCCACATTCGAAATATCAAAAGCCTACCTCGAAAGATTAAAAAGTTACAGCCCGGACATGAATTTGTCATTCAGAAAGCAATAATGTGACCTAAGGTCAAAGTTCAAGGTCAAAGGTCAGCAATCATGGTATGCGACACATCACCTTGATATTATCTACCCACATTCCAAATATCAAAAGCCTATCTCTAAAGATAAAAAAGTTACAGCACAGACATGAATTTGTCATGCTGAAAGCAATGTGACCTTAAGGTCAAAGTTCAAGGTCAAAGGTCAGCAACCATGGTATGCGACACATCTCCTTGATATTATCTACCCATATTCCAAATATCAAAAGCCTACCTCAAAAGATAAAAAAGTCACAGCTCGGACAAGATTAGTTTCGGACGGACGGACAGACTGATCACTATAGGGCGTCCTCCACAAAGTGGCGGGGCCCTAATAATGTGTCCATAGAAAATTAAAATCAGCAAAATTTTAATTTTATTATCAAAATGTGTAGATATCAGGAATATTTTTATTGAATCTGTATTTAGCTGTCACAAAAAAAACCATTTACAAATATAAATTGATCTGGTCAGAGCTTTCTCAAGTTAAAATGTGAAAAACACACATTTTTATATTCTGCAAGTTAATAATGAAACGATAAAAGTGTAATCAAACAAATTAGAACACAATTTAGTGGTCCGCACAACAGTTACAAATTTAAATGATTTAGTCAAGGCTTAGTTAAGTTATTCATGCAGAAACAAATTTAGGAATGTACGTATGTTCATTCATACAAATTTGTTCAGATCCAATATTACTTTATGTGCCTCTGATAATACTGATTTATTAATTTGTACAAATTTGTGAGAATTTCAAGGTCACAAGAACTGAAATACCTATATATATAAGGGCATACTAGAAACCAGCCCTCTTCACTTTTAACATTTAAAATATGTAAATGAGATTATACCTTGGCGAATTAATTGACACAAGTAGGCAACACTTGTGATGTACTTAACCAACATATTATTGCAGGGTATGAGGACAAATAAATGTAGATCTGGACAACAGTTACTGGAATATTTTGAAAAGCCAGAAAAAAAGTAGTTTTTCTATTCTTCCATAAAACTTTTCATTCTTGCTAATCCTATAAATTAATTCCACCAAAAACATAGTTGACCACATGGTATATCATATGTTTTTTTATATTTGTATGTGTGAGACACATCGCACATGACCTTAGTGCTTGAAGGTCATATCTCTTCATATCTCAGATTTTTACTGTATCTGCTATATGTAACTAAGGAAATGATTGCACCTTAAGTATCATTACCTTGTTAAAGCAGAAAAAAAAATTAAATATTTTCTTAATTTCTGTAAAAGAACTTAAAAAGATATCTACAAAATCATTTGTTTATCAGACAATCAACCAATTTATCTAAGGTTTTTTTTACATGAAAACACCCCAGTTGGTTTAAGAATTTGCCTTAACTGTTTCTTGTAAGATAATTCTGCTAAACATGTACATGTATTTGAACAGTTGCTTATTAAGTCAATCACTTATTATACTGCCACAAATTAGTACATTAACATTGTCAACTTTTTAAATACATCACAGTTATGTGTGGTAATTACATTAAGCATATTAATAGGTTATAACATTGTGGTTAAAAAATAAACAGGGCAAATATTTCAAATAGCAGGGATTTTATAGTGCTTTTTAGATAAAAATTAATTCTATCAAAGTATAAATGACACATTTATGACCCAAGCCAATTAACAGCTAACAGGGAACTGAATGATTTCATCTTGATCCTCGATCACAGCAGGTTAATAATATTTTTACAGATAATCTGATTAAGTGGTGATAATCTGCCAACAAAAGGATGTACAGTTTATACTAATGCACACTAACTCGACCTTTTGATTTAATATGTAATTAAATGATAATAGCAAGGATTTTGCGTATTTAACTATTTTTTTGTTTGTTTAATGTGCTTCTAAATTATTATATGCCTATTGTTTTCTTCAAAGATACATTCAATTACCTACAGTGACTAATCAGAAAAAAAAGTAGAGTACAACAACCTTTAGTGAAAAATTGTAACCAACTGATAAACAAACGTGTTTATATTAGTTATAAAGTTACATTTCTTTCAAAATTTATAAATATATTTTATTTTAATCATTGTCTTTGAGAAATATATAAGCTGCAAATGAAAGAATATACTTTTTTATACTGTACAATTATATGTCATCAGTACAATGGATGCTTCTGAGCAGATGCTTATTCTGTGAGACCGCAAAAGTGAATCAAGCCTCAAAATACTGAAATAGTCCAACAACCAATAAACTTTGTTTGGTGTTTTCTGCCTTACCAATACCTTAATGGGCTTATGATCATTTATGAGAAAACAAAATGAACAAACATTAAAAAAATGAATTCTTCCTACCCCAACACAGACATCTGAAAGGATGTGCCATAACCTTCAGCTCACCTGTCTAGATATGAAATACTCTGCTTGTTTGTGGGAGAAGAAACCACAATCAGTATCTTCTACTTTCCTGCAAAATGAACTAGATATAATAAGTTTACCATGGACTAAACCAATACCTGTTATTTTCAGTTGTAGTACAGCTCCCAAGGGACATTAACTTGTTTGTTTGACATTTTATGCCATTTTCAGCAACTTTCCACGAAATCATTTAAGAACTGAATTCATTCGTTTGAAATTTTTATTTTATAAAAAGCTGGGGTACTGATTTAAATTTTGCAAAAATGTATTTTTGTTTATTTAAACTAGAGGCTACTAAGAGTCTGTATCTCTCACCTGACTTACAAAAAAACTGTTTAAGAGATTACTTTTCTTTCAATCAGAAGCATTTGCAGCTATGGCAGTCATGTTGAATTTCCTATCAGCTCAAAAAACTCAAAATACTAAGATTATTGTCCAAGATTCACTTCTGCATTATTTGGTATAATTCTGTGAAACAGTTTCGTCGAAGAAGCTGTTTTAATGGATGGTTTTACCATAGGGTCATAGGTTAAGCTGTGTTCCATAGTGGTGGCCATCTTGGATTTTGGATCAGCTCAAAAAACTCAACTGGACTGTCTAAGGTACATTGCTGCAATATTTCAAATCAATCTGCCAAGTGGTTTGTGAGAAGAAGATTGCTTAAATTCAGCCAATCAAAACACACTAGTAGCCCTGGCAGCCATGTTGAATTTCCAATTTGCTCAAAAAACTCAAAAGATAAGATAACTATCCTAGCTTCAGTTTTGCATTATTTGTCATAAATGTGTGGAACAGTTTCGTAGAAGCTATTTGTGTGTTTTTCCCATAGGATCCTATGTTAAGCTGTGTTCCACATTGGCAGTCATCTTGGATTTTGGATCATCACAAAAAACTCAAACTTTGTAGAGGACAATCTAAGGTACATTTATGCAATATTTCAAATCATTCTGCCATGTGGTTTGTAAGAAGAAGATTTTTAAAATTTCAGCCCATCAGAAAGCATTAGTGGCCCTGGAAGCCATATTGAATTTGCAATTGGCTTGAAAAACTAAAAATAATAAGATAGATAACTATCAATTCTTCATAATTTGGCTTCATTGTGTGGAACAGTTTCCAAGAAGAAGTTGTTTGCATGTTTTTCCAATAAAGTCCTATGTTAAACTAAGTCCTGCGATGGTGGCCATCTTGAATTTTGGATAGGCACAAAAAACTCAAACTTTGTAGAGTACATTTCTGTGATATTTCAAATCAATCTGCCAAGGGGTTTATGAGAGGAAGATTTTTGAAATTCAGCCAATCAAAACACATAAATAGCCCTGGCAGCCATGTTTAATATTTAATCAGCACAAAAAAACTAAAACTTTGTTAACAACCACCCAATAAACATTCCTGCCAAGTTTGGTTCCCATGCCAAGTGGTTTTGGAAAAGAAGACTGAAATGTGAAAAGTTTACTTCTGCCACCAACAATGACAACGAAGGACGCACAGTGATGAGAAGAGCTAATGACGAGGCATTGTTTGTTTACTGCGGCATCGTTAAGGAAGAGCATGCTTCTCATGGCTACTGGTTTCATTGAGAAAAGCAAGATTGACTCTTCATCATCTGTAATGGTTTGGGAACACCAAACTGGCTGCCACTGTAAACTGAGGTTGAAATTTAGACTCAAACCCATTGTGCAAGTGATACACAATATGAATAATAGAGGTCAGTATCATGATAACTGGAAAGGATACCATAGTATGAGGATACAAATCACACTTTGTTGTAATAATCCTTTTAACATGTTTAAAATCGAAAAGGTTCCTTTCACTGAATTTACAACCTGGTATAGGATTGATAACAGATGCAACTATTTTTCAAAAATCTCTCTATGTTAAATTTGCCTGGAATATCAAATAATATGCCTGACTAAAGAAATCTTTGCTGGACACTGGTACAACTTTCTTCAGAAATATCATTTTTCTGATGGACTGTACAGTGAGAAAAACTGAAACCTTGACAGAAGGAAAATTTCCCTGCCAAGTATTAACAGGTGTGTGCACATGGGTGGGTGGGAAATATGAAAAAATGTTTTAGTTGTAATTATTCAACAAAAACCAAAACTATTTGATGGCATATAACAAATATTTGCAAGTGATTAGAGGAGGCACATAAAACTTTTTACAGACATTTTTAATGTCATGAATTTCTTGTGGCATGTTTTTAAACAATACCCAACCATCAATTATTTTCTGATATGCCTTAAACACCCTTATACAAACATTTTTGAAAAGACCCCATTTTTGACACAATCAAACTTAGGACACCATTCTTGTTTAATTTTTTTTTATTTTTAAATTTAAGGTAAAATTTCATGTTTTTTTCGGACCAGCTTTAAAGACCAAAGTTATAAATAAATGAAATACACCAAATATTTTATATTTATGAAATTTTGATTATGTCATGTCAGGTAGATTATTGTTTCCTTCAGATGTATATAGTTGGTTAATTGAATAGTTCAATTTGTTTTTTTTTACGGATTTTGAAGCATGGGTAGTAATTAGAAGTCAGCTTGGCATATTTCAATTTCATGAAACATCTTTTAATCTGTATAAATTACTGTACTAATATATAATTATATACTTAATAAATCTTTGATCAAATCACCATTTAAATTAGTTCATAAAATATCTTTATTGTTTTGTAAATTAGTTATATAAATGCCAACCACTTTTAACTGATGGTCTGAGTGTTTTTTAAAGCTGGTCCTACTGGTTATCATGTTTGGGCTGTTGCCTTGCAGTGCTCCAAGTGGTCTTTGGTCCACCATGTCCTGATACCATGAGTTCAAATCTCACTGTGGGCAGGATGGGCTGGACTCCAAATTTAATCGAAAAAAGGATTTGTTTGCCAATGTTCCTACTTTAGGTTAGGGATTTTCTCTATGTACTCCAGCCTCCTCCCCCAATAAAAAGTAGATATTGCTGAAAAATTGCTGAAAGTTGCAATAAACACAATTTATTCAAACAATCTTATTAATAAGTGCATGTTTCTGAAGCAAATGTTTGATAGCTAATAATATAAGATCTGTGAATTGAAACATAACACGCAATTTTCAATGCACTGGGTAACCAGAGGCTCTTAAGAGCCTGTATCGCTCACCTGATTTTATAGGCAATGAAGATGGCATTTCCCTGATGTTAAAGTAAGTCCTGTAATTTTCAATAAACTTTAAATAGGACCATCCAAACAATATTACTAGAAAGCTTTGTTTCATTGGTTAACCAGTTGTATAGAGATTTTTTTTATTTGCCCATAGGGTCCTATGTTAAACTAAGTCCTGCGGGGGAGGTGGCCATTTTGAATTTCCAATTGCCATAAAAACATAAACTTTATAAAGGACCATCCAAACAATATTGCTAGTAAGTTTTTGTTTCCATTGATTAACCGGTTTCGGAGAAGAAGCCTTTAAAAACTTTTTCCCATAGGGTCGTATGTTAAACAAAGTCCTGCGGTGGTGGCCATTTTGAATATCAGATTGGGATAAAAAACATTAACTTTATAGAGAACCTGATCCAAACAATATTGCTAGTAAGTTTTGTTTCCATTGGTTGGCCGGTTTCAGAAAAGAAGCCTTTCAAACTTTTTCCCATAGGGTCCTATGTTAAATTAAGTCCTGCGGTGGCAGCCATTTTGAATTTCCAATTGCCATAAAAAACACTAACTTTATAGAGGACCATCCAAACAATATTGCTAGTAAGTTTTTGTTTCCATTGATTAACCGGTTTCAGAGAAGAAGCCTTTTAAAACTTTTTCCCATAGGGTTCTATGTTAAACTAAGTCCTGCAGTGGCCGCCATTTTGAATTTCCAATTGCCATAAAAAACACAAACTTTATAGAGGACCATCCAAACAATATTGCTAGTAAGTTTTGTTTTGATTGGTTAACCGGTTTCAGAGAAGAAGCCCTTTTAACATTTTTCCCATAGGGTCCAATGTTAAACTAAGTCCTGCGGTGGCGGCCATTTTGAAAATCAGATTGGGATAAAAAACATTAACTTTATAGAGGACCATCCAAACAATATTGCTAGTAAGTTTTGTTTCCATTGGTTGGCCGGTTTCAGAAAAGAAGCCTTTCAAACTTTTTCCCATAGGGTCCTATGTTAAATTAAGTCCTGCGGTGGCAGCCATTTTGAATTTCCAATTGCCATAAAAAACACTAACTTTATAGAGGACCATCCAAACAATATTGCTAGTAAGTTTTTGTTTCCATTGATTAACCGGTTTCAGAGAAGAAGCCTTTTAAAACTTTTTCCCATAGGGTTCTATGTTAAACTAAGTCCTGCAGTGGCGGCCATTTTGAATTTCCAATTCCCATCTAAAACACAAACTTTATAGAGGACCATCTAAACAATATTGCTAGTAAGTTTTGTTTTGATTGGTTAAACGGTTTCAGAGAAGAAGCTCTTTTTAACTTTTTTCCCATAGGGTCCTATGTTAAACTTAGTCTTGAGGTGGCGGCCATATTGGTTTACCAATCAAAATAAAAAACACAAACTTTGTAAAGGTCCATCCAATGAACATTATGGCCAAGTTTGGTTTCATTTGGCCAAGTGGTTTCAGAGAAGAAGATAAAAATGTAAAAAGTTTACAGACGCCGACGCCGCCGCCGCCGACGACGCCGACGGACGCAAAGTGATAACAATAGCTCACATGACCCTTTGGGTCAGGTGAGCTAAAAAACCTTGACAAACACAACTGATTTGCCAGTATTAAAAAAAAAAGTCACATACCCTTCACCATGATGACTCCTCTCAAATGATTTTCCTAGTCCACTTCTTATAAATCGTCCTGATTGGCTGGTTATGGAGTCAATCAACGAGCCTCCAAACTGATCACTCTCATCCATACAACCAACATGAGATTGAGTCTGTCCGGTATCATAGTACTCTTTATATCTGGTAAACAGTTTTGTTACCTGAGAAAAGGACAGCTTCTCAAAGGCTACTATCATTCTTCTAAGAAACAGACCTGCAATTTCAAAGCATAAAAGTAACAAGAAATGTGTCTCAGCAAAACTGATATCCAACATGGCACATGTTAGTAAAAACTCCTTTTTCTAAGTTAACTCTAGCGTAAAGTATTTGGTGCAGCCATACAGAATTTTGCAAGTGAAATGTTGTAACCGTATGCTACGTTTCACTAACACGTAAAGTCATCTTCATAGCAAAGGTAAACAATAACACATAAAGTCATCTTCATAGCAAAGGTAAACCTGGGGTGGAACATTCAAACAGACAAAATGACACTAATCTTCCAGTATACATCCCACACTATTTGTTTGGATGGACATAAAAATACAATATGCTTGATAAACTGTTTACTGCTTAATGTCTAGAAATCAATATTTAAACCATTTTGCTGATGATAACATGTTATCAAACTAAAAACTCAATTTGGGGCATCATGAATTTACCTATAGTGTGGGAACTTTTGACTGTCATGCATTTGGAACATTATTAAGACAGTGTAGGGATGGACCATGTAGATTTTAGTTGCTAATTTGTGGCTTATATTTTTTTCTTAAATCTACCAAAGTGGTCTTTATCATGCAAGAATTAAGCCATTCTTCAAATTTGTTACACACTATAGTATGTTGCCAGCCTTTAAATTAACCAAACAACCCCCAAGGAAAGACCTTACCATATCTGCCACCTGGAGACTTTACTACGAAACAGCATTTTAATTGGTACATGTATTAAATATTAAATCTCTACCAAAAAATTATTTAAAAATAGGGCATCTAATGGGACATTAAATGATACCCCGCCACGATATTCATCAATAGTTAAAATATATTTGTATATATTAGTATACTATACTGTATAGTATTCTTTCTTAGACCAGAAAATTTCATTATTGTCAAATTTGAAAATTTATAAAGTGGCAAAACTTCAATAATATTTTTCTAATCATCCTGAAAATTGAACTTGACCTGTATTTTATTGTACTGAACAGCTGTGCAAAATATTATTCAAATCCCTTGAGGCGTTTTCAAGTTATCATCAGGAAACCTTCAGGGGACTGACGGATAGACACCGAACGAAACTGAGGGTATAACATAATACCTCGCCACTTGGTGTGGCAGGGTATAAAAACCAGAAAAAAACCAACAAATAACATAAAAACATAATTTTATCTGCATAATTATATTTCATGAGTATCAACAATATCTTAACATAGAATGAATATCCGATGGCATGTAGTAACAAGATATCAGTGAGATGGCATCCACCTCTGTGGGCCCTGCTAACATTGAGGTCAAAGTTCAAGGTCAAAAACCTTGGTATGCTACATAGCTCCTTGATATTATTTACCCACTTACCAAATATATCAAAAGCCTACCTTAAAAGATAAAAAAGTGATACCCTGGACATGATTAGTTTTGGACAGACGGACGGACAAACTGATCCCTATAGGGTGTCAGGCACTAAGTGGCATGGCCCTCATAACTTTATGACAAATCTATTTAAAATATTAAGTTAACAAATAGAACAATGACTGTAGACTGTGTCGAAAAATGCTTGCTTTAGAATAATTCTATTTAAAGTTTTTCAGGGACATAGACTTCAAACAAATTTTTATAATGTGAAATATTGCTTGTTTGTTTGTTTGAATGGTGTTTTCAGCAATTTTTCAGCTATTTCATAGCATTTAGTTTTTTATTGGGGGAGGAAGTCGGAGTACCCGGAGAAAACCCCAACCTTCAGTAGGTGTGAAATATTGTATGCTTTCCTAAGAAAAGTGTTTTACCTAGAACACTGCTGGAACTAATTACTCCATTGTTGGGATCACTTAGCTGTTTAGTTACATCTTGGAAAAAGTCCATAAGAAGCAGTACACCTTCTTGATAGAATCCTCTCAACCTGTAAAATACACCACAAAACTAAGAATATCTGAGAATCCTCCCAACCTGTAAAATACACCACAAAACTAAGAATATCTAAAAACTTCTTCAAATAACAATGAGCCTACTTTGGTCCTAACAAATCTTGTTTTCAAACTTCCTGTTCTACACTCCAAAACACTTTTTAATGTTATAACTTTATTTGAATAATTGTTGTTTGGTTTAACTTTGATAGGCTTCTTTTATTTATAAAAAGCATATTAAGTTGAAATCAATATTAAACAAGTGTGGACTTTGAGCACGCTCACAAAGGGATACCCCCCACTTCGCTTAAGGTCCAATTATCTCCCCTAAATAATATCCGACAGCCACGAAAATTCTTCATGCACATCTACATATGATGTACTTCCTTTATATAAAGATTCATCAAAATCTGTCAAACGGTTTAGGAGGAGTTGTGCTTACGAGGTCTCACACTGAATACTATATTTAAAAAGTCTAAGTCCAATTATTTCCCCTGAATAATATGACGCGACGAAAATTCTTCATGCACATCTACATACGTACTTCCTTCATGTAAAGTTTCATCAAAATCTGTCAAACGGTTTAGTAGGAGAAGCGCTTACAAGGGATGTGGACAGACGGACAGACAGACAGGGTGATTCCTATATACCCCCCAAACAAATTTGCGGGGGGTATAAAAAAGCTTTATTACTTAATGAACACTGACTGAGATTGATGCTGATTGCATCGTATCATGGACAACAAACCTGCTATAAAATATTCAATAAATATATTTATTACATGAAAGAATTTTGCATGATATTGATTGGTCTAACAAGTGTAGACACAGAAAAATGTCTCGTCTGCAAAGCGATACCCCCCTGCTTTGCTTTCAAGTCCAATTATCTCCCCTTAATGATACCCGAGGTCAATGTAAATCCTTCATGCACATCTACATATAATGTACTTCCTTTATGCTAAATTTCATTAAATTTCATCTAGTGGTTTAGGAGGAGTTGCGCTTATGAGGTCTCCCAATGAATACTATTTTTAAAAAGTCTAAGTCCAATTATCTCCCCTGAATAATATCCTACAGCGACGAAAATTCTTCATGCACATCTACATATGATGTACTTCCTTCATGTAAAGTTTCATCAAAATCTGTGAAGCGGTTTAGGAGGAGAAGCACTTACAAGGGATGTGGACAGACGGACAGTCAGACAGAGTGATTCCTATATACCCCCCAAAACAAGTTTTTTTTTTGGGGGGGGGGATAATTACAGAGGAACTGCCTTAATCCAAAAACTTCAACGTAGTTGCTGGACCGTGAAATTGAGGTCAAGGTCAGGTGACACATACCAGACAGCCATGTACTACTCATCAGCAACATATACCAAATATTATCATCCTACCATGCATGGTTAGAGGAACTGCTGTAATCCAACAAACTTAAACGTAGTCGCTGGACCGTGAAATTGAGGTCAAGGTCAGGTGACACCTATCAGACAGCCATGTACTGCTCATCAGCAACCTATATACCAAATATTAGCATCCTACCTTGCATGGTTACAGAGGAAATGCCAAAAACTTTAACGTATTTGCTGAATCGTGAAATTGAGGTCAAGGTCAGGTGACTGTCTGGCAAGTACTCATCATAAACTACCACTGGACCAAATTTGATCGACTTATAGGGCTTAGACTTACAAAGATATGAAGCAAGATGTCCAATTGTTTACGCCGCCGCTGCCGGATTCCCATTCATATGTCTCGCCTCCAGCGACTTTCATTGAAGGCGAGACAAAAACTAGGTTCATGTCATGTTAAATTGCAACACTTAAAAATATGGTTATTTTACTTGTTTTATAGCATTCATCTAAATCCAATATTAAACAGTTTTCTAAATTGATTCATTATCTGATTTATTTACATGTTTGTAACACAAAATCTTGTCAACAACAATTCATGCCTCTGCTGCTAATAAATTTGATATGAACGACAAGGATTTGTTTTGTTTTATTCATGTAACAAAATATTACCAACTTTGATATGTGGTAACTATCAGTACCGGTATTTCTTAACCCTTAAATATTTACTACATGTAGTACATTCACCATGCCTAGCAGCTCAGAGAATATTACATTTTCTCTGGTTGAGAAATCCGGATATCGACCTAAAAAAGTCAGCTATTGTATAATTATCGATTTATATCACTATAACATAGCTACTGTTTTTGCCCAGTATCAGTTCAAGATAAATGTTTCGTTCTCAGCTATCCTTAATAGTTGTTGTTCCTGATAGGCATTTTTGTCGCTCCAAAAAAGAAAGACGCAAGTTTAAAATTTGTTTACAAACAACACATTTATATTATTTGGGTTGGTCAGAATACTGCAAACAAACAAAAATTTATAGATGGTTGATTATATATTTGTAGAGTAAATTTATACAGAATACCTTGACCTTTTCCATATTTGTCCTGGTATCGTCCACATTAGCCAGAGGAGCAGCCAAATGCTAAATATGGGTTCACAGATGATATCAGGAAAAGTGCATGCATCATTGTGACTTCAAATGTCAACAGATGACTCCAAAAATACGGATACTTTAGCAAGAGAGGCTTAATATGGGTACCTGATTTAACAAGAGGACAAATATAGATATTTGTCATGGTCTGAAAAATAGCTATCTTACTTCTGGTCACATTACACATGCAAAATATGTCATTTGACAAATAAATATAACTTACCTCTCATTAAAAATTTCATAGTGAGACTGTTTCAAAATGGGTTGCACTTGGTCTGTCAGATCTTTTAATGTCATATCAGGACTCTAGAAAAAAATATATGAGTCACAAAAGTTAAAGTATTGACATGCAATTTATGGCATTTGATTACCGGTAATTAAAACCACATTTTCTGGGTTATAGTGGACTATTTATTTATAGCGAACTGGTTTTTTTTCTACAGGATTATAACGAGAAATGTAGAAAAAATACATTATACACAATTCATGTATTTCATATAGGCTGGGAAATTTGGCAATGTCATAAACTCTTTTGTGCCAAATAATGAAACTACAATGTCTGTAGCTTTATCATAATACATTTTCATAAAATGACAAACTTGACCAATCATATTGAAGCAAATAAAAACAAGAATATAAATGTTAATTATCTGTCAACTCACCTGAATCAGTTTTAGAATAGAAGTCATGAAATCTCTCTTTTCTCGTTCTTTAAATTTTTCTTCTCCACTGTTGCTCTGTACATTGAAGACAAATGCGCCTGTTTTCTGTTGTTTTTTTCTCATCTCTATGTATTCATGTACCAGAACCATTAGAGAGATTTTGTGTGGTGTGACTTGTTCCTTTAGTGGTTTTCTACCAAAAGGTCGAAAGGTGAATAGATCTTTTTGTTGATTATTGGCCGTCATGATTCAGTTCTTTCGATTTTAAACCATCATCTACACAAAATATCCTAAAATTTATAAACAACTTAATTGTACTCCATATTTAGTTGGTTTTTTTAATAGTTTTATAAATCTCATTCATAGAAGCTACATATACCGGTATATACAATATTCACCATATAGAAAGAGGAGTCAATCTTCCATTAGGAAAATACTCTATATTTTAAACAAATTATAAACTAGAGTAAAAAAACCTGTGAGCAATGCTCACCATTGATACCCCCCGCTTCACAATTACTTTGAAAATTCAGGTGTTCTTAATTATGAAATTGAAACTTTATCTAGTTAAACGTGAAGGCGAAATTGCAGATAATACATGTAACCCTCCCCAATCCCCCAAAGAATGGCATCCCCTATGTCAATGACAAAGTCCATGTTTTTCTATGGCAAACCTTCAATAATATTCTGATCAAAATGTTTAATATCCAATGCACAATGGCAATATGTGACCAAGATTCTGTAAAAGTTTCAACAAATTCCATTCAGTGGTGTAGGAGGAATTGCAAATAAAAGATGGGTATCCCATTATGTCCATTACAAACTCCATGTTTTTCTATGGGAAACCCCAAATATCATTCCGATCAAAATGTTAAATATCTCCTGCACAATGGCACTATGTGACATGGATTCTGTGTAAGTTTCATCAAATTCCATTCAGTGGTGTAGGAGGAGTTGCACATAAGAGATGGGTATCCCCTTATGTCAATGACAGTCCATGTTTTTCTATGGGAAACCCCAAATATCATTCCGATCAAAATGTTAAATATCTCCTGCACAATGGCAATATGTGACAACATTCTGTGTAAGTGTCATCAAATTCCATTTAGTGGTGTAGGAGGAGTCGCACATAAGAAATGGGTATCCCCTTATGTCAATGACAGTCCGTGTTGTTCTATGGGAAACCCCAAATATCATTCTGATCAAAATAATAAATATCTCTTGCACAATGGCACTATGTGACAAGGATTCTGTGTAAGTTTCAACAAATTCCATTCAGTGGTGTAGGAGGAGTTGCACATAAGACATGAGGACCCCCTTAGGTCAATGACAATGTCCATGTTTTTCTATGGGAAACCCCAAATATCGATCCGATCAAAATGTTTAATATCTCCTGCACAATGGCACTATGTGACAAGGAATCTGTGTAAGTTTCATTAAATTCCATTCAGTGGTGTAGGAGGAGTTGCACATAAGAGATGAGGACCCCTTAGGTCAATGACAATGTCCATGTTTTTCTATGGGAAACCCCAAATATCGATCCGATCAAAATGTTTAATATCTCCTGCACAATGGCACTATGTGACAAGGATTCTGTGTAAGTTTCATTAAATTCCATTCAGTGGTGTAGTAGGAGTTGCACATAAGAGATAGGTCAATGACAAAGTCCATGTTTTTCTATGGGAAACCCCAAATATCATTCCGATCAAAATGTTAAATATCTCCTGCACAATGGCACTATGAGACAAAGATTCTGTGTAAGTTTCATCAAATTCCTTTCAGTGGTGTAGGAGGAGTTGCAAATAATAGAAAGTGTAACGGACGGACAGACGGACACCATGAACACTATATACCCCCCCCTTTTCAAGCGGGGGGGGGGAGGGGTGTAATAATAATAATTATCGTCATTATAAAGCCCTTTCAACATGGTAATCCCCCTACTGCCACCAAGTTACAAGGCTTCATCATTATATAGTCCTTCCAAAATGGTAATCCCCTTACTGCCACCAAGCCCACTTTCTTAAATGAATGGGGGGCCTCGGTGGCCGAGTGGTCAAGGTAGTTCGTCTACTATTGATCACGTGATCTGTCAACACTGAGATTGCGGGTTCGATTCTCACTGCAGGCAGGGTGTACTCGACTCCAATCTTAATTGACAAGGATTGCCAGTTTTCCTACCGCAGGTCGGGGGTTTTCTCCGGTGACACCGGCTTCCTCCCCAATAAAAACTGGACGCCATGATATAGCTGAAAAATTGCTGAAAGTGGTGTTAAACACCATCAAACAAACAAACAAACCTAAATGAATGTATTTTCCAAAATTGAATTCCCGTACTGCCACTAAGTTACAAGGCTTCATCATTATACAGCACTTACAAAATGGTAATCCCCCTACTGTCACCAAATAACAAGGCTTCATCATTATACAGCCCTTCCAAAATGGTAATCCCTCTTCCTCCTTCGAATTACAAGACTTCATCATTATACAGCCCTTTCAAAATGGTAATCCCTCTACCTCCACCGAGTTACAAGACTTCATCATTATACAGCCCTTTCAACATGGTAATCCCTCTACTGGATTTGCAAAGCAATGTGTTTTCGTTTACAATAAGTTCCTAAGTCTGGAAAATTTCTCAAACAATTCCATAATTGCAGGTGCCCAACTTCAATACATATGCATTCTTTCTGTGAAGGTTCAGTGATCTGGATTGAAAACTGTTGGAGGAGTTGATTACACAAAACAGATACTGTATTTTCCCTACCCATCTAAATTTTAATTTAGAAGCTTTACATTTATGTCAATATCTGTCACAAACAGAGGGCAAATCTAATCATTATGCAATAACTTTCATTGAAGAAAACTTCTGCCACTATTTACCTTTGAATTCTATAAAAAAAAAAAGTTCATCAGTTTTTCCAGCGGCTTTCCTTTATGAAAAAAAATTTCAAGATTACACTTTGTAGTACATGTATAACCAGATTTAACCAATAATTTTTGAGGAAGATATCAAAATCACTTTATCAAATTCCAAAAACATCCTTAATTCTAGGGGTCTAATACACTGTTTATAGGCCATATTGTTATTTTTTTAAATAATATTTACTGGTGTCTCTGTACAGTATGTATGCATATGTCATGGGTTAAAGAGACAGAAGTACCAAGTTTACCTTCTTTAGATCAATATAAATTATTTTTTATATGAATCATTATCTACAGCTCTAAAGTATTTGTAAGGGCAATATTAAATGTTATCTATAGATAAAAGATTCGTATCAGTTATCTTTATATCTACTTAGTCATGTTAGTAGCTACCAGTTAGTTACGAACAAGTTTTACATAAAGTACAATTTAATGTTTAGCTTCGAGCTATAGAGCTGTTAAAAGAAGACAGTTATCACTAAAGGTAGATATTTTTACATGTATGGCAGTTATCCATGACATAATATTACACGTGTGTTACATCAATAACACGATTTCTTGTTTGATTTGTACTGAGCAAGTCATTGTCAAATGAACACAACCACTGTATCACAACAGTTCCTACCAAAAATCATATGATTGTAGGTCTGAACTGCAAGCAATTACCTTAATGAAAAACCTCCTGCACACACACTGACCAAAACCAGTATAACACCTATCCCTTATGGGTAGCGGGGTTTAATAAATCCCAGAATATGGCATGATCCTACAAAGCTATTGTCAAAATTTCAGTATTGTATGACTTGCTATTACCAAGTCGGTAAACAGGAAGGAGTTGGAGAAGTTTGGAAATGAATCCCACAAAAATAAGGCATGATCTAGGGACAAAATATCAGCAAGGTATAACTTACCATTGCCGAGAAAAATGTGACGGAAAATGTTACCGACGGCTGAAAATTGACCAAGTCCATAAACAGGAAGTAGGACTAGTAGTCAGAGAGAGATGTCTGAAAACTAGAAAACTTTTGATGCAGAGCATTAATCCAACACTGATTTATTCTGCATTCCGCACATGTTTGTCTGAATGTATTATAATAATTTTACGGGATGGATTTTGAAGCATGTTTATATCTATGTTACAGAGGTTATTTTATGTTATGTGCAGTTATAATATATATTGCAATATGTGAAAGCTTCAAGTCAATATTTTGTTCAATAGTGTATTCTGACACTTCGAACTTACATGTATTCTGTTAAGCTAAATAAAAATATATGTGTGACTAAACCATATTTTTTTTTTTAGAAATGTAATCAGTTTTGGAATATGCCATTCAACGGGTTCCAAAACTTTTCAAAAGTTTCTGTAGTATTATTTTTATTTGCAATGAAATGTTCGTATGATTGGTATTGTTTGATTCTGGATTTTAAACCATTTAATGTTGGAATTGTATCTTTTAATTTACATCTATATATAAAGTTCTTTGCTATAATAAAAATTAGATTAATAAATAAGTTCTCCTCAGTAAATCCTAGCAGTATTTGTTTATTACTGAGGTTCATTTTATCATCATAATTCTTGATATTTTGTTGAAAAGACAACCAAAAATTATGATTTATATTGCAGCCATGAAATAGATGTTCTAAAGTTTCTTCTTCCCTGTGGCAGAAAGTACATAAATTTGTGGTCTTGAGTTTGATTTTATACAAAAAGGAGTTTGTAGGCAATATCCTATGCAACAACTTATATTTAAAACGTTTAAGATAAGTGTCTCTACAACATTTCTTTAAAATATTAAAATAATTTGATAAGTCTATGAGCTAAAGCACAGTCTCCCATTTCATAAATTTTTCTTGTGGTATAATAAATATCTGATTAACCAGATCTTTGTATATAAATTTCAAATTTTTATTTGATAAAATTTTTTCAACCAATGGATCAAAGGGTGTAAAATTAGCTAAATTAATTTCCTGACTATGTTCTTTTACAAAATCCTTAATAAATTTTGGGATATTTGACAAAAGTCTATAATACATCAAAAAATTGTTTAAGTTGGACTTTTGTTTAAATTGTGGTAAGGAAAAGAAAGTCTTGTTATCACAGTTTATAACATCTTTTAAAAACTGTACACCACTTTGTTTCCAATTGACATATATACCAAAATCTGACTGGCACATAGCTTAAGATGTCCAATGACATCATTTCTTTTATGCAACATTTTACTAAAGGTTTTGCCTAAGATAAACTATAGATTGCATCTTTCCAAAAAGGATTTGTTAAACAATTTGACACTTCGCTCAACTTTTCTCTTTGAAGATTAAAGACTCGGTCACCACCAAATTGTTTAAGTTGTTGTAATAAAAGCAGTTGCCAACTTCCATTTGGACTTGACAAGTACCTCTAAACCCAAGAAAGATTTAAGTAATGAATAAAAGATGGTAAATGAATCATGTTTAGCCCTCCCTGAGAGATGTCTCCAATAAGAGTGTTTCGTTTTATTTTGTCTGTCTTCCCATTCCATATAAAATTATAAAACCTTATGTCAAGTTCATTTAACTTTGAAGGGGCTAAATTTGATAGTGCAGTTATCAAGTGAATAAGCTTTGGAAGTGCCAGAGTTTTAATAACAGTAATCTTGCCTAGCAGTGTTAACTTTCTGTGCTGCCAGCTTTTCAGTATAGCAGACACCTCTTTTAGCTTTAAATATTAATGATACTACTCATGTCCAGAGAGAAATCAAGTCCAAGAAGTCTAAAATGTGCGTGTGACCAAAAAAAATTAAAATCAGGCATAGAATATGATCAGAAAACTTTTGTTTCCAATCCATACTGCTCTTGTTTTAGATGGATTCATCTTTAATCCCGATACGGATGAAAATCGATTGAAACATGTAAGGGTTTCTCTTAAAGATTTTTCACTACCAATAAAATGTAAGGAAAGTGTTGCCAGCATATTGACTTAAAAGCGTATCATTTTCATCCGCATAGATACCATGAATGTCGGGATTAGCCTTAAGTTTTAACGATAACAATTCTACAGCAATAATAAATAAATATGGGGAAAGGGGATCCCCTTGCCTACAACCCCTCTCAAGATTGAAGAAATCAGATACTAGTAAGTGTCCATTGTTGATAACACAGCTTTTCGCATTTATATAGAGAGTCTCGAACCATTTGCAAATCGAAGGACCGAAATTGAAACTTTTCAGATTTTTTCCAAAATTCCCAATTAATTGAATCAAATGCCTTTTCAAAATCTACTAGTAAAAGTAATCCAGACTTATTATTATTTTCAAGATAATCATGAG
Organism: Limnoperna fortunei; assembly: GCA_944474755.1. Taxonomy (NCBI): domain Eukaryota; kingdom Metazoa; phylum Mollusca; class Bivalvia; order Mytilida; family Modiolidae; genus Limnoperna; species Limnoperna fortunei. Next base: position 27,795,024 of record OX104114.1, on the reverse strand, counting down.
TAAAAAATTATGCATCTGATAGATCTACATATTTACATGAGTACAAATTTTTATAAAACTTAAGTTGTTCTTGTAAAATTATAGACTGATCAGATATATGATTACCCTTGTCATTGATCATTTGGATCAAACTAAAAACACACTTTCTAAGGACTATCTCAACATTGGCATAGAATAAGCATTGCAATTTCTAAAAAGGCATTTGAACTTTAACTTCCTTTAAGTCTTATGTAAAGCTAAGTCTGCAGTTATATACATTAAATAATAAATATTCCTGAATTAAAACGAATGTTCATGTTTATCGATAATGATTCCCACAACATGGCATGATCATACAAAACTACTGACAAAATTTTAGTATTGTATCATTTACCATTGCTGAGAAATATGCGACAGAAAATGATTATGCACTAAAACAAACTGAAAACTACGGAAAGCGAGAGGTATCTTCATGCTTCAATGTTCTCGTTTCATACTTCTAAGCACTTCAGAATTCAGACATTTCACTTCGTACTTCAGAGTTCTGTTCATTACATAAGCATATATTTTCGCGCCCATCAGATTTTTGCATCAAATTATTTCTGAATGGAGAACATTTTTATTCATATCAATCCACATGGAGTTGTTTGTTTTATACGGTTGCAAACAATTTTATGCAAATAATTAGGATTTTCATTACATTATATGCTGATTTGTTTTTTTAATTCTAAAGATATAAAATGGATACAATGTCAGATTTTAAATTACATTAAATATTACAAACATTTCTTTCTTATAGGTTCTTATCTGAAGGCCTTTCATACACTTGAATTGCTTTTTACCTTATATCCCAAAAAAAAAAAAATGTAACCATCCCAAGCTAAATATTTAATTAAAATCTGTTTTTTCTACCATTATTGACAGTCTGTGGTAAGACGACTCTGTGTTTTCCAATTTATGATTAGTATGAAGTCAGAAGTATGAAACGAGAAGTTTTAACATTGAAGTAATGAAGTCAGAAGTCTGAACTATGAAGTCGGAAGTCTAAAGTATGAAGATACTAGTACCTTGCGCTTTCCGTAGAAAACAGTATACCCGTCCAATATGGGGAGGGAGGTATACATATTGAGCAGTTTTGGCTTCATCTATATATATGTAGCGTGGTTCTATTGGACATAATTTGAAAATGGAACTATCTGAATCATTCATGTCCAGTCAGGTTCCAAATGGTTCAGTGGTTTCATGGATTTTAAATAGAAATGTCGACTATACACATAGCGATTGTGATTGTAACAGCTCATGCTGGCTGTTTGCTGAGCAAATCAGCTACTTTTTGCAAGAATACTAATATGTGTTCTAGTATGTGTGAGCTTTACATGTGTACATGATAGTTACTTTGGTGGCAATCATCGTATTTTTTAATTCAACTTCCAGCTAGCATATTTATATTGTAACATGGGCAGATTTCGGAACAGATGGTGGATTGATAAACTAGAAAATAATATACCCCTGCTATAATAAGTGTCAGATCAAGAATTATAATTACATTTTTTTGGAAGCACAGCAGAACATGGTTAATATACGCAGATACGACATGAAAAACCAACAGTATATCTACTTTTTCAGCAGAAACAATGCTGTCATTATGTAGCTAGTACATGTAGTTCTTGCCAATCCTATATTCTATAAAGTCCACTCTATTTCAACATTAACATCTACCAAATATTCATTAGAAGCCACTTTGTACAACATGAAACACTTTATTTAAAAGGAGTATTAGAGAAATATAATGCGTCCATGGAAACACAAACAACTGCCAATGAAAACAGACTAAAGAAAATTTTAATTGCACATATAATTCATATGAACACATTTTGGTGTTAATGCAGAGGAAGCACCCTAAGTCATGCAAATGAACATAGTTAATGAAATCTCTAAAAGTCCTGTACAGTTTCTATACATCGATCTTTGAAGTAAATATGCCTTTCTAACTTCGGATTATGACCTTTCTTGGAAAAGAATGAAGTCAGTGCTACTGTATTTTTATCTAAATTTTCATCTGCATCATCATCTTCCCATTTAACTTGAGCAGCATCCTTCTCTAGAATCACTGCTGCTGTGGACCAACTAAATCGTACAAATTGAGGAAAACCAAAAACATAATCCATGTTATTGGCCAGGAAACTTTTTGTGTTAGGATCTGCAGGATAACCTGACCCATACTCCAAGTCTTCTGTTTTAATTGCCTCCTGAAATTTCCATTTTTTAACTGCCTTATCTCTGGTAACCTTAGCACAAATACTAGCTGCACTAACAACGGGGAAAAGAGAATCCGCTTTCTTGGATACAGTGATGTCAATACTCGGGAAAATCTGTTTTAGTTTGTCTTGGTATTTGGTTGGATCCCCAACTGTATCAACATAAACTTCAGCAATGTTGGCTCCTCTTTCTATGGCAAGCTTCACCAATCGAATTGCACAGTCATGAGATAATGCATTCAGATTGTACTTTGTTCTGCTTAGCATGCTGGTTGATATGAAAGTAGGGGAGAGAACTTCTACCATCCATCCCATCATTTCATTAGCTTCTAATATTTTGTCAAAGATAGCTTCTCTTTGTTCTTCTGTCAGTGTTTTTGAATCTGCAAAACCCATTTCTCCAAATTTTTCTTTTAATGATATGGGACTGAAGCAAATTCCATAGACCATAGGACCCAAAACGGGTCCTCTTCCTGCTTCATCTATTCCAAGCCAACATGGTTCTGTACGAACACAATCTGGTAGTGGAGATTCGAACACTAAATTTTTCATATTATCCTCCTGATCAATCCGTGTTTCCCAACTTTCTTTCACATCCATAATGACTTATTTGAATTGGTGAAGGAGTAAATTTAATCTGAAGAAAATGAAAATGAATTAAGTCCAGATTCCTTTTCTGTTCCAAGATTTATGTAAGTGAACATGAATAGTAATAACAAGAATTTGACCTCAAATGTAGGGAAATATAGCCAACAAACAATTTCAAAAAAAGAAAAGAAAAAAAAAAGCCATTGATCACACTACTAGTGACTACTAATTTCTTTGCAACAGAGGTTGCTTTTATTTGGGACCAAACAATATACATGTAGGTAAATATTAATCAGTTTGTCATATTTAGAGTAAAACCTCTTCTTATAAATTTAAAACCTGTTACAACAACACAATAACATGTATATTTTATGAAAATGATTCATAACATCTTTATTTACATGTGCACGACATAAATATGTATAAATTTCTCAAATTTATAAATTGGCTTTGCCATTTCAGTTTTTAATACTCACGTCCGAAAAAGAAAACAATTCAAAAGGAATTCACGATCAATAAACCCAAGGTCCTTAAGAGCCTGCCATGTTTATCTGTTTAACTAAAAAAAGCTTTTTAGAGGTCAACATTAATTTTATTGCAAATTTTGATTCTAAACCCTCAAATAAGATAGATTCAAAAGTTAAAATTGAATCGCCCTATTATTACCCTCAAGTCTCCCGATGGTTCACAGAAGATCTTGTATATGATATGATCCAAATAATTCAGCCAGACTACTAATTTATCAGTAAATGTGTAATTGCAATAAAAAACGGCAAACAATATACATATTTAGCATTTTTTCAAAGGATTTACTTATTTCAAATGGATTACGTGCCATTTGTTTATTTACCAGATATGACTTATTACCGGCCCAAAATGAAAAATCGTAATTTTTTGGATAAACAAAACTTTCAATTGGTTTCAAACTTCAGTTCTTTCAGTGTATTGTATTTTAATAATTGTATTTGATAAATATACGAGTTGCACTTGAAAGAATAAAGATGTATAGTAATTATTGACATCATGATAAGTTCTGTAGATGGGTGTCCCATGAAGCAATTTTGATCAGCACAACTTTGTCCGAGTGGAAGTGTGCTGAACAGAAGAATTATTTCTGGGTTAAATGTTATTTTATTCCATCTTTCTTCTTTGAAAATTTTGCTCAGATAAACATGGCATGTTCATAACAAACTGTTAAAAATATTAAGATGTATACAAGAACTTCATGAATGATGTTTATGTCTACACCTATACAAATATTTTTTAGTTGATCTATTTTTATTTCTGAATACCTTGTATGGCTTGTACTGAAGTAGACAGAAAAATAGTCACTTTATCTGGTGCTTTTTTTCATTGATTTTATAATGATTAAGGTTATGTGCTATTTGATATTGCATACCATGAATAATAATGAAAAGGAAAGAAAAAACTGAATCCAAGTGTGTTATGGTTTAAAAACACAAGAAAAATATACCTGGAATCCACAATTATAAACTAGAGGCTCCCAGGAGCCTGTATCGCTCACCTGAACCTAAAACCAAACAACCCTTTTTTATCCAGCTTTTCTTTGCTATAAGGAATTGCCCAACACTTCTGCAAAAATCATTAATTTTGACCTTTTAAGGGAAATAACTCCTATAAGGAGGAGCTTTTGATGCTTAGAGGGAGAAGGGAGGTTCACTTCAAATTTGCTGTACCTGTTATACTTTTTTAACTATCAGTCGAAAACTCTCTTAACTCCCCCCCCCTCCCCTTTTTTTCATTTTTTCTATGTAGGTAGTCAGGTGTCATGATTTGCACAATTTTGGTAGAGGACAGCCTAAAGATGATGTGTGCAATGTTTCAAAGCAGTCCTTTCATTGGTTAAAGAGGTGATGATTTTTTTTAAATCAAGTAAAATTGATTAACAAAATGTTCAAGGAGAATAATTCCTAAACGGTTCATCATACAATCTTGACCCTAAAGTCATTTTTGTAGCCCTCATAGAGCAGAACAATTAAGCAATGCTAACTTTTTCTCTAGTTCTAATAATTTTCAAGATTTTGAGGCAAAAATGTCAAAAATAATCAATTAAAGGGCAATAACTCCTATAAGGAGTCATCATACAACTTGAACCCAATGGAGTGTTTCGTACTGCTTTTGATGCAGATGAAGGCATGTCTCTTCTGTTTTCCTTTATCTGTTACACTTTTTTAAATATAAGCAAAAAACTGTATTTTACACCCCCCCCCTCAGTCCTATTTTTAGCCATGGTGGTCATGTTGGTTAATCTGCAACCATGGTTGGTGCAAACTTGGTTGAGGACATTTGAAGGATGATGTGTACAAAGTTTCAAAGCAGTACTTTCAGTTGTTTCAGAGGAGTAGATTTTAAAAAATCAATTAAAATCAATAAAAAAAACAGTTCCAGGGTAATAACTCTTAAACGGTTAAACAGACAATCTTGACCTTTTAGTCATTTTTGTAGCCCTTATAGAGCAGAACAATTAAGCAATGCTAATTTTTTCTCTAGTTCTAATAATTTTCAAGATTTTGAGGCAAAAATCATCATTTTTGACAATTAAAGGGCATTATTTTGGAGAAATATATTGAAATGGGAAAAAAGTTTATGGCCGATTACAAGTTATGACAACAGGCCCCAGTGCCATAAAACTATTTTTAGTAGAAATGTTTAGCTCTGCATGAGAATTTTCTCAATTACCATGACAACAAAGAAAAATGAAAGTTTTGATTTGATGAAATTGAGAATAAACAATTCTCAGCAAAGAAAATTTGTATGGGGCTGGAACCAGATCACCTAACCCTTTATGGGGAGCTAACAAAGTGATTTACATAAATGTATATCAAAATAATCAAATAAAAATTAAAATGTAATAGGTTTTTTTGTACAACTTATTTGTAATAAAGAAAGAGTAATTCTTCATGAACTAAATTCATCTTCACATCTTCAAATGTGTCATTAGTCAATGTAAAAATATGCCATGTCATTAGGCAGATACATGTAGTGTATAGTAAAACCTGCTTGAAAGACCATCTGAATATTTTGCTCTCAATGAATTTGTCTCTTTAAACTTTTTTCGCTGTATTTTCTTGAAAAAGTGTTACATTTAGCAATTTAGTCTCATATTTGACATGTTTAATTAATGGTGTACCCAGAGATCCGATAACGCCCAAAATTATACCTAAAATCATGATAAAGAATTTACACCATGGAAATTGTTTAAAAAAAAGACAATCCACAAATAAAAGTCAAAGAAACCAGCAAACTTGAGAACCAACAACAAAAAATACAGCAACTACTAGTACAATAGAGGTCTTTTCAAAGAAATGGTAGGTTAAACCAGGTTTCACTGCATGTCAAACCTTCAACTTTAAAATTACAGTAGTTCCAGTTGGTATGCTGACGAAAGTAAGACTAGTTGTCACATTTAACACTTATACATGTATGAAGGATATGAAATGATTAACCTACATTAATGATACCCCTTTTTTAATTATCCCCCATGCAGGGTTTGAAATAAGCACTTGCCCACGGGCCAATGGCCCCTAAAATTAGCTGTGGGCTACTAGAAGAACCATATGGATGGACTACTTAAAATTAGTTTGTGGGCTACCAAGCCAAAATTCTTAAGTTAAAACCCTGCCATGTTATGTTTTAATGTGTATGCTTGATTGATTTTTACCTGTATGTTGTGCATATCATTAAAGAAGAAATCATAAATCTAAGCACTATCATATCAGTCATGTAATAACTTTTCAAAACATTTATATTTGTGGCCATAACAGTAATTCATCGCACCACTAAAATGACCGACAACTGTACTAATAGCAGGGATAAATGCATACATGCCAATGCTCTCAATTTTGCCGGAAACATCTGGAATTTTTTTACCCGTGTCCGAGCTACTGGATAGGTTGTTGAAATCTCCGGGATTTCTTCTTATTTCAGGAATAATTATAACATGTGTGTTAAAACAGCCTTTCTAATCCTGCATCAACAAAATACGTGTGTATCATGTCAGCTCAAAAAAACCTGGAGACCCTCTCAAATACCATAGGAATACTCTAAAATCGTCTTCGCCCCCTCTGCCCCCCACCAAGGCTTTTCCTAGGACCCACCTGGGACTTGAATAATGGTCCCCATACCCTTTGGCTTTGGCGAAATTATCAGGAATCCTAGTCATTCTAGATGCTATCTCTGCCTTAGCATCATTAAGTTATTTGTGCAACGCACCTTCCTGTTATCATGCCGTATCATGAAATTATTCTAATTATTGTATCAATAACAAAATAAGCTGAAATGGTATTTATTTCACTCACTCTCAAAGGTTTGGCGGCAAATTTAATTTTTTCGGAGCTTGCTTCTTTTAGGTAAAAACTCCCGAGGTTTTCCGAAATATCGGCCTCTCAATATTTGCGTGTTTGCAAATTAATTTAAACATAGATCTTGCTATGTTATGTAATTATATATATATATAATAACCTTAAAATACAAATATTGTATTGGATATCCTCACTTTATCGTCATACTAGATTGCGTGTCACAAAATGCGCACGCAACTACAACATCCGTTAATATGGCAGACAGTGCCAAACGGGAGAAAATTGCTGCGGCAAGAAAGAAGGTTACTGTCTAGATTGATTAAAAGTTAATGATTGTGAACAAATCTTATGTACCAGAGATATTTTTTTTTCGAGTGTAAACTTTATATTTCCTAAAATGACAACCTTTAGAATTTTTCGTGGGTGTTGACAGCCGGTTCGTGGTTTGCCAGCTTTCTGAATAAAAATGTAAACATTGCTAGTTTAACTACCAAACTGTTAAAATATAACAAGTGCCCGTGGAATTCACCCAACACTTACTTTTTTATGCATGTTCTTCATACCAATCTAAAGCCTCACAATTGCACCAAGTCTGCCGATGTTTTCCCTAGTAAACTTCGTCCATAATAGACACATCGGCCATACTTTAAATAGGGAGGTCGTCTATGCGCTTATCGTAACGTTATTAATTTTCTCGCGATGGCAATTTACCCCAACTTCAAACAGCTCGAAATTATTTTTAATCTTGTTGTTTGAATAAAAAAAACATATGACTAAGAAGATAAGATCTTTATCTGTCTAATTATATCGATTTTATGACGATGGGTACGACTGAGGGCTGTATTTATGTCTTTGAAGTGGAGACGTTTAGCGAAAAAATGGCCGCCTCGATTTTTATGTGTCAAAAAACATACCGATTTCAAAATTATTTCCGCAAGCTGTTACTGGGCCGATTTTTATCGTTTATGGCTTAAAATTTAGAAAAAGTCTTCTTGTTTTCAGATCCACTTGTGAGAAATGCCCATCTGCCGATTTTCGATGTAGAAATATTAAAAAATGGAAAAACTTGTGCCGAAAAATACGTTTCAGTCTTTCCGAAAGGTTCTCACAATCGGATGTTGATAATTTAATCCTTTCTCTTTCCAAAAAAAACATTGGTTTCACACAATTAGTAATAGCTGCTTGCGGAATTGATTCGATATTTGGGTGGTATCGGTGTGGTTTTGACCAGAAATGGAGGCGGGAAGGGTTATCGTTCCTGATCGCCGTAACCCTCTCATCCGCCATTACTTTTGCAAGTGTATTACGTTCTCCTCGTAAAATTGGTTTTACTGACGTCTACCTTGATGTACTGACGAACAAACTGACTTACAACGATGGAACTCGGCCATGGAGGCCAATCGCTACCGGTAAGTTGCATATTAACCTTTTAAAGTAGCTACAAACAATCTTGTATGCTCAGGGTCAAACTAGGTTGACCCCGAAATTAAAAATTATCTATACAAATATCTGGACGTTTTCTATACCCATAATATATGTTTATTTTGCACCTTTTTAATAAAAGACATGTATGTTCTTCCACGATTTATTTATTCTATTAACGAATGAGCTTAAACAACATTCATGAATATTAATTAGGTAAATTCTCCCAACCGGACAACAAGACAAACCAATCAGATATTTGTATGACGCAATTAAATTCATTTGGAATTACTCCGGTCTTATTGATTCACTTTATTGTGTTCTTTCGTAGTACTCGTGTGTTTTCATTATTTACATGTTGAACTTCGAATCAACATTGAATATAAGTTAGCAAAAGAATATTTTTCAGTTTTGTTCATTTTATAGGGATTTATTTGGTAAATGTAAAAAGGAGAGTAAAGTAATCTAAAAATTCAAATTAATGTGTAATTAAGCAAAATTTAAATCTTTAATCAATGTACCAAACAACTTTTAGTTTACACTTTACCAAATTGACAAAAAATTTAATAAATGAAAACTGCAGTGACATCAACAAAACAATTCCTATGTCAATTGATATAATTAATATGAGTGTAAAACACACATTTTAACGGAACGATTTGTAACATACATTTTAATTAAATAATAATTATATCAGTTTCATGTAACCAGAACCCATTGTTCATGTTTTTTTTGGAATATAACATATTGATAATAACTTTGTTAACGCTTGATCAACATTTTATATAACAACTCATTTTATTGTCTATGATTTGTTTAATATATCTACTTTTTAAGTAAGTAGACTATGCTTTAAAGAGACTATACTAAATATACTGGTACTAGACTGTACTGGAACATCCTTTTTGAACTTACTTGTTGAAAACATGGATAAAAAACCAAATGTATGAAAGCGCATACACATGTCCAAATTAATGGCAACGACTTCACTCTACCAGAGAGGTGTATATCCAGTTTACAGTAAATATTGCTAGAAACTAGCTTCTTTCTGCATAAACTCTTAAAGTCCTTCCATGTTGTTTATAGTGCTCAACTTAATCTCATAGTACTGCAGTACATGTATGTGATATATGTCGTAACCACTGATCTGTTGGTCAGTACGAGTATGTCATTTTGATAAAAAAGGGACATAATAAGCCTTTCAAAAAATTAAATTTACTTAGTAGAGGGCTGATTTACAAGAATGCAGTTATTTTTATTGTCATTATTAAGTAAATATTTTACATTTTCTATAAAGGTTACATCTTTGTCATCAAAATGATACCACACACATGTACATTTGATCTCTATACATAAGTCAACTTTTTTAAATTGATGAACTTTCAGGATTTCTTTTTGAATTTTAAAACATAGCCAAAAAACCCCTTTTTAAAGGTTTTTTAGCAATTATTAGAAATATTAGAAACAAATAATGTTTTTTTGTTTTAAAACTGTATATTTGTGCAATTGAACAAATGTTTTATTGCTCAATAAAATATTTTAAAGGATAACGGGCAAATAATTTGAGTTTTTTTAAAACTTTAAATCATTGGTAGAGGGCTGATAAACAGGAGTGCAGGTGTCTCCAGTGACTTGATAAAGTAAGTATTGTATGTTTCTTTGATAGGCTACAGCTCTGTGATAAAAATTATACCAAAAACTGGAACATGCCACTTTCCATTATTCTTGGACAGGTAAAATGGTGGAATTTTCAGGATTTTTCATGACTTTTGAAAAAGTTCTAAAAAAACACATTTTGCATGGATCTTTCAGTAATTATATGACAGACTGATGCAAGAAAATAATTTGTGTATGCACATAATTAATATCTATAATTTTAACAACAGTTTTATAAGGATAGTACGAAATATAGCACTACCATTCACCTTTTTCTCTAATGGCACCCCATGAATTATTAGATAATAACATACACATAAATAATAATATTTCTCATAAAAAAATTTTTATTCATAAAATGACAAGTATATCTGTTAAAAAAATAGTTTTTCTGTAATAATCAATCATTAAAAAAATTTTAGAATTTTTTTTTCAATTTTTATAAACAAAAATGTTGTTTTTTTTCAAAAAATAGACGCTATTAATTTGAAGGGTTAAATAATGAAAATTAATTGAATATAATTTGAAAAATAATGATTTTATATTGATTATTAGTAATATTTCCTATAAAATGGACTTATTTTAGCCAGTATACAAGTTTTCAGTTTGTCTGGTTCAACCCTAATTGAGATTTTTGCTCTAGAACATGCTAGTCCAGACATGGCGGTTGTCGACACATAACTGAAAAAAACTAAGTCAAAAGTCATTTTTCACAGTTTTCGGCAGCTCATAATTTTTGTTCAGTATGACTTGCATGCACAAGTTACCACTCATTTGAAAGCTATAATAAAGCACAACAGAAAGAAATAAATTAACAATATTTTTTTTTTAATTTAACAAAATAATTTGACTCCAAATATTGGCAAAATTTGGTACTTTAGGCAAAAATCGGAAAATGGCCAATTTTCAGTCCCTTAAAATGGTCATAACTTTTGAACCGCTTAACCGATTTCCAAAATTTTTTCTGCTAAATTCCTCATTTTTTAAGGTCTTTAAAGTTAATAAAACAAGACAAATATTCCATTATGTTTATTTTTTGACTGACCTCCCTACTTTAAAAGGACATATCGGCCACTAGTTCTATAACATAAAACCTCCCATTTCACGTTTATATTTATCATTTTCATCTGACTTTTACATTTTTTATTTATTATTTGAAATGTGAGGTTTTATCTGTCAGTTGATTTTTCTCGAGCAAAATTTTTTCTATGAAATATCATGAAACTTACATAAACACAAAGACTATACCTGTTTTCAATGAATTAAACTATGTTCAATTAAGTAATCCATGTTTGAAATATCGAGAGGAAATTTTTCTGCGAGCTGACATTTTGAATTAAGGGTTAATCATCATTACGGAATCAAGTTATATTTAATGGCGGAACGAATACAATTTGTCGCAATTGTCATGGAAAATTCGTTTCATCAAAAACGGAGCCATAAGATAGATTTAATTGGGGTCAGCCAGTGAATGTAAGGGGAGTTAAGGGACACCTCAAATAAAGCTTTAAACAGGACTTGAAAAATCCATGATATACTAAGGTGAGACAATTTTTAGAAAATTTAGATATTTTTCTTTAAGTTTAGCGCAGTTTGCATGGTGGTACAAACTTTTTTCATTTCAAACTTGACTTAAACATTCCGCATGATTTTCTTGCGGAATGTGCGCACGGGAAAATGGGTTTAAAGATGAAACCTTGAATTTCACTAAAAACATGAAATGAGAGGTTTTATTAATGGAACTAATCGGCCATGGATTGAATATATATTTTATAAATAAAGTTATTTTAAAAAACAAAGGTTGAGTGAAATAAATGATATTACCAATAAAAATAAGGTATTTATCCTAAAATAAAATCATTATATTGGGTATATTTACTACAGTAGAACTTCTATAACTCCAATTCGCTGGGGTTGCAAAAAATAGTTTGCATAATCGGTTGTTCGAGCCACCGAAGTTGGACGACTTCCGTAAATGTATCTGTTCCGTACCGTGTACCATGACCGATTTTGTTTATAAGTTGCTCTTTAATTTTCCTACACGCGGTATGGTTGTTTTTGGGAACTAAAATTTTTTTTGAATGTATGTAGATGTTTATTTCATTAATTTTGACACAAACAAAGTTATTTTAGGTGTAATAGTTTGTGAAATTTGAAATTTCTACAGCGCTTACTATTTACTTCCGTTATTGCGCAAAAACCCATTTGTATTCTGTATATCCATCGCAGTAAAATTAAGTAAATAATTTGCACAATATTTATTGCAGACACATTTTTCTTAAATTATTTTAGCTTTAATATTTGGTTTTTAATATCAATTTAACCACAGTTGTCAACAAAAGTCGTAAATGATTTTTAATTGGATTATTTTCGCTGATTTGATAATCCGCTTGGTACATTTCATAATTTTAATTAAAGAAACAATTAATGTCTATTTGCCTGTTTAAACTAATCACCAGTCATGACATAATTATTATCTTTTTTTTTTAATTGACATACCTGTATTAATTGTTATGGCTTCTGTTATCCACGTTCTTTGTACCTGAAGTTAATTGCTTCGCACCGACACTTATAATTTTAGTTCGAGTTATTGATGGTGACTTACTAAAGTTTACTATCAAAGGGACCTATAAATGAGTTCGAGTTTTCGAGAAATCGGTGTTCGAAAAACCGGGGTTTTTTGTACAAACATATATAGAAATAAATGTCAGGACTTTAAAAACAGTTCGAGAAATCGGTGGTGTTCGAGCCATCCGAGTTCGAGCTACCGAAGTTTTACTGTATTTTAATAGTAAATCTTTATTAATCTTTGATTGATTAATTAATAATTAAAATTAATGATAAATGAAAAATAATTATAAGAAATTAATCACCACTTAGGCAAAGAAAAAAACCAATTAACCAAAAACAACATTATTAAATATCAAAGGATGAACCAAGCTAGAGAACAAGCCTACTTCAATAGAGATATGAGTTTGGAGAAAACATAACTTATTATTACCATCAGAAATGGTATTTAATTTGAAAATTTTACCACACAAAAACGAATTAATTTTGAAAAATTTAAAGATAACTAACTAAATTAGTTCATTTTAATCCCTGTACATACTGAATAAATCAACAGTATACCAGCATAGATAGTATGGCCGAAATGTCTGGGGCCTATGTCTACCGTGGACGTGTTTACTATGGACGAAAAAAAGTATGACCGAGACGTCCAAATACTGACTAGAGTAAAACTAAAAGTCAGCGTGCTTTGGTGGAGGGTTTTTTGCCAGACAAATAAAAACTGCTTGATGTGTATGGTCGAGTGTATGCTGCTTTTGTAGACAAGAAAAATTATACCATATGCTGTAAGCCGTTTTTATTTGTCTCGCAAAAACCTCCACCTAAACATGCAGACTTTTAATACTGTACATGCCCTGCAAATTTTAATTTCTCCGCCAATCCAGGTTGGGTCATTGCAGTCATCTCCACAGTGACTCGGATCGCGAATTGCCAGTGGAGAGCCATCAACTCCACCATGTACAAGAGTTGAGGAAACTGTCTCTCCACTCTCCTCCACCCCCACAGCGATGGGTGGAGAAATTAAAATTAGTTGGGCCTGTACAGTATAGTCCAAGAATCCTCTGCATTCCTTTTTTAGACAGATAAGAGTGTGGGATAGATCTTCATAGTCCAAACAGTGGATTTTGGGACACTGGTCTGAGTCTGCTTGTTTCACAATATCCCCATAAACATGTTTGTGTGGTTGAATAATCTATAAATTGCTTCTCTATAGATATTATAAAAGTCATCTCAACTTCAATTAAGCTGTGTTTTTCTTAAGCCTCATTGCTTTATTTTGGTGCTATAGCTGAATGATGTAATGTAATGTATGATATTTTTTAATAATTCTAGTTAAATCAGTTCAAGAAGAAGTCTGGAAAGACATCACCAGCTACTGTAAAAAAGTCAAAAACTTCTGACGAACATATCCAGAATACCGAAAGTGATACAAAACAATCAACAGACGAAGACCTCTATAAAGTTAATGGGGAAACTCAAGTAGAAATTGCACAGGTTTGAATAGCAAGATCATTCTTATGCCCATCATACAAACTATTCGTTTGGTGTATTATGTGCTCCATGTAGAATCATTGCTACCTTCCATACATTTGTGGGCCATGTACTTGTATTCACAGGCTTTCACAAACTATACATTATAAAACTAGCAATGTTTTGTGTAGCTTTCCAATCAGATGGATGAATAAAGAGATATCATTAATTGATGTAATAACAGCTAACAGTAGCATTCATTAATGTAGTTTGCATTCATTCAGCAAACAACACTCCCATTATAAAAAAAACCTTTAACTTTGAGGCCATCTTTAAACAATGGTTTAATGTTTTTTACTAACATTTAAAGAGGTGGATATGTAGGAAGTGAAGACAGGTAAATTCAGGGGCTGCTCTGGCTTCTAAAAAGCTGGCGCCAAAAAAATCGCCAACTGCATTTTTCCGTCACCAGTTTTGTAAAAGTGTCGCCATATTTATTAGAAATCACTAGATCACTATATGGCCTGGCGAAATTGTTTGGTCAGACACCCTCTGTAATGTCGGACGACATCCAAGTTTGCCGGACTCTTAATTCAATTTTTCTAAAGTTTGGTCTCGAGCAGCCCGTACACTAATTTTATTTTAATCATGAAAATATGTGTGAGTGATTTCGTGTTGGCAGAAAACAAAAATTTTACAGTAATTTATTAGAAACAACTATTCCCGTGAATAACCGGAAATACTGAAAATAGAACTACGCATGTGTAAGAGTTTTCTAATTATGAAATTAAGACGGACATCCGGTCCGGAAATCACCCAACAACGACATCAGTTTTCATACCTGTATTTTATTATTAATAACATTAAAAAAATATTTCTACAAAAATAAGTTTGTTTTGTTTAGTTTTGTCAATTAATTAACAGCATCAATTGTTTTATTAAACGTCTATTCAAATCTGATGCAGGTAAAGCCGCTTTTCATCAGACAACTTTGTTGATTCATTTATTGCAGATTTCCGTTCAAACTCCAAATAACACACATGTCACTGGATACTACAATATACACGTGTATTTACGACCATAGAAGCAGACAAAGGATCTTTAATGATGCAATTGTCGATTACCGATAAATTTAACACGCGCATGCATCGTTTAACACTTTAAAACTTAGGCGCCAAAAAAATCGCCAGACGCAATATTTTGTCGCCAAATGAAAAAAAAAATCGCAATTGGCGACATTGGCGAAGCCCAGCGCGGCCCCTGAATTTCTTCCAAAATTCTGAATTGTTATAAATTTTAATAAATGATAATTATTTTATGGATGGCATAAACCTTAGTTTGATGGCTTTTCATATTCATTTATTTCAGGAATCAGATTCATCAAACTCTATACACAGCAGAATAAACAGTGAAGACTCCAGGTAATTGTACATGATAATCAAATGTTTATGTGCAGTGTTCATTGTGATAAAACATTTCTTGTAACATGAATCCTTTGTTCTTTTTTTACGAATAAACAAGAGACGACGAGTAGGTATGCTCTAAATTAAAACACTTGTATAATATTGCATGAAAGGTCATGTGTGCCTGTTAAACTCAAGGGAAAATAGCCATGCAATAACCAACTACAATTATCTGATAATGCACAGTAAAACTCCGCCTTAATTATGTCAAATTTTATTGATTTTCACTGCAAAAGGATAGCATGAGCTTCCAATATTAGCTTTTCATTTGATTAGTCGAATATCGGTCGCACCATAATTAACACCGCCCTCTTTATTTATAACCAATTATTAATGGGCGGGATCTAGAGGCTTATTCATGTTACAAACAATTTATAGCACCGCCTTCCTCGTTAGACAAATACACCTTCTCGCGCTAAAGCGCTTGACGGTGTATCTGTCTAACTCAGAAGTCCGTGCTATAAATATAACATAAATGTACTAAATGAAATTAAACAATATGTTATTTCATTCTACATGTATGTAATTATTGTAGATATTTCTTTCTTGAGGAAAAGAAAACACTAAATAAATAAAGTTCTCATTACCTTACCTTATACCTTTTACTCCAGTTTATTAACAAACCTTGTTTACAAAACATTTCTGATTTTTCTGCAGTATTACTAAAAAAAAGAGTAATAGGAAATATAAACGTTGAAGCTATAACCACTTGTTTTCTTTTGGTTTGCAATCTTAACATTTGGATGAAGGCTACAATAAATTTTTGCAAATATCTTCACCTGTTAACAAGTTCATAGGATGTGCAAACTATGTATTTTATTCAAAACTATCAGGTATATTTGTACTGAACAAGAGAGATAAACTAAATATATAGGGTATCAGCCTCCTAATATCTAGATTTTTCCTCATTTAACATATAGGGGCCTCGGTGGCCGATAGGTCAAGGTAGTTCGTCTACTATTGATCACGTGGTCTGTCAACACTGAGATTGCGGGTTCGATTCTCACTGCAGGCAGGGTGTACTCGACTCCATTCTTAATTGACAAGGATTGCCAGTTTTCCTACCGCAGGTTGGGGGTTTTCTCCGGGTACTCCGGCTTCCTCCCCCAATAAAAACTGGACGCCATGATATAGCTGAAAAATTGCTGAAATTGGCGTTAAACTCCATCAAACAAACAAACAAACATTTAACATATATTGTTTATTATTGTATTTAATTGAAAGAAATATAGTTCCTGGCGATTTCCAGTTGTGTACTAAATTAGAACTTGTCTCCAATATTATTAAGTTTGTAGAAAAGTTAAAATATTATGGAAGGTGCATTTTTTTCAGTCAGGTTCTCTCACACAAAACTGTTTTAGTCTAAATGTTTTTACTTAATTGTCTATCAAAATTTGTTAAACCTGAAAAATGTTTTGAAATTTTGGACGAAACATCCAACTTTTGAAAGTTTAAATTTATTTGCAGTAATGAATATAGGCACAGCCTTAAAGCGATCAGTGCACATTCTATCGATTATGTCTCTGCATTCCATTTGTGATGTGACTTTCTCTAATGTGTTAGTGACCTCACAAAATTTTAAATTTAAAAAGTGTTTCAGTTTTTTTCTATATTCCTATATTTAGTAACAGATTAATTTCCTAAAAAAATAATTTTTGTTTTTTAATATTTATGCAACACTACCACTTTATCAGCAATATCTTGCCATGTGGTTTTTATTTAAGGAGGGGAGGTAAATTATCTAGAAAATTAAAAACCTTCAATCTCAACTTATAATTTTTATATACAATGTGTTACTAAAACTGAAGTAACCATATCCATTAAAATTATTTGCGATTGTACAGTTCGTTGCAGAAAATAGAAACTACCTAAATGTTGCATTTAAAATCGAATCATTGACCATTTGACATGACACCAAATATATGCTATTTATGCTATCATGTAAGACAACCTTGTATGTTTTTATTTAATCAGTAAGTTGAGGTCAGCGGCCACCCTTATACCAGGAAGGTACATTCTGTTCTTCTTGCTAACAAGTTGTGTGTTAATTGTTGTCAGCCACCTAATAACCTTATTTTATTTGCTCTCACCAAAGGAAATAAATCTATACTGACCTTTTCTCTATTCAAGTAAATGGGACATGATTTAATAATATTTTACAAAAGACTGGCATACTAATAATATTTCAGTTTTTTAGTAGTCTCATTTAAAAAAATGTTGTGTAACAGTAGTTAACGACAAAAATTTGAGTTGGCTGGCAATTTCCATCTTATTAATAGCACAGACAATCTTGTTTGTTCCTTCAGCATGAAATTCTACTTAAACAATAGTATTGTATGGTTATTAGCTGTTTTTAGCAATAATACAATTAACAACTGATTATTTTGTTTTCAATTAGTTTTTTGTGTTTATTGCGGTCAGAAGCAGGTGAACCCCTAACCCAAGTTAGGAAAACTGACAATCTGTCAGTTAAGCAGAGTCTAGCATATCTTGCCTTAATGACCTAGCACAACACAATTTAATAGATACGACTAAATATTGACCTGTTCAGTAAAATTACCATATTCTGTTTATTATAGTAATTTTAAAGAGTGGCTATGTAGGAATTTATAACACATAATTTTGTTTCAATAACTTTATAATTAGGTGGTGCATGTATCTATATGTTGACTGCATTTATAACACTGTTTAGCATGTTCAAATATTATTCACTGCAACTGTAAAAATTTTGCATCCCTTTGAAAACCAATAAGGTTCACCATTCATGCTTCTACATTCTAAATTCCTAATGCTTTAATTTTTTACGTTTTGTTATTTCTGTATTCTTAATGCTTATAGGCAATTGTTTTTTGGACACTTGTCATCTTGAATGTGTTGTTTTCTTTCTAAAAATAATTTGTTATCAAGAACTTGCTGATTTTAAAATTTGTGTTCTAGCCTTAAGAAGTTTGAATTTTAACGCTGTAACTTCCCATAAAACACAGATTATTTCTCTGTTGTTAGTGAAGGATTAAAAACACATATGCATGTATAGGTTAAACATATATTTGTAGTGAATGGTATTAGCATTCAAAACAATCAGCAGAAGACAAATGTTTTTATATGTACCGTTTGATACGGTTATTTTTGAAGACTCTTTTAAAATTGTAATTAAACAAATTTATATATACAGTCAACCCTCTTTACAACGACCATGTTAGTTTCCGGCCATTATTGACGTTAAACTGAATTTGCTGTTATAATGAATTTGTATTTTTGTACTTTGATTATCTCCCTTTTTTATTTGCGTCTATTGAAAATCGTTCAAGTCTGCTCAATATCCAAGCTTAATAACAAAAAATAATAAAATGCTTGTTTTCTTGCCGATATTTAATTAGAAACCTATTTTTTTCCTTTTTTTAAAACAAAATTAATTGTAAGTTATGATTATTTACATTAGACCGATTTTCGGTAATTATCCTATGTGCTGCTTCAATCTTTACACACTTGTAATTAAGCCAATAATTTTCTGAAATATTTGAAGATTTAAATATTAAATAGCCTTTGACACCTTTTTAATGAAGCCATATCCCTATCATCGATTAGTTTTGTAACGGAAATGTCACGCAAGGTTAATTACGCAATAGCAACAGGTGTTCACCTGTGCAATTAACCGTTAAAAAAATAAATTCTCTGGACAAAGATAATCTTTCACAGGTAAATCTTGATAATTTGTCGTTGTAACGAATTATTTTATGCTAGCTTTGGTATATTTGTTACCGACAGACGCAGTCGGAGTCGGAAACCGAATATGTCGTTGTATCGAGCATAAACAACACGTGGACACGTTTGTTCCCACTGAAATCCTGTCGGATGTCGAATATTCCGTTAAATCGAATGTCGTTGTAACGAGGGTTCACTGTACATGTAGGAGTGGAATTTGTGCACTACTTGATTACTGTACTGTAAAATGAATGGACTAAATGTCTACCATGATACAAGTTTTTACCTGAATTATAAATTACCCAAGGCAAATCCTGACTTTTTTCTGTCTCCCTAAGTGGTAATCACAAATTTGCCAAAATCATCCAGACATGCCATTCAATATGTTTGAAACAATGTCAACAATCATTAAGTTTTATTTTCATGACATTTAATTATATATAATTTGTATGTCTTTAATTTTCTTACTGTTAATGTTGCTATTATCTAATCGTGAAGGAATTTACAATCTGTTAAAAAAAGTCTTTGATTTTCTGTATTCTGTATAACTAGATCTCCTTGTTTTTGCAGGACGACAGCTTCTACAGAGAGCCTACAACAACTCTCAAGACATCTGAATGGATTGATTACTGAGGTATTGGTTGTGGGCTTTTATAAATAAGACACATTCATACTTACAAAGCTAAGGTGTGGGAGTAAGGAGGAGTCTGGCATATGAAGATTTAAAAAAAAAGAAAATTAGCATGGTTAAAATGTTATCTGTTAAAGTACACCCATTGAGTGACTTTTAAGCTCACCTGGACGGAATGTCCATGTGAGTTTTAGCCATTACTTGGCATATGTTGTCTGTCATCTGTCCTCCGTCTGTCATTTGTTGTAAAATTTAAAAACAAACTCATCTCTAAAACCACAAGCCCAATTTTTGTCACGCCTGCGACGAAAGTCGCTGGAGGCGAGACATATGTATGGGAATCCGGCGGCGGCGGCGTAAACACTTGACATCTTGCTTCATATCTTTGTAAGCCCAAGCCCTAGGTCCATCAAATTTGGTCCAGAGGTAGCTTATGATGAGTACTTGCCAGTCAGTCACCTGTCACCTGACCTTGACCTCAATTTCACGGTCCAGCGACTACGTTAAAGTTTTTGGGTTACGACAGTTCCTCTGTAACTACGCATGGTAGGATGACAATATTTGGTGTATAGGTTGCTGATGACTAGTACATGACTGTCTGGTAGGTGTCACCTGACCTTGACCTCAATTTCACGGTCCAGCGACTACGTTAAAGTTTTTGGGTTACGACAGTTCCTCTGTAACCACGCATGGTAGGATGACAATATTTGGTATATAGGTTGCTGATGACTAGTACATGACTGTCTGGTAGGTGTCACCTGACCTTGACCTCAATATTACGGTCTAGCGACTACGTTAAAGTTTTTGGGTTACGACAGTTCCTCTGTAACTACGCATGGTAGGATGACAATATTTGGTGTATAGGTTGCTGATGACTAGTACATGACTGTCTGGTAGGTGTCACCTGACCTTGACCTCAATTTCACGGTCCAGCGACTACGTTAAAGTTTTTGGGTTACGACAGTTCCTCTGTAACTACGCATGGTAGGATGACAATATTTGGTGTATAGGTTGCTGATGACTAGTACATGACTGTCTGGTAGGTGTCACCTGACCTTGACCTCAATTTCACGGTCCAGCGACTACATAAAAGTTTTTGGGTTATGACCGTTCCTCTGTAACTACACATGGTAGGATGACAATATTTGGTATATAGGTTGCTGATGAATAGTACATGACTGTCTGGTAGGTGCCATTTGACCTTGACCTCAATTTCACGGTCCAGTGACTAAGTTAAAGTTTTTAGGTTACTGCTGTTCCCCTGTAACCAAGCATGGTAGGATGACAATATTTGGTATATAGGCTGATGAATAGTAAATGATTGTCTGGTAGGTTTCACCTGACCTTGACCTTAATTTAACGGTTCAGGGACTTCGTTAAAGTTTTTGTATTAGGACAGTTCCTCTGTAACTATGCATAGTATGGTGACAATAATTGGTATACAGGCCGCTGCTCATAATTAATGCTATTTACGTAATACTTATGACAAAATTTATTTTCGTTACTGATGCGGAATTCAGGCGAGACGTTTTTCTGTGTCCACACTTGTTAAACATGGCAACAATCATCCTTAGGATGCCTAATTTAACATTTGTCCCCAGGGTGTTAATCAACTGACAAAAGATGGACACTGATACTAAAAATAGAACATAGGTGTCAACTCATGTTTTTGGTCAATATCTTCTTCCAATGCTCCTTTAATACCTGACATTATACCTTAAGGCTGCTTATATCATTGTCAGGGTACCAGTATACTATAATGATCAGCAGTAAAAGACCTATAGTTCACTTTATTGGTCTCAAATTGTCAGATTACTACTTATAGGAGTTATTGCCTTTTTAATGATGATTTATTTAAATTTAACATTTTCCATTTTTGTCTTGCAACCTGAAAACTATAACTTCTAGAGTAAAACTGTATATTTCAAAATGATCAGCAATGCAAGACCTACAATTCACTTTATCGGTCTGAAATTATCAGATAACTCCTTACAGGATTTCCTACCCTTTAACATTTTTTATGAAATTTTCCTTTTTTGGTCCTATAACATAAAAACTACAAATGTATAACAGCTGGAGTGGAACTGTTAATTCCCAAGTACCTCTGCTTCCACCCTTGTACAAACTGTACTTCATGAAACAGCTTAAAATTGTTGACAAAATGGTTTAAAACCCCATTAAAACAAACAAACCAAATAAATGTGTCTGAGTTGTGTAGCACACTTTCTATCTCAATTTGTAGTATGCAGTGCTGTTTTTTATGGTATAATAGTATAGTAGAAAGTGTACTTTGTCAGTACATAATTTTTTTTTGTACAGCATTAGAAAAAGGAAGAAGAAAAGTGATGATCTGCTGATTATTTCACATGATGTACATATATTGTATTATCCTACATTGTTATTAAGGTTGTATGATTTGTCAAATTACTTTCTGAAAATAACATCAAGAAAACAACATAATTTTGAATGTGGACTGTAAAGAGGACAATAAAAATGAACTGTGACATAAACATTATTTTATCCATGGCCAGTCAGTCTTAATATAAATTGTGTACCTCGGCTCAGAAGTTAGTCTAATGCAAGACAAATACAGTAAAAATTTATTTATACACCTTAATTGTATTGCCCACCTTATCCGTACAGGATAAAATAATAGAACAATTTTACAATTCTTTTACAATTACATGTTTAGGCTTGTGTGTAATTTCAGTGGTTTTTATTTTTCAGTCTAATGCTTTGATAGAAGCTGATGACCTAGACACCTCTAATGTAGCAGAACTTGAGGTAAAAAGTTCTTTAAGTTTAAATTCAGTTCAGAGCTTTCTTGTAATATATTTACCAAAAAAGTAATAAATAAGATAGTATAAACTATAAAGATGCTACATACTTGAATCCCTTTATAGCAGCATATATAGAGACCATGACTAGCTTTATTGTTTAAGCAGCGCAGGAACTAATTTCATTTACCAGTTGAAAATAGTGATTTTTTTATTTTCTAAATTTTTGTATTTGTTTTAAAAATGTACCCTACCTCATTGTAAAAACTTGAGATACCCCTGTTCCACATAAGGGGTAGGGGTATACTGTTTTTGGTGTGTGTTAGTGTTGGAGTCCATTTGTAACCATTTTCTTGCACAATTTTCTTAGCAATGATACAATACTGAAATCTTGTCAGCAGCTTTATATGATCATGCCATATTGTGGGATTTATTTTCAGACCTCTTTGACTCCTACTTTCTGTTGACCGTCAACTTTCTGCAATCCGTAACAATAATTGTTTGTATAAAGTTATAGAGCAGGGGTACCATTGTGTAGCATTAGCTCACATTAATAATTGTTTCAAAATTTCTAAATGAATCATGAAAATTGGATGCTAGTAACAAGGCTCATATCGGTCAAGAAATTCTGGAAAAGTCATGGATATTGAAAAAAAAAATCCCAAAATTATGATTAAGTCAAGGAAAAGTCGTGAAATTACAGTCATTGGCATAACAAACATGACTGTCACATTTAAGCATAGCTAGCAAGCTGTATTATTTGAAGGCATCTAATTTATTTTTATTCTTACTTGAATCTGTCATTCCACTGTTATCTCATATTCTGTGTACAATTGACAGTGTCAATGACACTGTCATGTTAGAATCATGGAAAATTGCCGCAAAGTCATTAAAATCATTTAAAGTCATGGAATGTTGTATGAACCATGTAGTAACTTCATTATCTTTTTGCATCTGACCTCACTATTCTTCTTATCCCTTAAAATTAAATTTTAAAATTGGTCCAAAAGAGGATTACATCTTTTTTCACTACACTAGTTATTAATATATGTACCATTATGTTTTTATGTTACATTGTAGAAAAGGAATCAAGATCTAGCTGCCTTATTAGAAAAACATTCCCAGGCCAATGAACAGTTAAATATACAGATACAACAACTTGTTAGTTTTTCTTTATTTTATAATAATGTAGATATAAATTGAGCCGATCGATATAAATACTGGAGATAACAAAACTCAACCTAAAAAATTAAATTAATCAAATAAAACCTGATGGCAAATATAAACATGTCACAAATTTAACGAAAAAATGAGGACACAAACCAATGGATTGAAAAAGTCACAAATAGTCACATGGTAATTTATGTGAAACGCTGGAACCTGTTAGAGCAATTTCAATTGTGTTTCAGTTTTGAATTCTATATTTTTTACTTACCAAAGTTTGTTAAAATGAATTGTTAGACGTTAACTTGTATCATGGTTGTTAATTTCCTTCATTTTGCAGAGAGAACATTCAAAAAATTTACAAGACCAACTACAAAAAGAAAGAGAAAATTTTATAACTAAACAGAAGAAAGAGCTAGGACCAATCAAAGAACAGCTACAGGTAAAAAATATAAGAGACATGAAAAGATGTATACATTTAAACAGTTGCAAATTATTTCTTTGATGATTAAGAATATCAATATACAGCTAATAGGATTTTATAAATTAATCTTGTGGCTAAGAGATACATATGTACAATGCAAAAGAAAAACCAAAACCACAATAAAAGAAGTGATTTAACTGAATCCAGTAGAAACCACTGGTGCACTTGGGTGCTCTGGATGAGTAAGCAGTGCCTGCCTCTAATTAGACACCCATCAAGTTACTCATTGTCAAGTTTAGGAAAAGTCAAATACTGGAATAGGAAAGACTACCTATGACTAAGCAAAAATGTTTGATTTTACAGTCGAACCTCGTTGTCTCGAACTTGGTTGACTCGATACCTCGGTTATGTCGATATAATTTTTAAGTCCCGGCATTTTTCCCATATCAACAATGCATTTCTTCCTCGGATGTGTCGATCTCGGTTGTTTCGATATTTCGCTTAACTCGATGGATTTTTGCAGTCCGGACAATAATAATTCGTGTAATTTTAACCTCGATGTCTCGAAGTTAATTTTGCTCTCGATATCGATGTCAAAACTAACAATTTAATTTTAAATTTTGTATTGTTACTTAATACGCGTCTGTTTATTTTAAACACCTGTCGTAGAGCAAACACGATTTTTGATTGGCTATTACAATTTGAATTGGCAATTTAATAAAACAAATTGGTAATCCAAGCGCAGGACATGCATTATTAAGTTTAATTGATGATCCGCTAATTACTGTCCGAATTATTTTGTCATTTATTAAAAATGATAATTGTTGAAAATTTCTTTTGATCTGATCAATGATGTATGTGGTCGAGTTTCGTTACCTTATTATAAATACATTCTGTTATTTTTGTTGACTTGTGTGTTGTCAATTACGTAAAAAACAATTTGTATAGTTTCATTAGTTCTTACGAACTGTAAGTTGATAAGTGTTTTTTTGAAATGTTTTTCCATAATTTCGTAATAAAGTTTATAAAATATGACCTATTTATTAATTATTGTCGATTTATGTGAATGGCTAAAATACTTCATATATCGCACACTACAAATACCGTGACAAAACAAGCGATGCCGATGTTCGAAACCAATATACATGAAATAAATACCGTAAGAATTTTTAAAAATCACATAATGAAAATGACGTCACAACCTAAACTCGGTTGACTCGAACTTCGGATAACTCGATATATTTTTTACGGTCCCGCAAACTTCGACTTATCGAGGTTTGACTGTATTTAAAAGATTTCCCATAACAATCGATACAAACCCCAGGTAATTTACAAGTTTGTAGCCTTTGATAGATGGTAAATTGTCTGTTAAAGTTCTTTTTATAAAAATTGATATCTGATTGACGGACAATCATTGACAGGTACACATACAGACAATTGGTATTTTAGTGGCAGAGAAAACAGAATTACAGTCACAGTTGAACCAGTCACAGAAGGTAGCGGAAACGAGATTTAGTACGTAACAAAGGAACAAATTTATTTGTAAATCTTGCATACCATAACTTTGGTTGTATGTAATGCTAGTTAATAAAATAAGTTCTTATGACCCAAACACACAGATTATTTAACAATGTAATTAGTCATTTCTTAACATTCAGCTTTATACATATTCAACAAAAGCTCTTGTACATTGGTGAGCCTTTTTTGTCATGTGATACTTGAGTGTTAGAACATAAGGGGCCTTGGTGACAAAGTGGTTAAGGTAGTTCGTCTACTATTAATCACATGGTCTGTCAACACAGAGATTGTGGGTTCAAGCCTCAATGCGGGCAGGGTGCGCTTTACTCCAATCTTAATTGACAAGTATGGCCAGTTTTCCTACCAAGGGTCAATGGTTTTCTCTGGGTACTCCGGCTTCCTCCCCCAATAAAAATTGGACACCATGATATAGGTGAAAAATTGCTGAAAGTGGCATAAAACATCATTCGAACATAACAAACAAACTCATCAGAAAGTTGGACACGTGTGTTACTTGTTTTTATTTGTAATTAAGAAAACATATTTAATAAATGTTGGGCCCATACGTGATACAAATGTACACTGTACATCAGTTTTCAATAGGTTACTCAACTTATGTAAGTGAACATACATGTATGGGCAACTTGTGTGGTGTCATATATCATAAACATGAAATACACAATATTGAAGTACATACATGTATCAAAGTATACATATGTTTTTCTTGCTGTCATGTGTGCATTCTACCTTAATTGTTGCTAAAAAATTAAAGTGCATTAGACTTGAAACCTTATGTGCCTATGTATACCCAGACTTTTGCCTTGGTTGACAGTTCTCTTATGGAACTAAACTTTCATATGTTACAAAACCTTGTTACTTTCATATGGATAAAAAATGATGTTAAAATATTATCATTATTTTATCTTCATTAGTCCAATAAAAAATCACAGCTTACTTTTAGTATTTGTTTGTTGAATACATTATTTTCATTGTGTGCATCCTGTTATTTCATAGATGAAATTGAGGAACTGTCAGGGAGGTTAAAAGCTTCAAGACAGAGAGTAGCAGATCTAGAAAGAAGTCTTTCCACAACAAGCTCATCTAGTCAACAATTTGAAAAGGTAGAATATATTTATAAGATTCTGTCCATATAATGTAACAGTGGTCATGCTTCATTCCATCTAAGTTGGCAGCAACATTTGTAATGGTTCAGATTTAGGTCAAATTTTACTGCTCTTATAATCCGCTGTTAGTTTTGTGATATGTCGGTTTAACGGCAGAATTCAGTTCTAACTTCGATAAAAACAAAATTTATGCATAATATACATCTCTGTTACATTATTAAAGCTTCAGATATTGCAAAACTAAAGGGAAATGATCTTTATTGAAGAAATTTCTGTTTTCGTCTTTGAAAATGAATGTAGAAAATGTTATATTGATCATTTTTCCTATATGGATCATGTGACCTTATTTTAGTAAAATCATCAGTGCACCTGTGGGTTGTTACACTCCTAATAATTTATAGTAGTAGGATTTTCAGCATCTTAAAATTTGTTTGAATTTACATGCAGATTTGACTTTCTATTGCAGAGTAGTAAAGATCATGCTAAAGATGTTGACAGACTGAAATTAGATTTATACAAAACAAAGTAAGGTGATATTATAAGACAAAGTGGTTTAATGTAAATATAATTGTTAAGAATTACAGAACTTGCAAAAAAAAACCTTGTATTTAAAAAAGAAACAATACTGGTTTTTGATTGATAGTATGTTGAAAACAGTTTTATACCTACTTTATTATGTGAATGATTATCAGAAGTTGTTCAACTTTTAATTAAAATCCTCCATTTTTGTTGCATTTGTATGATATTCTTTTTACCTACATTGTTATCAAATAATCATTTCATTCAAGAAGCCATTTCTTTGTATTTACAATTTTGTATCTCAATACTCCCTATAGATTTAAATGGTTGACATCTCAAACACAATTGAGAAGATAGGTTTCTGTAAATGTTTAAACATTTCTCCTGAACATGACAAAAATGTTGTTATATTTCTTTCTGATATAAATTGTGTGGATTCTGTTTTGTGTATTAAGATTTAGTAATTGTGGATTCTGTTTAGTATATTAAGTTAATTTAGTTTCGTTCGCTCTTTAAAGACTTTTTCCCAACCTCTTTATTCCTCAATGTTTTACACACCAAACCCGTTCGACAAGTTTATAAGATGAACTATTTATGTAGTAGATTTTATTTTGTAAATTGGGTGCATTTCAATTTGGGGCTGATTTTTGACTTTTTTGTTTTTTTCTACAAGAGGCCTTGATCACTGTTTTTTTTTATATACCTCCGCAAACTTGTTTGGGGAGTTATATAGGAATCACACTGTCTGTCTGTCCACATCCCTTGTAAGTGCAACTCCTCCTAAACCGCTTGATGAAATATAATGAAACTTAGCATAAAGGAAGTACATTATATGTAGATGTGCATGAAGGATTTTTATTGACTTCGGATATCATTAAGGGGAGATAATTGGACTTGAAAGCGTAGCGGGGGTATCCTTTTGTGAGCATGTTTACAGTCCACACTTGTTTCTTTTGTGGGTAAGGTAAATTATTGTCGAGTTAGATTATTTTATTTTACTAAAGTTTTTTTTATTTTTGTGTACTGGATTACATACTGTCTTAAAGATGATGTGATTTTTCTATATTTTAGTAAATCAAACGAGGAATTGCAGCAGCAGAACTCAGAGCTGTCTGGAAAACTGCAGGCAAAAGTAAGCTTTAAATATTTTGATTAAAAATGTTTTATGAGCCTATTTCATGGGTTCATGTATGTTTACAACGAAGAATGTCTCCAAAACATAGGTTTGTGTTTTGTGGCTTTTCCAGTAAATAAAACATAGGCAGTTGGAATGGCAATAATTATTCAAGAAATTAAATGTTAATGGTGTTTTCAGATAGAAATGCATTTTATCATGCTTTTCCGTTTTCCACCTGCATAGAATTGTACCAACCCTGCCAGGTGCTTGTTACTAGTAAGCCTAGAAAGTAAGAAAAAGGATTTTGAAAATAACTTTACTCACAGAAAAAAATGTATATTTTTTCACCAGATATACTTTTTTTGTAGATGTATGTGCCTGCTAGAGCTGAAGTTGTTATTGTCTGATTTCAATTGTATCATGCAAGGAGGAAATCACTGATCTTTTTAATTGTATTTTTAATAATATTTTTGCCACTTTCAGCAATTTTTCAGCTGTATTGTGTTGTTCATCATTTATTGGGGAGTAAGCTGAGTAAAGGAAACTCTTGACCTTCTGCAGGAAAACTTGCAAGCCAATTCTTGTCAAGTAAAGATAGAATTGAGCACACCTTGCCAAGTCACACTTGAATTCTCAGCCCTGAAGTTGACACACTGTTGATTATAAGTACCTAAACCACTTGTCCGCATTGGATAATACTAAATGTACTTCCTGAATATTGATGGCAAATATTCACTTTTTTTTTGGTTTAATTTATTTACAGGTGATAGAGTGTACTAGTTTAGAAGAGTCTATAGAGGATCTGAAAAGAAAATTAGAAATGGCTGAATTATACAGTAAACAAGTGTCTAGTCATACTGAAGGAGGACAAGAATCTCTGAAGATTGTAGAAAATCTCAAAGAGGAAAAAGAAGAATTACAAACTAAAATTCATGAGGTAACATCTTTGGTTTAATTTTTACTTCTACTTTTCATGTTTTACCAAATCTTGCAGTTTGTGTTTTATTGTATTTGAGAAGTCATTGAATGTTAAAAGATAGAAAGGTAATTTGAAAAACAAATATCCTGATTATTATCTTTTGCTTTTATGCTCCTTGGAAAGTCATTGGTAGTCATATAGTCACTGATTTGTCCATCTGTCACAGTTTTGTTTCGAATAAGGTATAGACACAGATAGGTTTCTGGTGAAGAGAAGAATTGCAGTGCACAAGAATCATCCTTGTGCTTGCGTTAATTTCTAGTTATCTCCCTTACTTTATTTACCTCGTCTGGAAAATTGCTTGAAAACAACTGGATAGATTTACTTTAAACTTGATAAATAGGTACCTGGTGGTGAGCGGGTGTGTTCTGCACTCTACCTACATTTATTACTGAGTAATTTTGTCAAGTTTATTTTTTCCCTTCTTGACCATCAGTTTATTGCCCACCACATAAGAATAGGAGAATGCACTGTCCATCAACTGCTTTGTTTTATTATCAAAAGTGTACTTCTGGGGGCATCTATCAATTCTACCAACATTTTATCATATATTCATTTATGTTTTGTTTTAATAAAGATTTTCAAGTAAATTTTGAGATACCTAGTTGCAATCAAAGGTAAAATTCCAAGGAAATCACACAGCCATTATAACATGCAAAATATACTACTAACAAATAAATAACTTGAACCAGCAACTCTTTCTATTACAGAAAAGAATTATTTTCAAACAATGTATTTCCTCCAATGTAATATTTTTAAAATTAATTTACTGTTTGCAGTATACAGAGGCATTCCAAAGAGTCAGTGCAGAGAAGGATCAACTAACAGAGCAATACCAACAGTATATGGACCAGTTACAAGGTCACAGTAAACAACTGACTGAACAGGTAATATATTACAATGTCAGTAAACAGCTGACTAAAGGCTACACCTTTAAAAAGTCTATGGTGGGGTAGAATGATGGCACTATTATTAATGTTGGTGATATGGTAAATGCACAGATTGAATGTATAACTTATGTAATTTGGAGAAATTTATTTGGTTGTGTGGCTTGATAAAAGCTGCCTTCTTGGAGGGTGGATCACATGTAATCATCTTCATGAAGCTGTAAACAAATTTTTTATTATAGATAACCTCCTTGACAGAGGACAGAGAAAATTTGTTAACAAGACAACATGAGTTGGAATCTACTGTATTAGAACTACAACGAAAATTAGGTATTAATAAGTGCATTTTAGTTTTGGTTATAATATACATGTATTCATCTGTTGAATATTGTATATGAACCAGACAGGTTTTAACAAATGTAAATATATAAAAACTGATTGGTTAACTAACTTGTACATTCTTATGGAGCAGTATTGTACATTCTTATGGAGCATTATTATGGCCATTATTGAAAATAATACCTATACATCCCTTTAATGATTCACAGTATAAGATCATTTATCTGATATTTTACTAATATATTTTCAGTGCTCTGTCTTTTCTCTGTGTGTACTTTTGTTTGAATATTGACATATATTCAACTGGCTCCCAGTCAAAGACTAATAACAAAGTTAAAACTAGATGCCACAATATATGTAGCTGAAAAGTGGTGTAAAACAATTTGTTAAATTATGTGTATATTTCCATTGGAATGTCGTTTAATTGGTTATGAACTTGTATATTACATAATTGTTAAATTCAAACCAGTAAAGCCATTTTTTGAAATGATAAAACTTTTGCAGAAGATACAGATAGTCAGAATAATAGTGCCAGCAATGACCTGAATCGAGAGAAGGATAAAGTGATTCATGAGTTAAAACAAAAACATGATGATTTCATACAGAAACATGAACAACAGATAAGAGATAATGTTCAGCTTGGCAGGTACGGCACACCAAAGTTCATTTCTTATTAATCTGTCTAGTTAAACATCTTTTAATTCACTGGTGTTAAACTGATGATAGTAACGTACGTTACTACCATCCCAAGATGGCAGATGAAAAAACTGCTAAGATCGTTTTTTGTCTTTATGTTCGATTCTTTTGCGTTTTAACCACCATTTTATTTGTAAGATTGAGCCTACACTTCTGAAGAATATTAGTAATAAGTATTTTGTGTTGTACAATGCTCCTATCGCCAGATATTCGACTAGAAAAAATTGTCAATGATGATAGTAACGTCAGTGATTAATGATAGTAACGTCCGACTTTGCACCTTATGTGATGATAGTAACGAGAAGTTCTTATATATAATCATCATATAATGTCAGTATTTCTAAACATGTTCTCACACAATAACAGGTTAACGTTTTACTATCAATGGTCGTTCGTGTCATTGGCGCGATATAATTACGCGTAAAATAAATTTACACATAAAAACTAAAAAGTCACGTGTCATTGTTATCAATTAACGCGTTATTTGTATAAACTTACACGTAAATCTCCGATAATAACGCGTGAGTTTTCAAAATTAACGCGTGAATAATACTTACGCGTTAATACAGTAATATATGCGTAATTTTTATTTATTTTTTTTATGTATTACGCGTAATTTTATGGGCCAATGAAACAGGCTGTTACAAACCATGAAATCTTCAAAGTAGGCGTTTTTAGCTCAGGTGAGCTATTGCCGTCACTTGGCGTCTGTCGTCCGTCCGTCGTCCTTCGTCTGTCTGTTCAACTTTTCAAAAATCTTCTTCTCTGAAACCACTTGACATGGTACTTGGTATGGTTGTTGCTTAGCATGTCCTTTACCAAACTATCGTGGAATTTTGGATTGGTAAAAAAACATGTTCGCCATGGCTAAAAATAGAACAGGGGGGTCTAAATACAGTAATGGCTTATAGTTCAAAAAGTATTATAGATACAGGAAAACCGAAGAGACTTTCCTTCTTCAGCATCAAAAGCTCTACAAAACATTCCATTGGGTCAAAGTCGTATGACGACTCCTTGTAGGAGTTATTGCCCTTTAATTGTCGAAATTGATGATTTTTGCCATTTTCGCCTCAAAATCTTGAAAATTATTAGAACTAGAGAAAAAGTTAGCATTGTTTAATTGTTCTGCTCTATGAGAGCTACAAAAATGTCTTTAGGGTCAAGATTGTCTGATAAACCGTTTAAGAGTTATTCCACTTGAACTGTTTTTTTTAATCGGTTTTAATTGATTTTTAAAAATCTTCTCCTCTGAAACCACTGAAAGTACTGCTTTGAAACTTTGTACACATTATCCGTCAAATGTCTTCAACCAAGTTTGCACAAACCATGGCCACAGATTAACCAACATGGCTGCCATGGCTAAAAAATTTTTTTAATCTTGAAAGAGGATGTCGCCAAGGGGATCCATTATCTCCTTATTTGTTTATTATTGGGGTGGAATTACTTGCTATGCATTTAAAAAGAAATCCAAAAATAAAAGGTGTTAAAATAGGGAATGAACCACTTGTCAGCCAGTATGCAGACGACACTTTTCTTACTCTTGATGGAAGTGAAGATTCTTTAAGAGAAACTCTGCTCTGTTTTGAAAAATTTCATAAGGTATCAGGATTAAAGATTAATATAGCTAAAACAAAACTAGTATGGATAGGAAGTAAAAAATACACTGAGCAAATTTTGTGTCCTGAAATAAATCTTAACTGGTCCTGTTCTAACTTTAGGGTTTTAGGGTTAAATTTTTCTTTAGATTTAGATACTATGCTCAATTTAAATTTCAGAGAAAAAATCATTGATATTTCCAAAGTGCTGAAAAGTTGGCAGCATAGAAAGCTAACTCTGCTTGGGAAGATCACAGTCATTAAGACCCTTGCACTCCCTAAACTAATCCACTTGCTTACCTCTCTGCCTAATATAACTGAATCTATGCTGAATGAAATCAACAGAGCATTTTTTAACTTTATATGGGATGGGAAAACTGAAAAGATCAAGCGCAATACACTTATTGCACACAAAAATGAGGGAGGGCTGAAAATGGTCCATTTAGAATCATTTAACTTTTATCTTAAAATTGGTTGGGTGAAAAGATTCTTTGAAAATTTAAGTGGGGACTGGCAAAAAATTTTAAAACTGACATTAAACAGTTTTGGAGGTGAAAGATGCTTTTCATTACAAAATTTTAAACTATTAGAAATCAGTTATAAACTTGTCAATCCTTTCTGGAAGAATGTCTTCTATGCCTTACATTTATCTAAGCCACATGTTAAAAATGAACTAAAGGAGTGTCTCTCTCTTGATATTTTAAATTTCATACCAACAGAGGATTTTCCTCTGTATAACCGATGGGATGAGGCTGGTATACAAAACCTCTGTCACATTGTAGACTTTCATAAGAGAGACTTTCTCACATTTGAACAAATAAAACAAAGGGTTCAGACAAATAATTTTATGCGATATTACATTTTGATATCCAATATCCCTATGGAGATAAAAAAGTGTATACGGGATAACACTGACATTAACTTGACTGCAAACTTTACCATAAAGGATATCTTTTTAGAGAAACTTACTTTCAGTAAAAATATCAGATTCATTTATGACAATATTATTGAAAGGCATGTTTATCCTCCAGTAGAAAAATTTGCAAAGTGGGAAAAAGAACTGCACACAAGCATTGAAGATTTCAAAAAATATTTTTGTATGCTTCAAAAGTGTTGCAGAGATACTTACCTCTATAATTTTCAATACAAGTTCCTACATAGGATTATTCCAACCAATACTTTTTTATTTAAAATTAAAATCAAAGACACAAAACTGTGCACTTTCTGTGGATGTGAAGAGGAAACTGTTGGACATTTATTTTATGACTGTCAAGTGACGTCTGAATTTCTCAACCTGTTCTTTGATAGCGTGAAACATTTCTTCGTTAATATTGAAATTAACAAAAGGAACTTATTTTTAGGTTTTGCAGAAGAAAGCCTATTTTTGAATTTTCTAATAATTTTTGTCAAAAAGTATATATATAAATGCAAACTAGAAGGAAATCTTCCAAAGCCAGCTGAACTGAGAAATAGATTGAAATATTTTTATAGCTTAGAATTATACACAGCTAGAAAGCACAACAATGTTTCTGCACTAGAAAAATTTTGGGCTCCTATCAAAGTTATTTACCCTGAATGGTAGTTTTTAAAAAAAAAAACAAAAATACCCTCCTTGATTCATTTGGTAAACAGAGCAAACAACATTGAATCAAAACAATTTTTGTTTTCTTTTGATATATTCATCTATCTATTTTCTATTTATATCATATAAAGAGAACTAGAAAAAGAGAGGAAGTGATAGAATAGTGAAAGTGTATTTGTGTGTGGGTGTGTGAGAGAGAGAGAGAGAGACAGAGAGAGTGAGAGAGAGAGAGAATAATATGTATATATATAATTAATCAATACATTGTATTTCTTATGTAAAATAATAGTCAACTGTCATTGATTTTTCTTTACACCCTGTACACCTTAGTCAGGTGGTGCTGTAAGGGTGATGTAAAAGCCTGACTATTGAAGAAGAAAAAATAAAAAATAAAAAAAAAAGTTTGCACAAACCATGGCCACAGATTAACCAACATGGCTGCCATGGCTAAAAATAGAACGGGGGGGGTCAAAATACAGTTTTTGGCTTATAGTTCGAAAAGTATGACAGATACAGGAAAACTGAAGAGACCAGCCTTCAGCATCGAAAGCTCTACAAAACACTCTATTGTGTCGAAGTTGTATGATGACTCCTTGTAGGAGTTATTGCCCTTTAATTGTCGAAATTGATTAGTTTTGCTATTTTTGCCACAAAATCTTGAAAATGTTTAGAATCTAGGAATTTATTTATTGCCTAAGTCAAATTCCTATGTCCTACCCTTTTTGCGTTGATTATTTGTTCTCGTCACAGTCTGAACATAGCTGAGATACTGCCCACTGGAGTAAAGCAAATGTCTAATCACCCAATAGTTTTTGTCGAAGTATAAAAGGTTTTAATAACATACCAAATGGTAATGCCATGCCTAATTGCCTAATTTTATTTGCCTTTCACCATCGATTTGCTGCTACCGCAAGGTCGGGGGTTCTCTCCGGGTACTCCGGCTTCCTCCCCCAATAAAAACTGGATGCCATCATTTAGCTGAAAAATTGCTGAAAGTGGCGTTCAAACACCATTCAAACAAACAAACAAAATCGATTTGCTGAATGAAGCTGAACAATTTTATTACATCACTAGATAGAAGTCTTAATTATTTTTCATTGTAATAAATTTCACACCATTGATACGAGGTCAAAATAGTGTACTCAATCAGGCAGGATTATAAATTATCATGGGAGAAACTTTGAACAGGTTTATCTCTGCAATACTACAACTTTCATTTGGACATTCTGTTTTTGAGTTGGAGCTCGTGTAAACCATTTACATTGTATACCCTTTTATAATCAAGAAAAAAACCCACTAGAAAATGACATTTAAGGAACAAAGGAAAACACTGAGAACAGAGAAAAAGTACATACAATATAAAGACTTTTTTATCCTTTTTCCTAGTGCAGACAAACAAGACTAATAGAACGGAATAGAACCTGACTGTTATGTATTCTGTATTGCTTTTGTCTCATTAGCGTCTTATATTGTCCGCCTATGCTAAATTACACGGAAGGGATTTTGTCCGGGGGGGATTTTGTCCGTCCCCCGTTTATTTTAATTTATTTTGCGGTACTTTTTTTGTCCATCTTACGTTAAAAGAATAAATAACGTCCGAAAATAACGTCATTGCTGCACAAAAGCAAGCTTCTTGAAATTAGCAAAAAACACTGAAACATTGTGTTATAATCTAACGATTCAATTCTGCATTGTTCAGCAATAGATAAGTTAAAGCAGTACATTCCTTGTTGTTTTGCTTTCTTTTTGTTTTATTAACTAAAATGCTGTGTTCATTCAGTGAACAACAACACAATTTTAACTAAACTAGAGCATGTTGTCATTCAACGAGATCTGTAACAGTTATACATACATACAATTATTTATTAATTAGATATTAAGGTATTGTTTATTGACATTCGTAATTAAATTTTTAAGTCTGAAACCATATTAAACTTTAGGAAGTTTTGTGAATACGACGAAGTTTCTGTAAGCGTTCCGTAAAAGATGTAGAAAAGGTCCGTAAAGACTTCCACACATGTGGAATTTACGGAGGCTTCGTGAATAAGGTTCTGAGTCTAAAATGTCATTTTGAGCTCACCTGACCCAAAGGATCAGTGGGAGCTATTCTCATCACTTTGCGTCGTCGTCGTCGTCGTCGTCGTCGGCCGTAAACTTTTTACATTTTAATCTTCTTCTCCACAACCACTTGGCCAATTGGAACCAAACTTGGCAGGAATGTTTATTGGGTGGTTCTTGACAAAGTTTGAGTTTTTGGTGCTGATCAAATATGAAACATGGCTGCCAGGGCCATTAATGCGTTATGATTGCCTGAAATTCAAAAATCTTCTTCTCATAAACTGCTTGGCAGATTGATTTGAAATATTGCAGAAATGTATCTTAGATGGTCCTCTACAAAGTTTGAGTTTTTTTAGTTTTTTGTGCCGATCCAATTCCAAGATGGCTGCCATCGCAGGACATAGTTTAACATAGGACCATACAAACGGCTTCTCTGAAACTCAGTTTCACACAATTTAACCAAATAATGAAAAAGTGAATCTTAGATAGTAATCTTATTATTTTAAGTATGTTTAGAGCCGATAGGAAATTCAACATGGCTGCCAGAGCTGCAAATGCGTTCTGACTGGCTGAGATTTTAAAATTCGTTTTCTCACAAACAGCTTGGCAGATTTTAGGATATGTGTGATATTGTAAGGTCCTCTACCAATTTTGAGTTTTTTGTTTCGATCCAAAATACAAGATTGCTGCCTATATGGAACATCACTTAACATACTAACCTATGAAAAAAAACATAAAAACTGCTTCTTCTCAGAAACACTCCTACTGCTGATTGTAAATTCAACATGGCAACATTAATAGAAACAGCATCTTCACATAAACTCTTTAGCATTTAATATCAAAATTTGCAAGGTCTTGTCTTAAAAAGTTTGTGTGTAAGTCAGGTGAGCGATGCAGGCTCTTAAAAGCCTCAAGTTTAGTTACATATTACACTTTATAACCTTTCACAGTCAATTTAAAGAATATTTATACTATAAACCTATACTGGCAACAACATAGCTTTCATCTTATCCCGGGCCTGCTGAATGTTCAATTGCTAACCCCGCAAAAAAAAAAAACAAACAAAACAAAAAAACATCTTTGAATTAGGAAAAAAATGTCGTTACTACCATCTCTCTCTCCCGTTACTACCGTCCTTGGTAATTTTAATAATGTCGTTACTATCATCATTGCCAAATTTTCATTTTCGAATATCTGTCTATACGAGTATTGTAAAACACAAAAAACTAAATACTCATATTCTTCAGAAGTGTATGTTCAATCTTACCAATAAAATGATGGTTCAAATGCGAAAGAAACGAAAATAATAACAAAAAACGATCTTATCAGTTTTTTCATCTGCCATCTTGGGATGGTAGTAACGTACGTTACTATCATCAGTTTAACACCAGTGTTAATTGGACTGCATTGTCAAGCTTGTATTTATTTATTTAATGTTTGTGGCTACCAGATGTCTTGAATAGAGAAAGAAATAGCATTTACAGCTGACCTTGTTTTTCTTTTGGATTTCTTCATATTTAACTTTTTATACCCCTGCTTTTTGAAGAAGAGGGGGGGGTTGTATACTGTTACCCTTGTCCATCCATTCATTTTTTTGTCCGTAACAAAAATTTCTGTCACAGTTTTCTAAGCAACTGCATGATGCATAAGCGTGATATAGGATATTACTTTATTCTATTGTAACAAATAGTATATAGCAATTTTATGCCCCTTGGTCATCTACTTCCTGTTTAACAAGTACTTAGATTTTTACACATAGTTGACACACATGCAAAATTTCCGTCACAGTTTTCTAAGTAACTATAGGATGCAGAAGCCTGATATTTTGTATAATGCTTTATTTTATAGTACCATATGATGAATAGCGATTTTATGCCTCTTGGTCATCTACTTCCTGTTAACCGAATACTTATTAAAGTCATATTTGTGAAAGCAGGGTAGCACAAGTACGCATTAGCTCAAAAGTCCACACTTTTTTGTATTGGAGACCTCAAATTTGTCTGTCGTCTAACAACGCATACCATTGAGGTTATGATAAATAAAGCAGCATACATATTTTAAAGTGTCATACTTCAAAGGTCTTTGAAATTTCTTTCATTATAAATGAGTTATTTAATTTTAAAATTGAGATGTCTGTGAATGCAAATTATTTAACACTCGTTTCTGTTTTATTTAGACTCCTTGAAGAGAAGGAAGATAGAATTACACAGTTAGAAGACCGTTTGTCTGAGATAAGTAAAGAAGACAGTGACAAGGCACAGTTGTTAGAGAGTGTTCAGAGTAACAAAACAGCACTCAGTCGAGCTCTAAGTCAGAACAAAGAACTCAAACAACAGCTAGCTGAATTACAGAATGGTTTTGTTAAAATGGTTAGTAGTATGATTTGACTTTTTGTACATTACATTGTTTATTACTATACCCCATGCTACTAAGTTTCATGGAGGGTATATATCTTGTTATTCCCTCTTTGAACTCAGAAATATATATCAAAATATTCTTGTACGCACTCTGTAACTACTGATCAGAATTTTAAGAAACATGGTAGGAATGATGGAGACCATATGTAGCTGTGTATATCGACAAGAAATTAATATTTAATTTTTTTTTGAGTTATTCTCCTTTTGAACTTAGAAAATTTCAAAATTTATGCGTGAAACAACTCGCTCGTGCTTATACTCAGAAAAGGCTGATCACAATTTTATGGAACTTGATATGTATGTGAGGGTGCTCACTAAGGTTCTTTAATATACATGTACTTCAGAGTAATGAAAACATGGAATTGATGACCCGAATACAGTCAGAACAACATAGTTCTAAAGAGTTGTTATGTAAACTAAGTCAGCAAGAAGATGACCTCAAAGTATTACGAGAAGCTGTGAGTATTTGTATAAACCTTGTAACAATTTAAATTATATTATACATTTTTAATGATAAAAGTAATAAAATAGTTTTGTTATTTGTATCACTAGACCTCTTACATGTAATAACAGTAATTCAAACGAAAACATTCAGTGGCCAGAATAATTTGTATATTTCAAATTCTCATGCTTATTGGTATTTTGTATGGTATAAACAAAACATAATTTATTTTAGGAAAATGATGGATTGATGCAGTCAACCGATATAACGTGAACAAATTAACAAATTCTAGATATATTAACATATTTTCTACATTTACAGCTGACTTCAAGAGAAAGTAAGCTAAGTGATTTAGAGCATACAACCCTGCAAGCGCAGAAAGAAATGTACCAACACGAACAGTTACAAGATCGCTTACGACATTATGAAGCTCAGGCTCAGTTAGTGGAGAGTTTGGGGAGAGAACTTCACAATTCTCAGGTAAATGATCCATGACATGAAGACACTGTGTGATTATGTATTGAATACATACTTGAAATATGTGCCAACTTGTATTAGTGAGCTTTTTAATTTTGCTTCATTTTGGTAATCTATAAAAACATGAAAGTAAATTACATCAAACTTTCTGCATCAGTTGTAACATTACCTTACCACCTGACCAATTTGATTAAATTTTTTCATTTCCTAAAAAGTGACTTCACGGTGTATGTCCTTATCGATGTGACCAGCAAAAATTTACAAAACAAAGTTTTTCCAAGTTTTCAATGACACAGAAAATAATTATTAATGTAATAAACATAATAATCAGTTGTCATTGTAAATGTTGAAAACATAATCACATGTGCCGAAACGCATGCAGATTTAACTTGTGCAATTGAAAGGGTACTTAATGGGAAAATTATTTAAAATGTAGAAAATTTAGAAATGTAAGAGAAACATACTCGCCATCAGTTTCTCATGGAATACAATTTGTTTCTACACTTTCCAGAGTTAAAATCAAGACTATTAAGATGCTTGCTAAAGCTCACATGTTAAAAATCTTGTTTTTTACTATCTCTAGTGTATAAATATTGTAATCCACTTGAAACTAAATGAGAATCTATATTGCATGTAACTGCAATGTAAACAATTATTTTGTTCACCACAATTAAACTCTTATTATTGGACAGTACCTTAGTATTAATCTGCAAGTTTTTACCATCTCTGTCAATTATTCAGCTCTTTAGTAGTGACTGATATTCTGTTATTGTCTGGTGAGAGGGGTATACTGGTTGACCTCTGTCCACCTGTCGGCAACATAACTTTTGTAACAATTTTCTCAGCAACTACTTATCACAACCACTTGAAATTTTATATGTGCCCATACCATGTGGTCCTACATGGTATGGGCTAGTACAGATTACAGGTGTGTCACATATCTACTTCCTGTTTACCGACTTAGTCAATTCAAGTATGTGAATAGCAGGGGTATACTAAGTGAGCTCCCAGGTTCCTTGTTATTTACTAAATTGAGTTGTTGGCCATGAACAGGAATAAAATATCTTTGTTTTGTAGATCTATTTGTAAACATTCCTCCTAATCTGCACTATATTTATACTCCCCACAAACTTATTTGGGGGGGAATAAAGGAATGACCCAGTCTGTCTGTCCTTCTGTACACATCCCTTATAAGCGCAACTCCTCCTAAACCGCGTGATGAAATTTAATGAAACTTAGAATAAAGGAAGTACATTATATGTAAATGTGCACGAAGGGTTTTTTTTTACCTCGAATATCGTGAAGGGAAGATAATTGGACTTGAAAGCGAAGCGGGGGTATCCTTTTGTGAGCAGGCTCACAGTCCACACTTGTTTTTAATTGAGTTTAAATTTTTTTTGTTGGTTGTAAAAATAACTAATTATGAACATACATTTTTTGTTTACCTGATTGTATTTTGACAGAATTGATTTTATTTTTATGTCACTCCAAATTGTACTTGACCTATTTGTAGGATATGGTAGATGCCTTGAAAACACAGAACAGTGAACTACGTACTATGTTAATTAAAGCTACCAGTCATAAAGAGAATGGTAATATAGACTCGGAGGAAGAAAAAAAGAGAGATGATGTGGTAAGATTGAATTAACATAAATGTAATGGCATTCTTAGTTGTTGTGAAGCTTATATATTTTATTATTACATAATGAATTTTTAAAATGATTTCTATTGGTTAAGACCCGCTCAACCTAACCGACCGTTTATTTATTCTGATATTGTTTGATAAAACTAATATTGACTACCTTTTTCTATCACATACTGTCAGGTGGTTTTATTTTTGAGTTTTGTCGTTTTTGGTTATAATTATGATAAAATTTTTAAAATACTGTTTTTTTACTTTTAACATTTAAAAGTAGAGACTATAACAGTAAATATGTTGATGATACAAAATAATATGAATGCAAGTACATAAATTTCATTCCAAAAATATTGATTTTTGTTGCAAATGTCAATGAGACAACAAATAATCCCTTTGTCTGATTATTATGTTATAAAACAATTAAAGTCTTTTGTATCAATCGATATAAGTTTTAATAGACTCAAAAATTAATATTAACCTCTGCCTTTGGCATCGGTCAGTATTAATATTTGAGTCTATTAAAACTTATATCGACCTCTACAAAAGACTATAATTGTATAATATTCTATGAAACCATTATGCCAATGGGAACCAATATTCATTGAATGGTTCTGTACAATGTTTTTATATTTTTGTTTCATTTTGAAAATTGGTAGAAGCAGGTGCTTGAAGACGTAGTTTAATATATATTTAATTTTTTTTTAATTAGATGGTCCGTAATCAAGTTTATGGGTTTTTTTTGTTCAAAAAGAAATCAAAATTGGCTGCATATTAAAGACTTATTTTTAAACTCTATAGTTTTTAATTGTCTATATATATCAGGCTTTGTTTGGTTTAGATTTTACTGTTATTTTTTTAGTGCTGTTCCCACTCTTTTTATGGTAGTCTAAGTCATGTCTGATAATTTGGTTTGCAAATTTTTTAAATGTTTGTGTTGCAAAAGGAAATGACCCAATAACAGACGAACAAGTCAAAATTTAAATTAACTTGCCAGACATTTTTATGATGTGAAAACAAAATAAATTCCTGATTTTAGTGTTTTGTATTTTATATATTTTAGATTGATTCACTAACAACAGCTATAAAGCAGTTGGAAACAGAAAGAAACCAGTTAGTTCAAAGTTTAAAGGAACAGAGAGATTTATCTGACAGTTTGGCTATCAAAGTGTCTGATTTACAGGAGGAAGTTGTTCAGAAAAGTAAGAGAATTTTTTATGTGATGAACTTAAAATAAATGATTAACATTTTTACAGGTTCTATAGAAATGAATTACACATAGTATTATTGTTTAAATGTGATGAGACATGTACAACTTTATATAAATATTGCAAACAGGAAGATACATGAATATTAAAATGATTGGAAAAATTGTCCCTAGTACAAGTGTAAACTGTGGCAAAGATGAAAAACACTAAATTTCATAATCATTGCAGTGTGTTGTCAAATTAATTTACCATTTTGGGGTAAAATAAAGTTGAGAACAAATTTAAAACAATTGCTAAATTAAAATATAGATACAGTTCTTTATTTTTGGACTTAAGGTCAAGACCCTTTTACTGTGATAAACTGAAGTACACTTGTATTTCATTTTTCTTCTCTTTTTGTTCCCCACACAGATACATTCCATTCAGACGACCAGAATATTGTCAGTAGGGCAGAATATGAACAGCTGAAACAAACAATGGAAATGATTCAGGTATTATAAAACTCCATAACTGTTGACTGTATATGTGGTGACACTGACACAATTCCAGTTGGCACAAAGTTTATCTATTAATGTCAATTCAAATAAGGTGAACCCACTTTTTTAGCTCACCTGACCCAAAGGGTCAGGTGAGCTATTGCCGTCACTTGGCGTCCGTCCTCCGTCGTCTGTCCATTCAACTTTTCAAAAATCCTTCTCTGAAACCACTTGACAGAATGCAACCAAACTTGGTATGGTTGTTGCTTAGCATGTTCTTTACCATACTATCGTTTGGATTTTTGATTCGTAAAAAAACATTGTCGCCATGACTAAAAATAGAACAGAAATGTCAAAATACAATTTTTGGCTTATAGTTCAAAAAGTATTACAGGTACAGGAAAACCGAAGAGACCTTCTTCTTCAGCATCAAAAGCTCTACAAACACTCCATTGGGTCAAAGTCGTATGACGACTCCTTGTAGGAGTTATTGCCCTTTAATTGTCGAAATTGATGATTTTTGCCATTTTTGCCTCGAAATCTTGAAAATTATTAGAACTAGAGAAAAAGTTAGCATTGTTTTATTGTTCTGCTCTATGAGAGCTACAAAAACGGCATTAGGGTCAAGATTGTCTGATAAACCGCTTAAGAGTTATTCCCCTTGAACTGTTTTTAGCTCACCTGACCCGAAGGGTCAGGTGAGCTATTGCCGTCACTTGGCATCTGTCGTCCGTCGTCTGTCCGCTCAACTTTTCAAAAATCTTCTTCTCTGAAACCACTCTACAGAATGCAACCAAACATGGTATGGTTGTTGCTTAGCATGTCCTTTACCAAACTATCGTTTGGATTTTTGATTCGTAAAGAAACATGGTCGCCATGGCTAAAAATAGAACAGGGGGGTCAAAATACAGTTTTTGGCTTATAGTT
The DNA here is from genome assembly GCA_944474755.1 of Limnoperna fortunei. Taxonomy (NCBI): domain Eukaryota; kingdom Metazoa; phylum Mollusca; class Bivalvia; order Mytilida; family Modiolidae; genus Limnoperna; species Limnoperna fortunei. The sequence goes on along the minus strand of OX104114.1, from coordinate 27,750,603 downwards.
CAAAAAGTATTACAGATACAGGAAATACCTTCCTTCTTCAGCATGAAAAGCTCTACAAAACACTCTATTGGGTCAAAGTCGTATGACGACTCCTTGAAGGAGTTATTGCACTTTAATTGTCGAAATTGATGATTTTTGCCATTTTTGCCTCAAAATCTTGAAAATTATTAGAACTAGAGAAAAAGTTAGCATTGTTTAATTATTCTGTTCTATGAGAGCTACAAAAATGTCTTTAGGGTCAAGATTGTCTGATAAACTGTTTAAGAGTTATTCCACTTGAACTGTTTTTTTTAATCGGTTTTAATTGATTTTTAAAAATCTTCTCCTCTGAAATTACTGCTTTGAAACTTTGTACACATTATCCGTCAAATGTCTTCAACCAAGTTTGCACAAACCATGGCCGCAGATTACCTAACATGGCTGACATGGCTAAAAATAGAACGGGGGGGGGGGGGGGGGGGGGTCAAAATACAGTTTTTGGCTTATAGTTCAAAAAGTATTACGGATACAGGAAAACCGAAGAGACCTTCCTTCTTCAGCATCAAAAGCTCTACAAAACACTCTATTGGGTCAAAGTTGTATGACAACTCCTTGTAGGAGTTATTGCCCTTTAATTGTTGAAATTGATGATTTTTGCCTCAAAATCTTGACATTTATTAGAACTAGAGAAAAAGTTAGCATTGTTTAATTGTTCTGCTCTATGAGAGCTACAAAAATGTCTTAAAGGTCAAGATTGTCTTATAAACCGTTTAAGAATTATTCCACTTGAACTGTTTTTAGCTCACCTGGACCGAAGGTCCATGTGAGCTATTGCTATCACTTGGCGTCCGTCGTCCGTCGTCCGTCGTCCGTCGTCCGTCGTCCGTCGTCTGTCGTCCGTCGTCCGTCGTCTGTCGTCCGTCGTAAACTTTTTCAAAAATCTTCTCCTCTGAAACCACTTGGCCAATTTTTTTCAAACTTGGCCACAATCATCCTTAGGGTTCCTAGTTTCAAGTTTGTACCCAGGGTGTTGAACAACAGACAAATATGGCCGCTGTTACTAAAAATAGAACATGGGGGTCAACACAGGTTTTTGATCATTATCTAAAAAACTATAATAGCTATAGAGAAAACCGTTACTTCAAATTGATCAGCACATTAAGGTCTACAATAGTTGCTATTAGTGCGAAGTTGTGTATTGGCTTCTTGTAGGAGTTATTGCCCTTTTTTGAAGATTTTTGACAAAATTTTTGGTATTTACAATATAACCTGAAAAATATACGAGGTAGAGTGAAACTGTAAATGGCAAAAATGATCAGCAATGAAAGCCCTACAATTCACTTGATTGGTCTGAAATTGTCAGATGACTCCTTATATGAGTTATTGCCCTTAAATGGTAATTTTTTATGAAATTTTCTGTTTTTGTCCTGTAACTTGAAAACTATAGCAGCTAGATTGAAACTGTAAATTGCACAAATGATCAGCAATAAAGACCCTACAATTCACTTGATTGGTCTAAAATTGTCAAATGATTCCTTATAAGAGTTATTGCCCTTAAATGGTAATTTTTTATGAAATTTTCCGTTTTTGTCCTGTAACTTTAAAACTATAACAGCTAGAGTAAAACTGTAATGAGCAAAAAAGATCAACAATACAAGCCCTACAATTCACTGTATTAGTCTGAAATTGTCAGATGACTCCTTATAGGAGTTATTGCCCTTAAATGGCAATTTTTTATGAAATTTTCCATTTTTGTCCTGTAACTTGAAAACTATAGCAGCTAGATTGAAACTGTAAATTGCACAAATGATCAGCAATAAAGACCCTACAATTCACTTGATTGGTCTGAAATTGTCAGATGACTCCTTATATGAGTTATTGCCCTTAAATGGTAATTTTTTATGAAATTGTCCGTTTTTGTCCTGTAACTTTAAAACTATAACAGCTAGAGTAAAACTGTAAATAGCAAAAATGATCAACAATACAAGCCCTACAATTCACTGTATTAGTCTGAAATTGTCAGATGACTCCTTATAGGAGTTATTGCCCTTAAATGGCAATTTTTTATGAAATTTTCCATTTTTGTCCTGTAACTTGAAAACTATAGCAGCTAGATTGAAACTGTAAATTGCACAAATGATCAGCAATAAAGACCCTACAATTCACTTGATTGGTCTGAAATTGTCAGATGACTCCTTATAAGAGTTATTGCCCTTAAATTGCTATTTTTTATGAAATTTTCCGTTTTTGTCCTGTAACTTAAAAACCATAACAGCTAGAGTGAAATAATAAATTGCAAAAATGATCAGTAAAAAAAGCCCTACAATTCATTTAATTGGTCTGAAATTGTCAGATGACTCCTTATAGGGGTTATTGCCCTTAAATGACAATTTTATGAAATTTTCCATTTTTGTCCTGTAACTTGAAAACTATAGTAGCTAGATTAAAACTGGAAATTGCACAAATGATCAGCAATAGAAGCCCTACAAATGATTGCTTAGTCCAAAAATTGCAAGATGACTCTTTATAGGAGTTATTGCCCTTTCATTATGAATTTGGACATATGAACAGTTTTTTAATTATAAATTAGTCTATAACACACCTATTTGTAGAGTAAAACTGTAAATTTCTAAAGTACCCTAAAGGACAATGCCTAAAAACCATTTAATTTTCAGAAATTGTGGATGGCACCTTATAGGAGTTATTGAATTTAACAAATTTTTTGAAGAAATGTATAGTTTTTGCACAGTAACTTAAAAGCTATAACAACTAGACTGAAACTGTTAATTTCAAAAATTTAAATATAGTTTAAGTCATTTGGATTCCAGGTGAGCGATTACAGGCTCCTGGGAGCCTCTAGTTTTTTATGGTTTTAATTGATTTTTAAAAATCTTCTCCTCTGAAACCACTGAAAGTACTGCTTTGAAACTTTGTACACATTATCCGTCAAATGTCTTCAACCAAGTTTGCACAAACCATGGCCGCAGATTAACCAACATGGCTGCCATGGCTAAAAATAGAACGGGGGGGGGGGGGGGGGGGGGGGGCAAAATACAGTTTTTGGCTTATAGTTCGAAAAGTATGACAGATACAGGAAAACTGAAGAGACCAGCCTTCATCAGCATCGAAAGCTCTACAAAACACTCCATTGTGTCAAAGTTGTATGATGACTCCTTGTAGGAGTTATTGTCCTTTAATTGTCGAAATTGATTATTTTTGCTATTTTTGCCACAAAATCTTGAAAATTTTTAGAACTGGAGAAAAAGTTAGCATTGCTTAATTGTTCTGCTCTATGAGGGCTACAAAAATGACTTTAGGGTCAAGATTGTCTGATTAACCATTTAGTAATTATTCTCTTAGAACATTTTTTTAATGAATTTTAATTGATTTTAAAAAATCTTCTCCTCTAACCAATGAAAGGACTGCTTTGAAACATTGCACACATCATCTTTAGGATGTCCTCTACCAAAATTTTGCAAATCATTACAGCTGACTACCTACATAGCTACGTTGGCTTAAAATAGAAAGGGGGGGGGGGGGTCAAGGGAGTTTTTGGCTGATAGTTTAAAAAATTATAACAGGTACAGAAATACTCAAAGTGAACCTCCCTCCTAAGCATCAAAAGCTCCTCCTTATAGGAGTTATTTCCCTTAAAAGGTCAAAATTAATGACTTTTGCAGAAGTGTTGGTCAATTCCTTTTAGGAACGAAATTCTATATAAAAAAGGGTTGTTTGATTTCAGGTTCAGGTGAGCGATACAGGCTCCTGGGAGCCTCTAGTATTTTGAAGAAAAGAGTTTTAGTCCATCACATGGTTTAAAAATAAATATGAATGTGCTACTACTTACTTACTTACTGTCCTTAATGCCTGGTGGCATGTAGGGCAGCAACAAAGGGCCTCCATTGGTGGCAAACTTTTGCCAGCCTTTCTATTGTTCCCCAAGTGTGGCCCCAACTTTTCATCTCTCCTTTTCATCTCTGTACTACTGTTGTTGCTTAAAATACTATCTCAACAATAAAGAAAACCTCAAACATCAGGACACCTTTCACCTTTGATGGACACTGAAACCTGGAATAAACTCCAGGCAGTTGCAGAATTAATCACAAAGACAGAATGTAGCATATTGGTGAAAAAAATTAATAAAACTAAAATATTGAAGCAGCCGAAGTAGTTAAAACATTTATGTAGTATGACTTAATATTAACCTCATCAACAGTAAACAATGTTATAATAAAATACTTGCACAAAGCAATGTTTTATATATTACCTGGTAAAAAAACCAATGAAATGCATACAGAGCAACAGTCATCAACCTCTCTTGATACAACCTATTTATGTCAATAACTATATATATTCTATATATTTTGTAAGGTCAAAAATCTCTTCCTTAAAACCCTAGTTGCTGTCTTAACAATGTCAGTGTCAATGTAAATGTTTTATTTGTAGAATAAATACACAAAGGTAATGAAGGATAAAGCCGACTTGTCAGACAAGGCTGACGAATTAGAACATACAGTTTTACAACTTCAAGGAGAATCTGAAACAATAGGTATGTACAGGTGGAGAAATATGATACTCTTTTAATTGCAGTTAGATTTTCTCAAAGTACTCCGACTCTCTCCCACCAAAAATGATAAAGCTGAAATATAGCTGAAAGTGATGTTCAACACAGTTCAAACTAACAAACCAAAACAAAAAAGGGTTAGGTAAGGTTGGAAGGTACTTGATATAAAATTTTATTATACTAAATGCAAAAATGTTGTCTTTTTATTGGACAGTAACCATGTGTTAATTTCTACTGATTCTCGTTTTAGCCCCGCCCATTATAGCAACTGGTGTTAATTCCTCGTGATTTCCTACCAACTAGTGATATAAAAAAAAAAACACCCGCTTAGACCAGAGATTGCCGAACTGGAAAATAAAATTATCACCCGCTCCAGCCGAAGTTTACGAGTGATAAAAAAAAATTATCAGAAAATTATCAGAAAGAAAATTGCCAATCTGGAAAATGATCAGCCGCATCAGCTGAAATTTACTTACAGGTCGCATGTCTTTCCGTGTAAACATGTCAAAGACACAACAAATACAGGAAAATGGGCAATTATTATTTGGAAAAAGAACTAGCAGACTAACAAGCATTTTCCATTTAAAATATGATTCAGTACAGTATCTATGTGGTAGTTTACATTTCTTCATTAGATAATAGGCATTCAGTAGATTATCACATGAAGAAAAAATTATCACCCTCGACTCCATCTCGGGTGATAATTGTTTCTTCATGTGATAATCTACCCAAACACCTGAGTTCAAAGGCAGTATGATTATAATACATACATTTACAGCATGTGGTTAAAAAACTAAATGGAATAATAAAAAAATATTAATTTAATTGTATGTATAGGAGGTGTTGAAAAATGTTCCTTATCTTTCACTCCCTACCGAGCTAATATTTTTTTCTTAAATAGACCTCAAATAACTAAAATTATTAACACATTTTGTTTTTGGTGCACTGATTATGTACAAAATTGTAATGAAATTTGAGATTCAAAATGATTTTATGTTAGCATTTATATACATTGTTTTTTAAGATGCATGTAATTAGCTTTTAATGAGATATGTGGCTCTGTATGCCAGAATATGATCTTGGCACTATTCTGTGTGAGATTGCCATGGACATTTTCTAAATATATTAGTGGTTTTACAGTTATTTTAACAGATTTGAAGAATGGAAAATTTAACCTTTTCATAATGCAAACTCTTTATTTATCAGTGGAGCATTTTGAAGTGCGATATAATTAGTATTATGAGGTTGATTTTATATTTATAGGGGAATACATATCTTTATACCACCACCAGAGGGCATTGTTACAGCAACGAGAAATACAGAAAAATGATTACATAGCTCATTTAGCAAAAGATAGAGAAGAAATGTCTGTAAGTAGATAAGGGGTTTTCCAGACTGAAAACCCAGAGCAACAACAAGTGTGGATTGACCATAGTATATTATGAACACACATTCTACAAACAAGTTCTAAAAATTCCATCTGATGAATGTCTATCTTTGTTTGAACATTTGAAATTACATCTTAAAATTTAAATCATGATTGCCCATTGAATACAGTATTTTCAAAAGATGACAATTTCTGCCTGTTCTTCTTTCCGTCTAAATTACTGACTGACCAAATAATTTTGAAGGAAAATGATGCATATTTTTTTAATACTACACTTAAATGCTTGATATGTTGGGTAAGTAAAGAGTTTATCTGTTTGCTTGGTTATTGAAACAACATTTGCAAATTTGCTTAATGGAACACCCATCTATAGAAATGATGTAATTGATGACCAGTTATTGGTTTTTTTTATATGCAGCTTATATATACATATCACAAACAAAAATTTAAATAAATAACATGTACATGTATTTTGAAACAATTTTTAGTCTAATGTAGATGTGTTCATTTATCAATCTGTTAAAGGATCTTGTACTGTACTTTTTTCATTGGTCACTGTCTGTATCTAGACATATTCTGGAAATAAACAAATGCAGCATAATCCATTTGAAACACATTAAAAAGTTTGAAAAACAGTTAAATACTCAAAATTGTATCATCAAATTGCAGATAAATGTTTCTAATTACTCTTTAAATAATTACTGATCCGAACAACCTCAAAATTATAAACTGATCATTTGGTCAGGTCAAACTATAATTTACTGCACAGGTTGGGCTGGACCAGCACATTTTGGAAAAATCTAATACATGCATATATTGTTAACGTCATGAGCATTTGCATCATACATCATACTCTACAATATAATAAGTGTTTTGTTTTTGTTAATTTTTATTTCATCCAACTGTGATAATTGACAAGCAGGTTTATCTCATGGCTCATTTCAAAAGTTCTGAAATTTAATTCTAAATATTGGAGGCTTTCCAGTAAGCATGCAATGTAACATGAGTCAAGACAATAACTTGATTAAGAGTTCAGAGTTATATCTAGCCATATACAGGTACTCACTTTGAAAGTTATATACATCTTTATGGGCAACCTGTATGAATTTACAATAGGCTATGACCAAACTATGGGATCAGGATGTAAATTATTGTAGGCATAAGTGAAAGTATCGGAACAATTAATTAAACTTGTACCATGTATGCATGGATGGGTTTACAACTGACCACATGTTTTTTCGAATAATTAACCTTTTCTGACATTTTTCAGTCAAAACTAGGAGAATTACAAACACTTATGATGCAGTTACTTGGAGAGAAGAATATGTTACACAATTATCATGAGGAATCTTTATACCGATCATCTGACCGTAGTATACAACCACACTTACCTCAGGAACGGATTGTTAATGGCGATACAGGTAGCTTTTATACATAGCTTTTTTTAAGTAATCACAATTAAGGGAATATATATATAATTTATATGATGCAAGTGTTTGGTCAAAATTTTGGGTTGCTAATAGCCACATTTGTCTTATTTGTATAGCCACTAACACTACTATTTCATAGTTTCTGAAATGCCTATTGTTGTTTTTATATCAGACATGGTTGTCCTACCAAAGATCAGGGGTTTCACCAGATACTCCATCTTCATACCCCAATAAAAACTGAGCTTCACCATACAGCTAAAAAATTGAAAGTGACATTGTCAAACATGTTACAAATTCTTAACATTTAGTTGGGCCATTAGTGATGACGTACGGCTGTTTTACAGAATACAGTTTATTGTAGTTTCAGCTGTACACCACTTTCAGCAATTTTTCAGCTAAATTTTTATTGGAAGAGAAAGCTAGACTACCTTGTTAGAACTGCTTACCTTTAGCAGGAAAATTCCATTTAACCTTGTTTTTAATTCAATCATATCTTCTATACCATCAAGCATGTCTTGGCAGGCTGTGCTGTGACCCACTTGTGTGAAAACTTTTAAACTATTAATTTGTATAATACCTCTCATTGACGACAGAATATTAAAAAAAAGTTAATCTTATTTTACTGTCAAATATAATATTGTATACCTTTTTATATGTTAATGCTCATAGTATTGTATGAGATCATATTATAATGTATATGATCATCGTATTGTATGAGATCATATAATAATGTATATGATCATTGTATTGTATGAGATCATATTATAATGTATATGATCATCGTATTGTATGAGATCATATAATAATGTATATGATCATCGTATTGTATGAGATCATATTATAATGTATATGATCATCGTATTGTATGAGATCATATTATAATGTATATGATCATTGTATTGTATGAGATCATATTGTAGTCTATGAAGAAGAATAAGTAAAGCCTTTGATTGTGTTTATATTAAATTAAAAAAATATGTTTGACATACATAAACATCCTTTTGGTAGACTTATCATGTGCATTGAAAGTTGTGCATGTTTTTTTTCCAGATTGGCCTGACTATACAAGTTCTGAGGAAGATTCTGATAGTGAAGTAGAAACAATAGTCGGTGGACATGAAACTGTGCCTGATAAATCAAGGGAGACCACTCCTCACGAACACTTAAACCACAACCACCATCAACATCAGCACCACCATCATGAACATCATCATCATCATCCACCAAAACACCAACAAATTGTAGAAAGATCAGATGGTACTGCAACAAAAATTATGAACTTATTGTCAGAAATAAGTCACAATACCATGACAGATCGAACAGTAGATCACAACTTTTTACCTTGTAAATACTGCAAAGGAAAAGTGATAACGGTGTGAAAATAGAACATTTGTGATTTAATCAAATTGTGATTTTTATTTGAACCCATTTTTATGTGGAAACTTGATAAAAGTTGTCATCTTTTTAATATTCTTTTCCTCTGTATCTGCCAGTAAATTGTTGGTGAACATATGGTTTGCTAAATGTGCCATCGAACACTAGTCATTCAATCAATCAATCTTTGGCAAAGACAGAAATAATGATTGAAAATACAGATTTAAATCTAATGTTGATGTGGACTCTCTTGTCTTGTGTTGTTAGATATAATTACCCAAAGCACTTAAAGCTGAAGTTTGTATGTTTGTTTTACATGCAGGAAAATGTTTGCCATACATTCCTCAAATCTGCTCTAAAAATTTCATAAACCTGAAAACAGAATTTTTGTACAAATTTGTAATTGACAAAAATCATCAAATTACATAGTTAATATTTTTAATTCATTACCGGTAATTACAAAAAGATTGCTAGAGCAACTTATCACAACATTGTTGTTATACCACACATGTCCATACGATATCAATAATGTTTTATCTTTTTTAATTATTTAACAAGGTGGCAAAATATTATCAAACATTTCAAATATTGAACAATAATATTAAACATAAATAGAAATTCAGAAGAATAAGTCCATGTCATAGAGGCTGTATTATTTTGTTTAAAGGCTTTTTGATCATTTGACATAACATCAAAAACAAGTCCTGTTTTTATTTCTTACATTGTGCTTGTTGTTTGACACAATCAGTATTATATTACAAAAAAAATCCATAGAATTTTGTTTTGATTTTGGCTAAAGTTTTGTATGATCCGAATGTTAGAGACTACTGCTTGTAGGGCACATTGGGTATATTTATGCTTTATAGGACATGTATTACGACATATTCATTCTGTTTTGTGTACATTAAAATATGTTACATTGGTTTTTTCCTCAAAACTGGCATTGAACAGCAATCTGTCAAAAATATCTAACATAAAAAACAAAACAAAAATGTTAGGTTTAGACTAAAAATGCTTGCATGAAACATATTTTTGTATAAATGATATAGTATCAAATATTGACTTTTAAAATCTAATGTTGCCACTAATAACACTGTTTGACATTTAAAACGAAATCCAAAAACGAACACGTCAAAACATGGCATGAGTGAAAGTCATAGACACTTTCATGTTAAATCATTTGTGCCAACCCCCATTAAAGTAATGTCAGGCATAATTACAAACTTTTGATTTAGATAATCTCACAACAGGTCTACAAAAGGGTTGCAAGCAACATACAGAATATCAGTCGATTGCTCAACGTATGGTTTGCTCTTAATGTTTCCATAAAATCTCTTGTTCTGTGATATTACTGTTTTGTATATCTTTATTTATTGGAACTTGGAACTGTTAGTATTTGTTAAAATTTCTTTTATATTTCTTGGAAATAATGTAAGAGACATTTTTTTGGAATTTGTTATTTTAGGTTTAGTAGTGCTTATTTCCCCTATTAATTTTATGGAATAATTGGTTACTGGTATCATTGTACCTCAAAAATGGCTAAAAAGTTGTTAGTATCAAAGCCTTAGTTATCATACATGTATTTATATTCAAAAACTTGTAATATTCTGATGTATGACAGAAAGCCGGTCTGTCAATAACAGCCACTTAAAAGTAGAAGAATTAAATTTTCTTGTGAAGAAAAAATTGTGCAGATGTAACTTAAGTGAATTGTTCTAGTGTAATGCAATGCTATTAAAGTTAGTGCTGTATTATGTTTTGTCCAAGTTGCATTTGCTGCAGTTTTCAGAAATTTTTATCATTTATGCATTAAAGTGACTAGTTTGAATTTCCAAGATATTAAACTGTAATGATAATAGCAAATTTATGGTGTTATAATTTTAAGAAAAAAATCTAAATTGTCAAAATTAAACAGGATTAGTCCAACATGTGTAATGTGCAATATTTCTGTGATGTAATTTTTATAATATATAGACTTGATAATGAAAATACTAACTTGTTCTTTAAAAGAGTACAAGAAATAGCCGCTACTTTTTCTTGATGTTATGTGTAATGAAGCTCAGCAAATTTACTTTGAAGGTCATTTATTAAATGTTACTTTTACTACCAGACAATATCCCATAATGTACATTGTTACATTTTCATTTTAGTATCACTATTAATATCAAACATTCAGGTATATATGCAGTCACTTGTACAAAACATCACTAGACTGGATTCATTTGTTTTCCACTCTGAAAAATTATTAATATATATACTATAAAATGCCACTATTTGTGACAAGATGTTATTACTATTTTACAAACAATAAATTGTGTCCAGGACATGTACATGTATTCAGCTTTAGTAGCCACAGGTTATAATTAGTGTGGATTTTTAAGGGACCAATCATTTTCTTCTGTCTAGTGGGTCAGGCCTTGGATTGTAAGCTTTTACAGGAAATATTTTCATTAAGAGTCAACACAATGATGTTTTTTTTTCAATACAGGTTACATTGAGAAAAAGTTAACTCTTGGCTAGCAAAAATCCATTGTACAAAATGCCTTGCAATACAAGCCTATTCTCATGACATACAATTTTCCATTTACTTTGATTGGTACCTTTTAACTGTGTAACACATAATTTGCAGTCGTACATGTATATCAGGTGTGTGAGATGGTTGGCTGTAATTGAAAAATAAGTGTGTATTCTCTTCAAAATATTGTTATATTTAAGTAAATGTACTTTGCATGTGGCCAGACAATATGTACCTGCATGTACGATGATAAAGTCAATTATGGGTTTTAACTGGCTTAAAGGTATTTTATGTTTCGCAATTTTCTCCTTAGTTTTAAGGGGATAACATTTCACATTTCAACCCAATTTCTATTGCTCACTCATTAAATGAAAAAAGGAAAAAGGTTGTGACTTTTTTCATTATCGTTTTAATTTTATGTTTTCATAAAAAATGCATTACAAAATGACATGTAAATTACATAAATCCTTATTAACAACTATTATACAGATCTAGACTTTCTGGAAGTGGGGGTGTTTGATTGGCCAAAATTTGGCTTATAAATCAATGTAAATTTTTTAATTTTCTACATAAAGGCCACCCCTTGGATCCCCATATATGTTACAGAATACCTATACAAAATAATTTCTATGTGAATTCGTCAGATGTGTGCAATATATTGACAATTGGTTCAGGAAAACTGAATCAATATTAGACTTATTTTTTGAAGTAGAAATTTGTAAACATTTTTAAAGCTTGGCGTTAATCATAAATTCAGGGGGTAGTTTAAAAAAAAACTTCATAATAGTTGTTAGTTTAGTGTTCATTTCATATTCCAGTTCACATTTTCCAAGAAGATGTCAATTTAAAATTAATATTTTGTTCTAGTTTTGGAAATTAAATATATCGGTGTTTAAATTTTGTAACGAAAGCTAAATTAAGTAGATTAAATGTGATGAACTTTCATTTCAAGACTACTTTACTGTGTTTATAAAGATAACATTGATGTTCAACGTAGAAATAATTATGTAATGGTCATAGCCTATAGTTTATATGGTGCTCTGTAAATTGTGGACCTTAAAATTGTTAGTTGTTGGGGAAAGATTGTTTTGAAATGTATTCATTGTTATGTTGAGCATATATTTTCTATATACTATGCATTTTATTTATTTATAATTAAAGGAAGTATATGAAATTGTGTTTACTAATCATTAGTAGCTCCTGGTAATTCTAGAAAGTGGGTCAGAGTGGTTTACATGTAGGTAATTAGACATCTGGTATTGTTTACTCTTCTATTAACACTCGGGTTAAGTTTAACTTTATTTGGGGCAAGTTGTAGTTGACTCGAACCTTAATTTGAAAATGATTGCCGCATATCTGGTTGAAGGTGGGGTTTTACCATAATAAAAATAAATTCTGGCAAAATGCTAAAAAACCTCTTTTCAAACAAAAAAACCATCTGTAATTAAAGGGGATTATTTTGCCATCTATTTCAAAAAATAAGATTTATATTTGCTTAAGTGTTTCAGCAACAAGTATGGGACCAAGCAATGGACAGTTCCTCATACCAGATGAGAACTGCGATCTTTAGCAGAAAACTGGTAATCCTTGTCACTTACAAGTCTGTACAATATCTTGTCCAAAGTATGGGACAAACTTGCAAGTGTGGAGTAACCAATAACTACCTAAACCACTAGGCATCTGAAGCCCAATATGAAAAAAGAGTAAGCACACTGTATATTTTTTCATAAGCAGATGATATTTAATTAATCTCCACTGTGTTGTCGCATTTTCCTATTGTTGATTTACTCATGTTTCGACATTGGTGTCATATACAATTTAACAGAAAATTGGTTGAAATGGCAGAACACCTTGAAAATAAGACATTTTTGGTTAATCTGATCCTGAATACAGCTGAAATGTACTGCTTACTGGACCTTAAGTAAGGACTCCTGCTATTAAAAATGGGGGTTTCAAATTGCAGAAAATATTTTTTTCTTTTACAAATTTAATAATTTACAATAATACGACTTTTCCTCTTGGAAATTTACATTTAATATCAATATTAAAGGTATAAAATCTACCAGACTAAAAATATACTGTCCAATATTTCACAATATAAAATGTTTATCAAGTCAAAGAAGCATGTGTCCATATGACAGATGCCACACCTGAGCAAATTATCCAGTCCATAAAATGATTTGGTCAAGACTTTCTCATGTTATGCAGAAACCACAAATTTTACAATTTTAGGGCGATAAATACAAACAAAGTGAGTTCAGTCAAATTTAAACTTGAACCGAATTGAACCTCAACTCCCAAGTTTAAATGATTTGGTCAAGGCTTTCTCAGGATATTATGGAGAAAGCATAAATTATTTTCATTGTCATAAGGAACAATACCTTAAAACCAACAAAAGTGAAATCGGAAAAATTCCAACATTATCTGTGTTTAATGGTCCGCAAAAACATTTGTAAATTTCAAATGATTTGGTCAAGGCCTCTGCAAGTTATCATGCAAAACCAAATTTGGAATGTACTTGACCATTTAGTTCATAATTTTTATACCCCGTCACACAAAGTGGGGGGTATTATGTGATACCCCCTGTATCGATTTTCAGCACAATCCAATTTGTAGTGTTCCACTGACCAATTCAAGGGGTTTTTTGGTCAACAATTGGCAGTTTCCAGATGATAACTTGAAAACGTGTCAACAGATTTTATTTAAACTTTGCACAGCTATTAAATACTATAAAATGAAGATCAAGCTTAATTTTCAGCAAAATAAAAATTGTAGTTTTCGACTTGGGCAAATTTAAGGATTTTTAAGTCTCCCAAACGAAGTTTGGTACGGAAGCCGTAAGGGGACATGAAAAATAAGAAGAATTTTTTTTTTTAATTCGTTATCTCGATGAAACAGTCTATCGTTATCTCGAGAAAACGATACTGTTATATCGTGATCTCAATATAAAGTTTCGTTATCTCGAGAAAACGAAATTGTTATATCGAGATCTCGATAAAACAATGAATTGTTATCTCGAGAAAACGATATCATTATATCGTGATCTCAATATAAAATATATCGTTATCTCGAGAAAACGATACTGTTATCTCGAGAAAACGATATTGTTAAATCGTGATCTCGAAAAAACAAGTGTATCGTTATCTCGAGAAAACGATCTGGATATTGTTATATTGAGATCTCGATAAAAATAGATATATAAAACAAGGCAGACATACCAGAGAAATTGAAGATCTCAATTGCCCTGACTTGGTAAAGGCATTTCAAAAGAAAATAGATTTAATACATTGTACTTCTAAAATTATCAAAAGTTATAACCTCCATTACACCACACAATATTAGAAAGAAATTGCCTGTATCAAAAGACAAAATTTATATATGTTAATCTCGTTATCTCGAGAAAACAATATTGTTATATCGTGATCTCAATATAAAATATATCGTTATCTCGAGAAAACGCTACTGTTATCTCGAGAAAACCGTATTGTTATCTCGAGAAAACGATATTGTTATCTCGAGAAAACAGTATTGTTATATCGTGATCTCGATATAACAATATCGTTTTCTCAAGATAACGAAATCTTTATATTGAGATCACGATATAACAGTAGATAACGATAGACTGTTTTATCGAGATTTCGATATAACAATTTTGTTTTATCGTGATAACGAATGAAAAAAAAATTTTTTTTCTTATTTTTCATGTCCCTTTACGGCTTTTGTAGTTTGGAGACTTATTGTTTTTGTTGCGTTTCTTATTATTATTATTATTCTTTCTCGTGCCGCCAACTTTGTCGTGGACACTTTTGTACTTTATACTTCACCGATTTTGTTCAAATTTTGCACAATGATAGACCCTATGAGATGTGGGTCCTAACCATTTTTCAAGTGTAGGGGCCGTGCCACGCCCCTCCAAATACCTCAAAAATTTATATTTTTTTAATATGTCAAAATAGTTAACATTCCTACCCTATAACCATATATATTATTACTGCTTATGATTAGACGAAACATTTGGTACCATAGGGAGGTCCGAGGGGTCATGCCCCGCCCGCATCAAATAACAAATTATTTAATATCTGGAAAACCATTGGGAAACCCACCCTATAACCATATATATTCTTACTCCTTATGATAAGACGAATCAGTTAGTACCATGGGAGGATTGGTGGGGGTCTTGCCCAGCCCCCTCAAATGACAAATTATTTAATATCTTGAAAACCTATGGGATCTCCACCCTATAACCATATGTATTCTTACTCCTTATGATAAGACGAATCATTTGGTACCATTTGAGGGTCCGAGGGGCTCATGCCCCGCCCCCTTTAAAATTACTTAATATCTTGAAAACCCTTGAGATCCCAATCCCATAACCATATACCATACCCGCCCTCAAATACCAAATAAATACCAAAGTCTATTTTTACTGTTTAATCATGTGTTTAGTTTTTTTCTACCATGTCTATACCATTATTTAGTTGGTATTTATTATTTGTGAGAAGGATCTTATAACAAAAGTCTGTAAATAAAGGTAATAACAAAACTACCGAACTTGAATGATCAATCTCAAAAGTCCAATAAAAAGTACAAAACAAGGCAGACATACCAGAGAAATTGAAGATCTCAATTGCCCTGACTTGGTAAAGGCATTTCAAAAGAAAATAGATTTAATACATTGTACTTCTAAAATTTATCAAAAGTTATAACCTCCATTACACCACACAATATTAGAAAGAAATTGCCTGTATCGAAAGACAAAATTTATATATGTTAATCAATATACATATTAAAAAACTGAAAAGTAATACTTATAAAATAGTCATTGATTTTGCTTGAATGTGTAAAAAAAGACAACTGTGTGATTTGTGTTTCAGTTTATCTTTAATATGTGGGAGTTATCTTTGGGAAACTTCGTTTGGGAGACTTAGTAACAGTTCATTGTTACAACAGTTGGCAGTTTCCATCTGATAACTTGAAAAATGTGTCAACACTTTGCGTAGTTGTTAAGTACTATAAAATGAAGATCGGGTTGAATTTTCAGCACAATCCCATTTGTAGTTTTTGAGTTGTGCCAATTTGAAAAATTGTTATAGGTCCAGGGTCAAGGTAAATATTTTCTTCTGAGATGGACTGTTATCATGATCAGCTGTTCCTGTAGAGTAGACTGATCAAAATTTTATCCATGATGAGATATATTTAAATACAGGCAAAGTTCTTTAGAGCTGTTTCAAATACAGTATTTCATGCTTAAGTGTATGTACATAGATATGTGCCAAGTGGGATATCAGTGTCGCTGAGACACATTTCTTGTTATCATGTATATCTCAAAAACGGTTCACAGCTGATGGCTCATTAAATTAAGAATTTCTGTGGGAAAAGCCATATCTGATTTAAAATATCATAAAATAAGAAATCCAATGAACATGATGAAAAAAACATTAAAATTTAATACAAGATAAATTATTAATATAGCTAGCAGTCCAATTTTCCTAAAACAAAAATAAGGCCAGATTGTTGAATTGTATTTAAAAATACTTCCTTTTGACCCTTAAGTGTGAAAATACACAGCTGAAAGCTCTAGATCTTTCAAAGATAATTCTAAGAAATTAATCTATATTTCATAAAATTTTTCCACAAATGAGAAATATTGAAAAATTGAACCTCTTTTATTGCACAAATAAAGGTGTTACATAAAAATATTAAATGTTTATAAGTATTGCAACAATGAATCAACTGAAAAAATCCCTACAAATCATATCGAAGTTAACATGGTTAAGTTAAAAATGTAACCCTTAAAAAAATAAACAATGGTTCATTAATTACTCTTCTGTTTTGAAGGCCAAGTCCTTTGGAACATTAAAACAAGACATGAATCACGTGAACAGTAAATATACTGAACTTTTGAACTTGTATTAAAAACCAAAGTTCTTCCTCTATCATGTCTATGTTATAAGAAATTTAAGCCAGTATTTGGAACTGTTTTACAGGTGTAGCGGATTTCTCCGTTGATTCCCGGTTCTCATGATGATTTACTTAAATAATTATAGACGTTTCAGTTCCATATGTTTAATTTGTCATATGACGTTAAACATTCCAAGAGTTATTAAATACATAAAGTTTTATGAGTGTGGTGTTAACCGTGTCTCACCTCTTTTATAATAATTATTTTTAGAGCAAAAACCAAAAGCTGGCGTCGTCTGCTACGTTCTGAGTCCGAGTGCCCGGCCGGGTCAAATACATCAAAACTAAAAGAGATATCCCGGCCGGTCCCCAATCCCGACCATACCCCGGGTGTTAATAAAAACTACCACACTCCCCCCTTCTTAAGGCCTAATGTACTTCCTTGAGTACATTAGCCCTTATTACAATAAAAGAGCATATAAATTAGTACAATAACAACAACGATCCAAGTAAAGTTCACAAATATCAATTCTTTCAAAAATGTACGTATATATTAACTTCCTACACAGGAATGTCACATCGTATAGAATAACCAACAGTAGATTAGTTCTGTCAATAGGACGGCCTAACGTATAATGTCATTATTAAACAGTTGAATACTGGACGGAATTAAGACTGTCAACAATGTGTTACGTAATATGAAGTCATTGTCAATAAATATAGAAGAAATAACAAGTTCATATTATGGATGGATAGTAAATAACACCAAATAACGGATAGAAGAACAACCTTCCTAATCTGCATCTCAATAGCAGGACTGCTCGATAGCAGTAGTATATCGTCCGGGACTGCATCTCGATAGCAGTAAATTTCCCACAAACTGCCTCTCAATATCAGTATATTTATTACCTTTTTATATTTCGATCGTTCCAAATACTTCCTGTCTCCATTTCAATTCAGAAAGTTCTCTTTTTAGTTCCCGGTTCTCGGCCTCTAACCTTCTCCTTTCCTGGCGTTCAGACTCTAAGGATGGTTCTGTTTTCCCGAGTTTTGATAGTTGTATTTTGGCAGACTCCCTCAATCGCCAAGCGTGATCCATAGTGTTACATAGAAACCTTAAATATTCTTCTAATTCTGTGATGCTGTTTGGTATCGGTGGGAAGTATAGATCATTTACGTCCATGTTGCTGGTTTGTGTTTCCTGGTTATGGCTGGTACGGAAAAGTGGAAGTGTAGGTAGAGAGACGTTTTTGATTATATTACCGGTATTTGCTGCAGTTACTTTACGCACAGAGTCGTCTGCCACGGACTGCATCTCAATAGCAGTTTGTGTTAGCATCGGGACATAAAGCTTACTCCGAGCCTTGTACTCCTCTACAGACAACCTCGCTTTTTCAGTAAGTTTCACGGTTAAGTTCACATTATCATCCTTGTTGACATTATGCACGGGAAAATCAACATCAGTGTCCATTGGAGTGGAATTACTTTGTATAAAGGTGGAGGTAGCACAAGACGGTAGTGAAGAGGTTGTGACTGTTGTTACAGTACTAGGTATGACTGTGTCAGGAGCTGATATAACGGAAGCAGTTGTGGCAGGAACAGAAATTACGGTATTGACAGGCGTTGGCTTTGATGCCATGGCCTTCCTTCCTTGGTAAGAGTAGAATATGGGATCCACATAGTTGGTGGCTTCTACTACCCTATGCGGGCACTTCTTGAGCCGGTCTGCAATAATGATTTCATTTGTTTCTAGATGTTTCTGTTTGATATGGTGTTTCATGTCTGATCTCCTTTTGGTCATGGTTTTACAATTTTTCACAGGGCACTCGTATTTAATAGTTCTTTCTATGTGCCTCTCCTCCCAATGTCTCCAGAATTTTGCCTGAGTCAAGAAAATAGAGTTGACATTACAACCTGGTACAGGACATTCCATCCCCTTTTCGAACAAAATCGCCGACTCGTTTTGCCCAACATCGAATGCATTATATTCATCTGCATCTGCTGAAATCAGTAGTATATCAGATGCAGCGTAATCCATCCTGTCAATATAAAATGGAGAATACATAAATGATACTGTTGATATGAAGAAAAACAGGAAATACATTAATATCTATAACATTTAACACGACTACAAGCTGTATTCTATTGTCCATCTCGACAATAATTTGGGTATAACAAGGTTAACTAAGCATCCATTTGGTTATAAAATCCACCCAAAGCTTAATTCCGGAATCCAAGCTTTGCTACTAAGTAGTATAACAACCCAGTGTATATGTATGTCCTAGTGTTCCGACGGAGAATACCCGACCGAAAGCAATCTGGTGCAGCTATAGGGTACACTCCACAAACACTAATTGTTCAACAGCTAGAAATTGTTTGTGTTCATAATGTATTAAATATCATTATATTTCAAATATGTTTGTGTTGTATATGACTAAACCTTATATGATGTGTTGTCATTTAAAAGTGTAACCTGAAAGAGAACTTCACTATAGATGTAATTATGGCGAGTATTTCGCTAAAGGTTTTATCTGTCGTCCACCCCCCACCCCCCCCCCCCCCTACTGTATTTTATAGGAGAGTGCTTCTGTACTTCCGTTTCAATTTAAGTTATATCAGTTTCGATATCGTCGGAATCCGAACCTTCTTACCCTATTTCTGACTGGGAATCAGAAGTAATTAAAGGTTTCAGATGATCTACGTGTACGACAACGGTCTTCCCGTCTTCACATCTCTTAATTTCGTACGTGATATCTGTCAACGCACGCAGAATTTCGAAGGGACCGGTCCATCCCAGACCTAATTTCTGGTTCGCTTCAGGCGGATACCAGCGAAGAACGACATTTCCCGTCTCATAAGCCCTTTCTTTTATTTAATTTCAAGTCATAATACTTTTTCTGCCGGCGGAAACTACTCTGTAGATTTTCATGAGCCCTGTTAAATGCATTCCGCGATGTTTCGCGTACCCACTCTACGTACTGCGACGGATAGTTTTTGTCTTCTGGAAAACGTATTAATGCGGTCATCACGTCAATATGAAGCGACACTTCTCTCCCTAGCATTAGAAGATTAGGTGTACAACTTGTACTTTCCTGAACGGACGCGCGGTATGCCATTGTCAGATAGGGCAGGTGGTCGTCCCAATCGCTCTTGTTTTCTGAAACGAATAAAGCTAGCATTTGTTGTAATGTGCGGTTAAACCGCTCAACCATTCCGTCTGACTGAGGTCGGTACGGAGTCGTTCTAGACTTCTGAACATCGAGTAGTTCACATATTTTTGAAAAGAGATCGGATGTGAACTCCCTTCCCTGGTCCGTATGTATGCGGGTTGGCGCACTGAACCGACAAATGAACTCGGTTACTAGTTTATCGGTCACCGTTTGTGTTGTGTGATCCTGCAGAGCGTATGCCTCTGTCCATTTTGAGAAGTAGTCCCCAAGGACCATTATGTACTGATTACCACTATCAGTAACCGGAAGTGGACCCATGATGTCAATGGCCACGCACTCCATTGGTCCATAAACAGTGGTGTGATGAAGAGGCGACTTACCCAGACCGGGTCCAGGTTTTCGTTTTTGGCACGGCAGACATGACTTGCACCATCGCGATACATCGTCCGACATTCCAGGCCAATAAAACCTGGCTTTTATTTTTGCCAACGTTTTTTCTCGACCTAGGTGACCAGCTGTACGCACGTTATGCAACTGATGCATAATTTGTTTCCTAAGGGAAAGTGGTGTAACTAGTTGTAAATAAACATTGTTATCATCCTTAAGTGACCGGTATAAGAGATCGTTGCGTAATACTAGGACCTTCCATTGCGCTATTAATAAGTTAAATTCTCTCAGGGGACTCTTAATTTCGGGCTTTACCGAACTCACTCCGAGTAATTCAACGATCTGTCAAATAGCGCCATCTTGTCTCTGGGCTTCTCGTAAGTCTGTTTCGTTCATTTCATCAATCATCAATCCATTCAAACCGCTTGTCTTTTCGCGTCAATTGAGTTAACGGAAATGCGCTATCTGAAAACCCCGAAATGAACTTCCGGTAATAGGAAGCAATGCCGAGAAAGCTTCGAACGTCTGACACTGACTTTAGAGTCGGCCAGTCATTGACTGCGCTTATCTTCTCAGGGTCGCATTTAATGCCCTCTGCAGAGACGATGTGCCCCAAATAACGGACTTCATCTTGAAAAAGTTTGCACTTCCGTGGCTTCAACTTAAGATTCGCGCTTTTAAATCTATCGAACAACGCTGGCCAAACTGGAACGTCTATGAGAAATTTTTCCCGAACACCACTACGTCATCCAGATATACGAGGCATCGATCAAATTGTAGTCCACAGAGGACAAGTTCCTTGAGCCGTTCAAAGGTTTTAGGGCTGTTGGCCAACCCAAAAGGCATTACACGAAACCGAAAAAGGCCCTTGTGCGTGGTGAATGCGGTCAACTGTTTGTGTTCATCACACATTTTCACTTGATAGAACCCTTGAGCGAGATCAAATGTGCAATAAAAGTAAGCCCCAGAGAGTCGATCGAGGCACTCATCGATGCGCGGAAGTGGATAACTATCGAGAACTGTGATAGCGTTTAATTTCCGATAATCCACACAGAACCGTGTGGTATTGTCCTTTTTCTTCACAAGTACTATTGGAGCGGCCCACGGCGAAATACTTGGTTCTATAATACCAGCCCGCAACATGGAGTTAATATCGGTTTCTGCGATTTCGCGTTGGCTTATAGGGAGTCGTCTAGGTTGCAGCTTGATTGGTTTTGCGCCACGGACGTCAATTTTGTGTTCAACTAAATCAGTTTGCCCCAGTACGTTATCCGGTCCGACAAAGATGTCAGAATACTGATTTATTAAATCCTGGATACGACTTCTCTCATTTTCCGACAATCTATCCGAGACATCCGCAACTAGTGGTCTTAGATGGTGGGGTAGCTTAGTCTCGGACCTGTTAACTTCTATCCCTGGTTCGTTGTTAGCGTCATAAATCTTGTCAACCGCCTGGACCGACGCGACCTCAATATTCCTTTTTAGAATGACTTCGTCCTGTGTTGGGTTTAAGTCTGAAAACGTTATTTCAGAACCTTCGGACCGTACAATCGACTTTGGTATTAACACGTGTTTCTCTCCCTTAAAGCCTACTTCCGGTTCCAAGATACCTTCAAACGTTAAATTTGGCGTTATTCTAAGTTTTCCGCGGACGTACATCTCGGACCTCGCGGGAAGTCTCACGGTCTCAGATAATGTAACCCTCGCGCAAATATCCTTTATTTGATTAGTAAGCATGGCCTCAAAATGGCCTGCTTTCATCAATCCTTTTCCCGTGTCTATAGTAACACCGTTCGCAGCGAGGAAATCCATTCCCAGTATACCCTGTATATCTCCTAATTCCGCCACGATAACATTCTGACAAAAGGCCATATTGCCCAATCGTATAGCGAGTTGCGTTTGTCCAATGATTTCTATGCGATCTCCATCCTCAGTCGTTAACGTACAAGCAACCTCGGACAATTGAAAATACCCGATGTCAAGTTTATTAAAAACTTTATTTGAAATTAAAGTTACAGTATCCACAAGCATTAAGATATCAACATTTTCTAACATAACTTTTGCAAACCAACAATTTCTATTAACAGTGGCTAAAATAATATTAGGCCTATTTACAAATTCATGACAAGTTTCAGATTTTTCCTTGGCTGTGTCTGCGGCCCCAAACACAGCCGACTTTAGTTTAAAATGCCGTCAGTCTCATCAATATTCTGGCTTGTGTGACTACTGGTGTCTGTATTTCGTGCGAATTCACGTTTTCTTCCGTAAATGGCCGATTTCTGGTACAGTTGACCCAGTGCAGATGAGCTCACGCTCACACACCTGTACTTGCTGTGTCGTCCAATCAAAACGCCAGAAACAAGAACGTTGTTATGGAAGCATATCAACGTTCTTCTATGACGTTCTTGTTTCCGGCGTTCTGATTGGATGTTAGAGACAATGGAGTATAAAACAATGGAGAGTCTATAGGATATAGCAATGTGAAATTTGTTGGTTTACGGAAGAAATAGTTACTTTCATGCGCTTTTGGGAAAACCCGTGTGAACTTTCACTCGTGATAGAAATTTTTATGTCTTTTGTCTCGTTTCGCTGCGTTCCACTCGCGAAAAGACATAAAATTTCTGTCACTCGTGAAAGATCAACCGGTCTTTCCCAAAAACGTATGAAAGAACCTATTAGTCTCTCGGGGCAGTTACGTCGCAGATGTCCGTCCTTTTTACAGAAATAGCATTGAATGCTTCTCCTGTTCCTAGCTGGTCTACTCTGCCCACTGTCGCTTCTGCCGTTCGCGTTTACTACTCTCTGGTTATTCAAGAGGTTTTGAAGAGACTGCTGGACGTCTCTGATAGACTCCTCCGCAATTTTAGTGGTACTATTATGATCTATTATCGAGATCTGACTTCGGCGTCATTCAAGGCAGTACCATTACTGGTGCACGCTCAGCTAGGTTCCGGTTTGCGCAAAGCGTTATAGCTCACTTCGAAAGCTTCGAATTCCACAGCAAGCGAGATTGCACGATCAAGTGTTGCAGGGTGAGAAAACTGGATGTGACGCTTTAATTTTGGATTACTGAAGCCGAAAATGTACTGCTCCACGATCAAACTTTCACGCATATCAGACGGAATCGTCGGAAATGCACGACCTCCTAATCGTTTTAGAGCGAACCCGTATTCCGTGACAGACTCGCCAGGAAACCTACGTCTGTTTCTGAATTCACATCTGTATGATGTTTCACGCTCCCGGGGTGAAAAACGTTGCACCAATGCTAATTTTAATGCTTCATAACCCGACAACGTATCGTGTGAGAGCTCACTTAAAACATGTTGTGCGATTCCTCTCAAACTCATTGCCAATTGGGCTGCTTTTTCTTGTTCGGACCACCGATTCCACAAGGCCACTTGTTCAAAATGGCAGATGTTATCCGGCCATTCTACGGTCGCTCCATTAAACTAAAGGTGTCAGGCTCCTTAAGATTCCTAGTCTGTCGCCCAATATCACTTACGTAGCCATGAGACGTGTGATTATGTGTCGAGCCCTGCTCTAAGCGCTGCATGTCTGGGAAGCCTGAGTGGAAATTCCAGGGACTGTCCGTGTGTCATGTGCCCTAATTTGACTCGTGTCCTTCTGAAAATTCATGCGAAAATCCTGGTCTGCATAATTGTGCAGGTGCCCGTTTGACCTGCTTAATCCGGAAAAATGTTCCCGTATTCATAAAAGTGTCATTTATATGGCTACCCGTATTTGCCGTATTTTGGTATATTTTAGAATCGTCTGGGGCCCTAACTTTTAATTGCTGAGTTCCAAGATTTTCGGGCATACAGTGAGTGAAATCAGTTAATGGCATTGTACTGCCTTTAATTTCCCCCTCGGTGCCTCTTTTTATAGACGGAATACACGTCATCGCACGAAACAATACAAAGAAATCATGACAATTAGGATTCAGAAACAAGCAAAGTTGCTTTTCTAGTCCGTCTCCTAAGGAAAAATATACAAACATTTGCAAATAACATGACTGTGATATCTTTGCCGTGATAAGGTGAAAATTGAAGACGATTATAAGGAATGTTGTGAGAATTCGACTGCGATTGAAAATTATGGATTTGTGTGCCAGAAGTGTGAGAAAAATTGCCATAATCTTGCGATCTTGAAAAGTTTGACTGACATTTTCGGGACTCACCATGGCCCTGTCCCATTTCGTTCTGCGTGTGCTGTCCGCAACCTGAGGAGATATATTTGTTCTCAATAGACTGTGATCCGAAATGTTTGTGAAAATTGTGTTGTTGTTTACTGTGTTGACGGAATCGCCATCATCCATGTTACAGAGTAAAGCTGAAGGTCTGTGTGCCTGATTCTGTAAATAGCTTTACTTTGACTTATATTCGACTCGGGTAAGTTATTTATTTGTTTTTGTTCCTGTTTAGAGTTTGTTTTGTCAGTATTGACAAATTTCCCTAGATTTTGCTCTTCAAATGAGCTAGAATCCTTGTTTTGTTTCGACCCGAAGCTTGGTCTGAAAAATTTCAAAAATCTGTCGTATCCGAAACTGATATTGCTCAAAAATGATCTGGAAGATATGCCATACTGGTACAAACTTAATTAAATTTAGCATAAATCTGTTAAAATCCTGCCGGACGTAGCCCCCAAAATGTAGCGGATTTCTCCGTTGATTCCCTGTTCTCAGGATGATTTACTTAAATAATTATAGACGTTTCAGTTCCATATGTTTAATTTGTCATATGACGTTAAACATTCCAAGAGTTTTTAAATACATAAAGTTTTATGAGTGTGGTGTTAACCGTGTCTCACCTCTTTTATAATAATTATTTTTAGAGCAAAAACCAAAAGCTGGCGTCGTCTGCTACGTTCCGAGTCCGAGTGCCCGGCCGGGTCAAATACATCAAAACTAAAAGAGATATCCCGGCCGGTCCCCATTCCCGACCATACCCCGGATGTTAATAAAAACTACCACACATGTACAATGTTATTGATCCTTTTCATTAATAAAACGTTATGTTGCTTGTCATATTAATTTACCGACATTTTAATTTCATTTCTACAATGTTAAACAATATTTAAATAATTTTTGACAAGGTAGTCTAGTAGGGATTTGATAACAAAACACAGTTTTGAAAACATCAATTTTAGTGTCTTTTTCGTTTCTTGCAATACATGTACTGCAGTACACATAAATTATAATTATTAGCTTAATTTTTTTGAGATACACTACTACTTGTACTAAGTATATAAAAGTTTATACTTTTATATCTTGAAAAAAATTAAAACTACTCTGGCTTGTATAAATACATGTACATGCAATGCATAGTCAACAAATAATTCAAATCTTTATAAGCAATTTTACAATTATGAAAACGTGTGTGAAGTGAAACATAACAATGAAACTACATGTTACGTAAATGAAATTGTTCATGTCTAAATTAAATTATTAATTACAAAAATTCAAACATCATGTATCGGATGGTTGAATATATGTTTCTGCATTCATACTGATTCTTGTGACTCTTGCACCATAATAGTCTATAACATAATCTGAACCATCAGATGGAATAACAACTTGTGCTGCAATCAATATAATATCAACAAGCTGTCCAAGGAAAAAGAAGCCAAGCGTTGAAAACTTCAATAGTCCTATTGCAGGGTATCCAAGGTAAAATCTGTCAATACCAAACATCCCTAAGAAAACTGATAACAACAAAGCTTTCTCAAAAGAATAACCATTTGTCCATCTGCAAGACACATTTTTAAAAAATCCAACCATTGTTCCATTAAAAATCAGTTCTTTACCACCATTAACGGAAGATTTGCATGTAATATTTTCCGCCGGCATACAACTGACTGGGACGGTTCTTGTATTTCTATCACACCCAACTTCACTTTGTGATTCTGTACTTATAGCTGGATTCAAACACGAGTACTGACCCATCTGCAAATCCTCACATCTCCCAACACTATACTCCACAGCTCCCACTTTAGCACTCAAAATTATTAACACTGACGTCAAAATCTGAAAGAGTATAACATATGCGATGTATTTTAGAGCATATCGTACGTATTTCATTGTTGATTATGATTAAAATTGATGTAATTTATCAATTTCCATGATCTTTTTTTCACTTTTTTTTGTTGACATTTAACAGGAAGTCATTTAGAGTTATCCACACCTGACACTTGCATTCATACGCTATATAGTGCGTTATAAATTATTGCGACCGTTTCTTTAAAAGTTCGAAAAATGTTCATACCTATATTTGGAATTTTCAAAATTATGTAATTAAATAAAATTATATTAATATTGCTTAAATTTAAATGAAAAAAAATATTTACTACATGCAGATACGGATGGAACTGCGCGGGTGTTGTTGGTCTACTGTGCAATTACAACGTGTTTGTCTAGTTGTGAAAATATGACTTCAAGTTCAAGCGAGGATTACTCTTCTGGTAGTGATTCTGAGCTTGAAGAATTGGCAATTAAAGCTAGTAGCAAAATGAAATCATTGTTAGACAAATCGATTAGCATCAATGCAAAGAAGCCAATCAAGCAAAATCGAACACAAACCTCTGTCAGCTCTGTGAAACCGAAAATAGATGAGAACACGGGTCTTGTTGGATTTGTAATCGACAAGACACCATTTATAAATGAACTAGATAACTGTGAAAGAATTATTTTAAGTACACCAGAAAACTATGATAAACCCGATCAAGATGAATCTTCCGATAAAACACCTTCAAAAAATAAAGTGTAAGAAAATTGTAAATAATTTTAGTTGTTTCTATATACTACCAAAACCAAATCCTTGATTGGACCCCTGAGTCGTTTTAAGCCTGCAAATATTGTTGATAACGATCATCAATTATTCTCCTAGGTGTAGCACCCAGAAAAATTGTGGTACGGTCGGTTAAAACTAGTGGTACAGTTGGTTAAGGGTCGACAATGGTAGCTGGTCAAATCGTCCCAAGGAAAAAACGCCCCCACTTTTTGCAAAATCGCCCCAACTGTAAAATCGCCCCCTGTAAAAACGCCCCCACCTTCAGCAAAATCGCCCCACTTATCAAAATCGCCCCCATCAAAAATGCCCCCACCTTCAGCAAAATCGCCCCACATACAAAAAATACTATATAGTATAAAATTGTTGAGTTGTACAAATATTTACTCCTTTTAGGATTATAATGTCACTGATTACAAATTAGAAATGTTTTGTTAATAATGATCCATTTTGGCGTTATTTTGCTTTAATTATTACAAGTATCCTAATTACCTTAAAGATTTTCGGTAAGAACTATATAATTCTTTTGTAATTATGATTAAATAATCACAGATTTGTTATTTAAAATAAAATCATCAAAATTGCACTCGAGATCGTAACGGTTGGTGTTTTATATTTTTAAAGTTATTTTAAAAGAAAACAGATTTATATTGAACGTTTCACAAATTAAAGAGTATATGTAATGAAATTTTTTATATCAATTTACAAAAAACTGGTACAGTTTTCCGTACCAGTAATTTGAAGTGGTATGGTCCGAGTCGTACAGGTCCTACCGCTTGCTATGCCTATGATTCTTATGTATGTACTATAGATCTATGTTTATATATCTATATCTATGTATATAATTAAAATAAATGTGTTAAATATAACTGGGTGACTAATACAAGAAAAAATATCTCCTCGCAATATTTGCAAAGAAATGTTTGGTTGAAAGATACACAGCTATATATCTAGTGCGACTTTGTAAATATTCACACTTAAATTCCATGCACAGTTTTCATATGCCAATCTATGACAGATGTAATATGGTAAACTGTCAGTTTGTCGTCCACATGTTGCACTGCATCTTGAGAATGCCTTCTCAAATTTTCTTCAATGTACGTGCATCCAGTTGTTAATTATGTTAGGCTCATTTCTGTATACATTTTGGTAAATTTCTGATTAATCATTTTAGAGTTATGGGACTTTGTTGGTGAAAAAAGGGTTATTTATTTTGTTTTCAGACTATAACTGAATAATGCTTTCTTGAATGGGGAATTGTTTATTTAGATAGGTGCGAGCTTCCTTTAGCTTTCGATCAAATTTTGATGTACCGTTATTTGTTTTATAGTTGGGGCACCTTTGTTCATGAAAAAGGGGGTGATTTTTAAGGTTTCAATGATTTCATGAATTTTCTCGAAAGTTTGGGGCTTCCTTCAGCTTTTGGTACAATTTTGATTTATTGTTATAGAGTTATAAATGGACTTTGTTATTAAAAAAAAGATGGTTTTTAAACTAAAACTCAAAAATGCTTTCATCAGTTTTATTTAATGTTTGGGGAATTGTTTATTATATAGATGCCAGCTTACTTTTATTTTGTTTTGGGACTTTGTTTGTAAACAAAGTTTAAATATCCCAATATTGTATAGTACATGTATATACATGTACAATATAACATGGTATAACAAAAAGCATGATCATTTTATTTAACTATTATTAATGTAAGTGAGATTATTGTAATTTTGTTTCAAACATTACATAATAAAGTATATTTGCATGCATATACTGTGCATGGTTCAAAAATAATACATCAATTAGGATTCATTACTAAAGATTTTTTCATTATGTGTTATATATTTTGTGTCGTTTTAGGGGTAAATTGTCATCTAGTTTACAAACCGGGATACAGTTGTCTGATAACTACCTTAACAGTAAAAATAAGAATGGCAAAGGCAAATCAAAATTGACAGACAGTACTGGTAACAGTTTTGATGAGGTGGGTTTATATTGTTTTAAAGCTCCTGTACAACTTTAAAATTCCAATATACAGGCGGTTTCAATTAGACACTGTTTTTCCGTGTTTTTTTATTGTTGTACATGCATTATTTTAGATAAATTGATATCATTATTAGCTTTAATCTCTCTCTTGTATGAACACAGATGTAAGGATTTATATGTTTATATATTTTGGTAGACTATATCAGTTACAGTATGAAAATGTACAGGCATTGTACACTTAATAGTGAGAAGTAATAAAAGAATGCATGTGAAAGAAATTTTATACCTTATTTACATTACAATATTTTTTCACTTGGCACGCCGATAAATAAGATAGCATTTTTTCAGTGTTTACTTGATAAACATAACCAAACTAAAGAAAGCATTATTTTATTCCAGATTATGAAAAAAAGTGTCATTACTCCTGATTTTGAAAAACAGTTTTCACTTACACCATATGAAGAAAGTATCCGACAACAGAAGAAGCAAAGAAGGGTTGGTATTTAGTATGGAAATGTTGCCATTGTCCAAACAGCTTTTATGCTGAAATGATTTGTTTTGAAAAGTCCAGACTGATGTTATGTTTGCACTGCATTGTACCTGTTCATGGCTAGTTGACTCAGAATTTTAGTTTAGTTTTGGACTGATTAAAGAATTAGATTTAATTGTAATTCTGTGGAATGAATCAAATGGTTGAAATTTAAACTCTTCTTATTTGATATATTCACTGGCATGCATTAGAGTTTTCTGGTGGACCTCACAGTTTCTTTCCAGCAATTCATTACTTAAATCTTATAAAGCCTTTTGAGAAATTACTATAAAACAATTATCATTTCTTTATGGCTTTTGAGAATGCAAAAACCTATGAAAAATCAAGAGAGACCCAGTTTAGTAGAATTTTTAAAATTTTTACATGTAAGCTCTTTAATGTACTTTTTGTCTCGCCTGCGCCGAAAGTCGCTGAAGGCGAGACATATGTATGGGAATGCGGCAGCGGCGGTGTAAACACTTGACATCTTGCTTCATATATTTGTAAGCCCAAGCCCTAGGTCCATCAAATTTGGTCCAGAGGTAGCTTATGATGAGTACTTGCCAGTCAGTCACCTGTCACCTGACCTTGACCTCAATTTCACGGTCCAGTGACTACGTTAAAGTTTTTGGGTTACGACAGTTCCTCTGTAACTACGCATGGTAGGATGACAATATTTGGTGTATAGGTTGCTGATGACTAGTACATGACTGTCTGGTAGGTGTCACCTGACCTTGACCTCAATTTCACGGTCCAGCGACTACGTTAAAGTTTTTGGGTTACGACAGTTCCTCTGTAACTACGCATGGTAGGATGACAATATTTGGTGTATAGGTTGCTGATGACTAGTACATGACTGTCTGGTAGGTGTCACCTGACCTTGACCTCAATTTCACGGTCCAGCGACTACGTTAAAGTTTTTGGGTTATGACAGTTCCTCTGTAACCACACATGGTAGGATGACAATAGTTGGTATATAGGTTGCTGATGACTAGTACTTGACTGTCTGGTAGGTGTCACCTGACCTTGACCTCAATTTCACGGTCCAGCGACTACGTTGAAGTTTTTGGGTTACGGCTGTTCCCCTGTAACTATGCATGGTATGGTGACAATATTTCGTATACAGGTCGCTGCTGATATTTAATGCTATTTACGTAATGCTTATGACGAAATTTATTTTCGTTACTGATGCGGAATGCAGGCGAGACGTTTTTCTGTGTCCACACTTGTTTTATTTGATCCTGTATGATTTCATTTAAAAATGGTCAGATCAATGCATTAGTTATATGTATGTCCCATTTATATAAGTTATCTGCCATTAAAGCAGGTTATCCACCTTGCTTCATTGTCTTCCATGTTCATTAAATCGAGAGGAAAGGAAAATTTGTTTGATGTTTATTTAACAACAAAAAGATAGCAGGTTTCACTTGTTTGAAGGTTGACAAAAGCCAGGAAAAAATGTGTCAGGGTTGGCTTAATGTTTTTTGTACAAGAAATATTTTCTATTGTACTCGTTTTTAGCTCACCTGAACCAAAGGGTCATGTGAGCTATTGTCATCACTTCGCGTCTGTCTTCGTCAGCGTCTGTAAACTTTTTACATTTTAATCTTCTTCTCTGAAACCACTAGGCCAATTGACACCAAACTTGGCCCTAATGTTCACTGGATGGACCTTTACAAAGTTTGTGTTTTTTATTTGGATTGGAAAACTAATATGGTTAAAAGTTAAAAGAGGCTTCTTCTCTGAAAACGGTTAACCAATCAAAATAAAACTTATTAGCAATATTGTTTGGATGGTCCTCTATAAAGTCTATGTTTTCTATGCCAATCGGAAATTGAAAATGGCCACCACTGCAGGACAGTTTAACAAAGGACTCTATGGGAAAAGTTTTAAAAGGCCTCTTACAGGGACTGTTTTAGGATTTTGAGGGCTTTAGTCACTTTAGCGGATGCGCTGTATAAGCATCTGCTCAGAAGCATGCATTCATTGTACTGGTAAAATATAATTGTACAGTATAAACAACTATATTCTTTCAATTGTAGTGTATAAGTTTGTTTAAAAAAAATTATTATAACAAAATGTTTATAAATTTTCAAAGAATTTTAATTTTAAAACTTATTAAAAAAGTGTTTGTTTATCAATCGGTTACAATTTTTCATTAAAGGCCGTTGTACTCTTCGTTTTCTAAGTGGTAACCATTGGTAATTAGATGTATCTCGGATGTAAACAAATGGCACGTAATCCATTTGAAACAAGCAAAACATACGAAAAATGAGTTAAATACGCAAAATCTTTGCAATTTTTATTTGCATTACATATTTAATCAAAAGGTGGAAGTCTGTGCGCATCAGTACGATCTACGACACTTTTGTTTGCGTATATTGACCAGGAGCACCACTAAATCATGTTTATTGGATTACTTGTAAAAACATCGATTGACACCTGCTGTTTAAAACTATCGAGGTGAAATAATTAAATTTCTTGTTAATTGGCTTTGGGGTTATAAATATGTCTTTTTACACTAGGTAGAATGAATTTGTAACAAAAAATTTTAGTACTTGTTGGAAATCAGGTGACAAAATTGATTTAGGAATCTATTGTCAATTTTCAAATGATTTCGCCAATGACGAAAGTGGCGAGCGCAAAAAAATTTACTGCCTCTTCTCTGAAACCAGTTAACCAATAGAAATTAAACTTACTAGCAACATTGTTTGGATAGTCTTCTTTAAAGTTTATTTTTTTATGCCAATCTGAAAATCAAGATTGCCACCACCGCAGGACTGTTTAACATAGGACCCCATGGAAAAAAGTTTTAAAAGGCTTCTGCTCTGAAAATGGTTAACCAAATGGCAACAAAATTTACTACAATATTGTTTGGATGTCCTCTATAAAGTTTATGTTTTTTATCCCAATCGGAAATTCAAAATGGCCGCCACTACAGGACTTAGTTTAACATAAGACCCTATGGGAAAAAGTTTTAAAAGGCTTCTTCTCTGAAGCCAGTTAACCAATCGAAACAAAACTTACTACCACTATTGTTGGATGTTCCTCTAAAAAAAATTTTTTTTTTATGCCAATCAGAAAATCTAAATGGCCAACATCGCAGGACTTAGTTTAACATAGGACCCTATAGGAAAAAGTTTTTAAAAGGCTTCTTTTCTAAAACTGGTTAACCAATGGAAACAAAACTTACAAGCAAGCAATATTGTTTGAATGTTCCTATATTAAGTTTATTTTTTTTATGCCAATTAGAAATTCGAAATGGCCGCCACCAATGACCACAGGACTTAGTTTAACAAAGTACCCTATGTGAAAAAGTTTTAAAAGGCTTCTTCTCTGAAACCGGTTAACCAATGGAAACAAAACTTATTAGCAATATTGTTTGGATGGTCCTCTTTGAAGTTTATTTTTTTATACTAATAGGAAAATCAAAACTTGGATAACTTTGATCAGATCAAACCAGTTACTTGAAATGCTCTGCTAAATAACAATCATTACAAAAAGAGTCTGGCCATGTTTAGAACTTGTCATCAGGAAGACCAAAATAAAGATTTGTGACCTGTTTGCACTTAACCAAATCAGGCGAAGTGTGCTTATATTTGACAAACTGTTCATAACAATTTATATACCTTCATCCATCCATCTGCATACAACTAAATAAATAAACATTAAATTGTAGAAGGAAAGAGAGAAAACCAAAGGAAAGAACTGGTACAACTTAGAGGCCCCAGAGATGACTGAAGAAAAAAAGAATGATTTGATGGTTATCCAAATGAGAAAAGCTTTAGATCCTAAACGTTTCTATAAGAATACTGACATTCGGGCACTGCCCAAATATTTCCAGGTAATTATATTAAGTGACTTTAAGTCTAAGACATTAAAACTATACAAGTACAAATGTACTGTATTTTATGCTGCAGTGTTATAGCTAAAGATATAATTTGTCTTTGTACAGGTACATTGTAACATACAAAACCAAATTATTTCATACATTCAGTACATTTTACAGTTACGTAAGCAGTTTATCATATAAAACTGTAAGCTGGACTTTTTCTCGTCATGAGTATTGCTGAATTATTGCTCGCTTGACATTCAGCAAACATTCAATCAATCAAATTTTTCTCATTGTGAGTACGAATAAAATATATTTTTTCTGACAACAGTCATTGTATTGATCCTTGATTCTCCATAAGACACTAAAATTGTCTATTTCTGTTGAAAAAACAACAATATACAGTACACTCTTTGGACACAGACTGTTAAAAGACACAATATGATCTGTGACATTAATGTATTTCTACATTCATGTTAACTCATCGTTTGGATAGGGTACCAGAAAAGTTATACATGTACCAGACAAATATAGCAAATATTTAATGATTGCAGGATAGTATTCATTTGATTTATTTCGTACAGTTATTAACTGAAACAATCGAAATCATCTGTAATAAACAGGTAGAAATTCTCAATAGACAGCAAAGGAAATATAACATAAACATTTGTTCCTTTCTTTAAAGAACACTACCTTTCAGGATCCTCGCAACACGTCTACATGCGTATTGTACGTGTCTTTTCAGTTGCGTCCCAGTACGCGTCCGTGTCAGTTGTCAGACGCGTACGAATTTCCATCAGGTCAATTCTGTCTCCGATGCGTGATTACATATTCTTACAAATGGCGATCGATATTTACCTGTTTCGTCTGATTCTCAGCAGGTAGCAATCACTCGGGCAGCAAATATGCTTTAATTAAGATGTTTATTGAACAATAAACGTGCAGTGTTGATGGACACTCTTAATGGTTAAAATTAAGCGTTGATAATACACTCGTTTTAATACACGGTCGGAACCCTTGCAGTTGCACTCCTTACGATTTTTTTTTAAAGTAAGAATTCTTGACCGGTACAAAGATATCTTCAATATGAACATTAATTAGTTATCTAATAAACTTTTAATTTTTGTATACATCAATAAGATAATATGCTATAGACTAGGATCTGAAAAAGGGGGGTGGGTGGGTAATGAGCTGTTTGGAAGAAATATTAATGTCAGCATCTGCATCCAGGTAAGACAAACTCTCTCTTTAATGGGCAAACATCAGCATGTTTCAAGTAATGAGTGCAGTTCAATCATACTTCAAAAGACTTCCAAACTCAGCTACTACTAATATAAAATAGCATGGGATAAACATTCTGCAAGTCATATTATATCTTTTTATAAGAAGACTTAATGGGTCGGTCATCAAAGAAAATGGTTATATGCAAGCTCTTAGCTGGACTCATCTGTGATATGTGGGACCCATGAAATTTTTTTGGGACTCGCCACTTTCAAAAGTGATGAGTACAGGACTCACCATAAAAAAATCCTACTTTGCACAAAATGTGTGGCCTTATGAAATGGGTGACCTCTGGAGCTGATATTTTAGTTAATAAGCATTATACAGATGTTATGTGTAGTGACCTTTGGTGGGGATGTCCTGTGATGATAGAGGCCTTGTAAGTGTGAAAGTCAGGTGTAGTATCTATAGTACACAGTTTACAGGTACATATTGTATACTCTTCTTTTAGTTGGGTACAGTTGTGGAAAGCTCAGCAGATTTCTACCACTCCAGGATTCCAAAGAAACAAAGGAAATCTAATATGGTAGAAGAACTTTTGGCAGATGCAGAATTCAGGAAGTAAGTATTTTAAGGAAACAGTTGTGTTAAATTTCAAGGTCACAGTTGCCAACAAATTTTTAAAATTTTAACAAAAAAACCATATCCGGACAATAACTCGAAAAGGTTGCATTTAATTTCAATGAAACTTTGGAATATATTGTTTCATATTAGGTTTATTGGAATCCATTGAAATCCAAGGGCACATTTGCCAAAAAATGCTAGAAATTTTTACTAAAAAAAGGTTTCCAGACAACTCAAAAGTGTGCATTTGATTTCAAAGAAATTTTAGGATATATAATACATATCAGGTTGGAATGAAGCCTATTGATGCTGGAGGAATTCCATCAATGGTATATATCTCCATTCTACAAAAAACGTTTAATTTTTTTCCAAAAAAAAACCTAACAAAATGTAAGGCAGGTTATCAGTGATCGCTAGATGGACTTTGTCTAGTTCATCATTAATTTTTTTCTTAGCCATACTTGTAGATCAAGTTTTCCTATACCTGTATTTGACTTTTTACAGACATGATTAAGATTAACTCAACGGGGGTCTAATTAGAGGCATGCACTGTTTGTCTGTAGCAATTGAGTGCACAACTTTTTTTTATTGGGGTCCAGTTACTGGATTCTTATTTATCACAATCCATTTTTGTCACTGTCCTTTCGTTTTAAATTGGTGTTCACCATTCGGTTCCGTTTATATTTTACTTTGTAATACTGGCATTTACTGGTTCCCTGTATTCTTACTGGATATTTGAACCAGGTGAATTGAATAAAAGCATTACTTAATTAAAATGTGTTACATATTTTTTAGATATAACAAAAGAAAATATGTTGAGATTCAGGAACAGAAGAGGAAAGCAGCTGGACCATATAAACACATGAAAAGACTGAAGAAAAATAAAAGATGATATTGTTGTTGATACTGTACATGAGTTTTTTTTGCTGTCTTGCCCAAATTTTTCGCGACTTTTTATTTGTTTGTTTGTTTTTTTTGATGGTGTTTAACGCCATTTTCAGCAATTTTTCAGCTATATCATGGCGTCCAGTTTTTATTGGGGGAGGAAGCAAACTGGCAATCCTTGTCAATTAAGATTGGAGTCGAGTACACCCTGCCTGCAGTGAGAATCGAACCCGCAATCTCAGTGTTGACAGACCATGTGATCAATAGTAGACTAACTACCTTGACCACTCGGCCACCGAGGCCCCCAACCTCAATTTAAGATTTCCAATGAATCCTACATGGAGACAACTTTAACTGATTGGGATACAGACGATACGAAAGATGTGTCTAGGAAGGAAACCATACGCCTACATACAACTTTTTATATGCTACTACCTGTTAAATGTTTATTGTAGTATGTTACATACAGGTTAGATTTTTGTGTTGTTGACCAAAGATCAGGTGATATTGTCTGATACAGAGTAGATATATTCCTGGTTTTTTTTTATTCAAAATTGTAAACAAAAATTCATACTCAATTAAATTTTGATTTCATGGTTATGAAACACTATTTAATTAAGAGTGCCTTAATTCCTTTAAATTTTGTTAATGTTACAGTATACTTGCTAAAAATATAGTATTTCTGTCATAGGCAAAGCATATGTAAAGCAGTGTAATGACAGGTTTTTGAGCTCATTGAATATGTAAAGCAGTGTCAGTAATGACATTGTCCTGAGCCCAGTAAAAATGTAAAGCAGTGTCAATAATGACAAGGTCCTGAGCCCAGTAAAAATGTAAAGCAGTGTCAGTAATGACAAGGTCCTGAGCCCAGTAAAAATGTTTTGCAGTGGTAGTAATGACCGGGTCCCGAGCTCTGTAAAAATGTAAAGCTGTCAGTGATGACAGGGTCCTAAGAACAATAAAAATGTAAAGCAGTGTCAGTAATAACAGGGTCCTGAGCCCTGTAGAAGTGTAAAGCAGTGTCAGTAATGACAGGGTCCTGAGCCCAGTAACAATCTAAAACAGTGTCAGTAATGACAGGGTTCTGAGCCCAGTAAAAATGTAAAGCAGTGTCAATAATGACAGGGTCCTGAGCCCAGTACAAATGTAAAGCAGTATCAGTAATGACGGTCCTGAGCACAGTTAAAATGTAAGTAATGACATGGTCCTGAACCCAGTAAAAATATAAAGCAGTGTCAGTAATGACAGGGTCCTGAGCCCAGTTAAAATGTAAAGCAGTGTCAATAATGACAAGGTTCTGAGCCAAGTAACAATATAAAGCAGTGTCAGTAATGACAAGGTCCCAAGCCCATTAAAAATGTAAAGCAGTGTCAGTAATTACAGGGTCCTGAGCCCATTAAAAATGTAAAGCAGTGTCAGTAATGACAGGGTCCTGAGCCCAGTTACAATCTAAAGCACTGTCAGTAATGAAAGGGTCCTGAACCCAGTAAAAATGTAAAGCGGTGTAAATAATGACAGGGTCCTGAGCCCAGTAAAAATCTATAGCGGTGTCAGTAATGACAGGGTCCTGAGCCCAGAAAAAATGTAAAGAAGTGTCAATAATGACAAGGTCCTGAGCCCAGTAAAAATGTATAGCAGTGGCAGTAATGACAGGGTCCTGAGCCCAGTCAAAATGTAAAGCAGTGTCAGTAATGACAGGGTCCTGAGCCCAGTAAAAATGTAAAGCAGTGTCAGTAATGACAGGATCCTGAGCCCAGTAACAATCTAAAGCAGTGTCAGTAATGACAGTGTTCTGAGCACAGTAAGAAAGTAAAGCAGTGGTTTCAATAATGACAAGGTCCTGAGCCCAGTAAAAGTGTAAAGTGTCAGTAATGACAGGGTCCACAGCCCAGTTAAAATGTAAAAAATGACAGGGTCCTGAGCCCAGTAGAAGTTTAAAGCAGTGTCAGTAATGACAGGGTCCCGAGTCCAGTAAAAATTTAAAGCAGTGTCAGTAAAAGTCGGGGGCATTAAAATTACACCTGTCTGTCCGTATTAGCTTGTCCAGCTAACTCCTACAGTTTTAGGGCTACAACATTTATATTTTGCAGAATGTTTCTATATAAATGAATATGTGCAGGGCCAAAGGATTATGATCTTTATTAAATTTTCATTAAATAGGAGATAGCTGGACTTTGTAAGTTGCATGCAGTATAGGTGTACATGTTTTGTCCTTCATCTTTGAAGCTGTTTATATTTGGTAGGATATTTGAACACTTAATGAAGGTGTGCAGGGCCAAAGGATTGTGATTTTCGTGAAACATTCTTAAAACTACAGATAGTTCGACTTAGTCAGTTTGCAGACCAAATAACTGAGAGTGGTTACATGTCGTGTCTAGCTATCTTCTTCATTTTTAGAGGTACTGCATTTTTATTACAAAAAATTGTTTGTACACATAATGAAAGTGTATAGGACCAATGGTTTTGATTTTCATTCAATTTTCTTAAAATATCTGCCTATAGCAATACACTGCTCATATCACTGGCCATGCAGGGGCATCCTTTGTGTCATACAGATGTACTATACTTTCTAAAAAAAAACTGCCACTAACATATGAACTTTTAATTCTCAGCTGCGGGGGCCTACTTTTCATCTATTTTTTTTAATATTATGGTTTTTTTTTAAATTTTAATAATATACCTTTATTTTTAAGTATCCTGAACTGTATCAGGTTGCGGGAGGGAGATTGTTGTCCAGGTAGAAAAGGCAAAGTCATCTTTGCCAGAGTTTAGCTCACTTGCAGCATTTGTCATCAAATAATGCAGTTTGAGGAAA
This sequence comes from Limnoperna fortunei, assembly GCA_944474755.1. NCBI lineage: Eukaryota > Metazoa > Mollusca > Bivalvia > Mytilida > Modiolidae > Limnoperna > Limnoperna fortunei. The sequence continues at coordinate 27,711,231 of OX104114.1, read as the reverse complement.
GATATAACGAGACATCCATATCAAGTTTAGTTACAACTGGTGGTTGTTTCAGATGGTAATAACTCTTTAAAATACTTTTCTCATTTGAAAGTTCAAATTTAAGTTGATTTTGGTGAATGATTAAGCTCATTTGGCAATTAAAACAATGCTTATAAACAGCAGCCATTTTGGAGTGCAGTTTAGATATAGCAATGCTTATAAACAGCAGCCATTTTGGAGTGCAGTTAAGATATAGCAATGCTTATAAACAGCAGCCATTTGGACAATCTCCGAAACAGAGGCTACATATCTTCCTACGTCAGAATTTTAATTAATGTCTGAATGCGATCATTTAGCGTTATTCGCCTTTAATATTTCATACAACCAAGATGCTAATGCACACAGATGATGAGGAGAAAACACGAACAGCAGAAATGATGTTTGTTTCGCATTGTTGTTTTCACATTTTCCCTTTCTCGTCCTTCCTATTTCTTTCCTTGCAATCGTCCTCTATATACACTTTTATAGACTAAAATTTCGTTGCAGTCAGACATTCCGTATGTTAATATAGCAGCAGTTTTTATTACATTTTTGAAAAGTTGGTTTGTATTGCTCTTAATTCTACTAGAAGTGCTGTAACATTTGTCGAATTTTGGGTTCTACATTGGTCTTCATTGGACGAAACGTCAGGCATAGTAAATTTTATAAACCTTGGTATCTGATGAGATTCTATTTGAAACCACTGGGTTGATGTCTCTGCTGGTGACAACCAAGGGTATCACCAACCCAGTAGTAACACTTCGTTGCGGACAAGAATTTTATTACTTTCGCCTTCGCTTTTTTTTGCTGTAAGAAATATCAAAAGTAAAAACGTATGATACTGATTTGTATAATTTTTTAAACCATATTTAGGTCTGAAATACAATTTCGTGTTGCCACAGGAAGTCGTGTCCCACTCCGTTACCGTTTAGTCCCTATGTCTAGATTATAATTCGGCAATTTTCAAGTGCTAATATGAGGCTTTGATAAACATACGTTCAATGTATTTCGTTGAGAAGATACAGAATGGCTCAAACTCTTCGTCTAGTTTTACGAAGCAAGAATAGAATACCATTTATTCCCATACCTAGCTGCACCTCCTTTTTAAACATTGTTAGATTCACCATTAGATTTTATAAACAGTATACTTTAGTTGTCTAGCCGATATCAGCTTATTTGCATAACTACATTACTGTTAAAGTGTATTATTACATGAACAGAATTTTAAATTTCTTTTAATTTGACTAAACATGCTTTCGGGTCATGTTAAATCGCAGCAGTGTTAAAATTGTTTCAAACTATGGTTATTTTTGTCCGCTGCACTTGCGGTCAAGCAGAATCCAATATTGACCTGTTATATGATTCATTCACGCAGTCTGTAACACAAAAATTGTTTTATTCATGTAATAAAACATTCAATGACCTTGATATGCCGTCGCTATAGGGATTTCTAAACACACAACAATGTATGTTCAATTCGCCCAGCGGCTCGGTGAATATTACATTTGCTCTGGAAATAGCGACCTATATCAAGTCAGCAATTGTATAATAACGCATAGACAACATGCTGAACAGACAGTTCTCCAGATGCTTCCTGTTGTCTGCAGCTATTTTGATACAAGGTGATTCAGTCCCATTACAGGAGTATAGCTCATACTAGTGAATATATAAACTTAGAAAATATTTCAACAGTTAGTGTTCAATTAAACAGTACATAACTTTGATGTAGCTGAAATATTATCATTTCCTGAAATGTTACAATGTTCAATAGTAGAAAAAGACGGCATTTGTCCAAAGTAAAAAAAAAAAAAACGTATGCATTCCAAATGAGAAAATAATTTATTTAGCATTTCAAGTGGTTTTTTGTTTGTTATTTTTAAAAATCTTTTTATTTTAAACTGAGGTCATCACTTAATTAACACATTTCACGGTCGTCATCATGACGTTGCTGACCGTTACGGAATATCTGTGTCACAAATGACTATTGATTTGTACCGTTTGTCATAAATATAACCTATTTTAATTCTTCATCCTGAATTATAACTAAATACCGGATTTTTATCGTGACTGACACGACGGGTGTCACGCATGGAGCAGTAGTTGCTTACCCTTACGAAACACCTAGACTCACCCGGGAATATATATTTGGGTTCGTGTCACTCAAGTTTTTGTGTTGTGTGTCTGTTTGTTTTGTTGTTGTCCCCTCTTTTGTTTAACCATAGTTTTGTCTGTCCTTCACTTATTTTTATGAATATTCTTCTGTGTCTTTGATTTTTTTATTTAATTGTTTTGTTTTATTTTTGGATTGATTTGTTTGTTTGTTTGTTGTTGTTGTTTATTATTATTTGAAAATATGCAATGATTCATTTAGAATCTGTGACACTTTATAAGTTGTAATATGACATAATTTCCACAGTTGCAGGATGTGACATCTATGTTAAACTTGTGAAGTTAATGTGAGACCCCAGAAAATATATTGTATAATATATTAGGACACTAGGAAATGGAATAAAAAGCTGCAAGGTTTGAAAAGTTAACCTTCGGAGTTCTCTTCTAAGGACATAGGTAAAAATTTCTGTTATCTCGAGATTAGTTTTTTTTACAAAAGACAAATAAAACAATTGTACAACTAGTACGGAAGCCTTGGAGGGCCATTTTGACTTTTAACTTTTAACTTACTACTTCTGACTTTTTTGTTTTGAGTTTTGACTATTGACTTATTATACAAGCCGACTGGGGACATTGTCACTTTTAACTTTTGACTTTCAACCTTTTGACTATTGACTTTTGTCTTTTGACTTTTCAACTATTAATTATAAAATTGTGAGTTCACTGACAAAAATATCTTCAGGAAAAGTGCAAATTTCTGTATGAAAACCATATGACAAAATTATTTAAAAAATACATGAATATAACGAAAACAAATGAATTTACTACTTTATACGGAAGCCTTGGAGGGCCATTTTGACTTTTAACTTTTAACTTACTAATTCTGGCTTTTTTGTTTTGAGTTTTGACTATAGACTTGTTATACAAGCCGACTGAAGACATTTTCAGTTTTATCTTATGACTTTCAACCTTTTGACTGTCGACTTTTGTCTTTTGACTTTTGACTTCTTACTTTCTACGTAAGCCTTGAAGGGACATTTTTGTCTTTCAACTTCTTACACTTGACTTTTTACTTTTCAATTTATGACTTTTTAGGCTGGAAAAATTGAAGATTGTACAGCTGCACAAACCCCAAAATTTTCCATTTTATCAATTGTAAATCTATGTCTCGCTGTCCGATGCGATTTATTGACTTTTGTAAAAAAACAACTATCTCTTTCTCCAGAAATCCAATTTGTTGACTTTTAACACCGAGCACGTTACACAAAATAAAAAGTCAGAATGAAGTGTGTTACAGAAATAATGCGATTATAGAAATTTCATATTACGATTGGTTTATAGACGTATACAATAGCATAAAGAAGTAAATTTTCTGTATAAAATTGATTAACTCATACAAAAATACAAAGGAGGTTGTGGAATTTGCTCTTTTCCTGAAGATATTTTTGTCAGTGATCTCACATTTTTATAATTAAAAGGTTTTAGTAAATATAACTAAGGTGAGATTGTCTTTGAACATTGTTTCCCGCCTTGAAAGTCATAAGTTGAAAAGTAAAAAGTCAATTGTAAGAAGTTGAATGACATTTGAAAGACAAAAATGTCCCTTCACGGCTTACGTAAAAAGTCTGAAGTCAAAAGTCAAAAGGCAGAAGTCAATAGTCAAAAGGTTGAAAGTCAAAAGTTAAAAGTGAAAATGTGCCCAGTCGGCTTGTATCATAAGTCAATAGTCAAAACAAAAAAGTCAGAATTAGTAAGTTAAAAGTTAAAAGTCAAAATGGCCCTCCAAGGCTTCCGTAACTTTATGCTATTGTATATCATCTAGGTGTTTTAACCAATCGTAACATGAGATTTCAATAGTCGTCATATTTCTGTAACACACTTCATTCTTACTTTTTCTTTTGTGTAATGCACTCGGTGTTTAAGTCAACAGATTGGTTTTGTGGAAAACAGACAGTTGTTTATTTACAGAAATCAAGTCAATAAATCGCATCATAGATATACAATTTATATAATGGAAAAGTTTGGGTTTTGTGCAGCTGTACAATCTTCAATTTTTCCAACCTTGAAAGTCATAAATTGAAAAGTTAAAAGTCAACTGTAAGAAGTTGAAAGACAAAAATACCGTAGTACGGAAGCCTTGGAGGGCCATTTTGACTTTTAACTTTTAACTTACTACTTCTGGCTTTTTTGTTTTGAGTTTTGACTATTGACTTGTTATACAAGCCGACTGGGGACATTTTCACTTTTAACTTTTGACTTTCAACCTTTTGACTATTGACTTTTGTCTTTTGACTTTTGACTTCTGACTTTTTACGTAAGACGTAAAGGGACATTTTTGTCTTTCAACTTCTTACACTTGACTTTTTACTTTTCAATTTATGACTTTTTATGCTGGAAAAATTGAAGATTGTACAGCTGCACAAAACCCAAACTTTTTCATTATATAAATTGACTTTTAACACCGAGCAAGTTACACATAAGAAAAAGTCAGAATGAAGTGTGTTAACTATTGCAATTTCATATTACGATTGGTTTATACACCTAGATTTTATACAATAGCATAAAGAAGTAAATCCATTCATTTTCGTTATAAATGTGTATTCATGTATTTTTTAAATAATTTTGTCTTATATGGTTTTGATACAGAAATTTGCTCTTTTCCTGAAGATATTTTTGTCAGTGAACTCACATTTTTTATAATTAAAAGGTTTTAGTAAATCTAACTAAGGTGAGATTGTCTTTGAACATTGTTTCCCGCCTTGAAAGTCATAAGTTGAAAAGTAAAAAGTCAATTGTAAGAAGTTGAAAGACAGTTGAAAGTACGGAAGCCTTGGAGGGCCATTTTGACTTTTAACTTTTAACTTACTAATTCTGTCTTTTTTGTTTTGAGTTTTGACTATTGACTTATGATACAAGCCGACTGGGGACATTTTCACTTTTAACTTTTGACTTTCAATCTTTTGACTATTGACTTTTGCCTTTTGACTTTTGACTTCAGACTTTTTACGTAAGCCGTAAAGGGACATTTTTGTCTTTCAAATGTCTTTCAACTTCTTACAATTGACTTTTTACTTTTCAACTTATGACTTTCAAGGCGGGAAACAATGTTCAAAGACAATCTCACCTTAGTTAGATTTACTAAAACCTTTTAATTATAAAAATGTGAGCTCACTGACAAAAATATCTTCAGGAAAAGAGCAAATTCCACAAACTCCTTTGTATTTTTGTATGAGTTAATCAATTTTATACAGAAAATTTACTTCTTTATGCTATTGTATACGTCTATAAACCAATCGTAATATGAAATTTCAATAATCGCATTATTTCTGTAACACACTTCATTCTGACTTTTTATTTTGTGTAACGTGCTCGGTGTTAAAAGTCAACAAATTGGATTTCTGGAGAAAGAGACAGTTGTTTTTTTTTTTTACAAAAGTCAATAAATCGCATCTGACAGCGAGACATAGATTTACAATTGATATAATGGAAAATTTTGGGGTTTGTGCAGCTGTACAATCTTCAATTTTTCAAGCCTAAAAAGTCATAAATTGAAAAGTAAAAAGTCAAGTGTAAGAAGTTGAAAGACAAAAATGTCCCTTCAAGGCTTACGTAAAAAGTAAGAAGTCAAAAGTCAAAAGACAAAAGTCGATAGTCAAAAGGTTGAAAGTCATAAGATAAAAGTGAAAATGTCCCCAGTCGGCTTGTATAACAAGTCAATAGTCAAAACTCAAAACAAAAAAGCCAGAATTAGTAAGTTAAAAGTTAAAAGTCAAAATGGCCCTCCAAGGCTTCCGTATGAAAGACAAAAAATGTCTCTTCACGGCTTATGTAAAAAGTCTGAAGTTAAAAGTCAAAAGGTTGAAAGTCAAAAGTTAAAACTGAAAATGTCCCCAATCGGCTTGTATAATAAGTTAATAGTCAAAACTCAAAACAAAAAAGCCAGAATTAGTAAGTTAAAAGATAAAAGTCAAAATGGCCCTCCAAGGCTTCCAAAAATGTTTCTTTACGGCTTACGTAAACATTCAGAAGGCAACAGTCAAAAGACAAAAGTCAGATGTAGTAATTTAATAGTTAAAAGTCAAAATGGCCCTCCAGGGCTTCCGTAGTTATCTTATATTACGATTGGTTAATGCACCTAGATGTTATACAATAGCATAAGGAGGTAAATCCATTCGTTTTCGTTATACATGTGTATTATGTATTTTTTACGTAATTTTGTCTTATATGGTTTTGATACAGAAATTTGCAATTTTCCTGAATATATTTTTGTCAGCGAATTCACATTTTTATAAGTAAATATGTTTTAGCAAATCTAACAAAGGTGACATTGTTTTTGAACATTGTTTCCCGTCTTGAAATTCATAATTTGAAAAGTAAAAAGTCAATTGTAAGAAGTTGAAAGACAAAAATGTCCCTTTACGGCTTATATAAAAATTCAAAAGATAAAAGTCAAAAGTTAAAAGTAAAAATGTCCCCAGTCGGCTTGTATAAGAAGTCAATAGTCAAAACTCAAAATAAAAAAGTCAGAAGTTAAAAGTCAAAATGGCCCTCCAGGGCTTCGTAAACTTCGTAGACACCGAGCACATTACACAAAAGAAAAAAGTTAGAATGAAGTGTGTAACAGAAATATGGCGACTATAGAAATCTAATATTACGATTGGTTAATACACCTAGATGTTATACAATAGAATCAGGAAGTAACTCCATTCGTTTTCGTTATATTCGTGTATTTTTTAAATAATTTTTTCTTGTATGGTTTTCATACAGAAATTTGCACTTTTCCTGAAGATATTTTTATCGGTGAACCCACATTTTTATAATTAATATGTTTTAGTTAATCTATATTATATGAGTTTTCAAAAGTCGCCATATTTATGTAACACACTTCATTCTGACTTTTTCTTTTTTGTAATGTGCTCGGTGTTAAAGTCAACAGATTGGATTTCTGGAGAACAGACAGTTGTTTATTTACATAAGTCAATAAATTGCATCAGACAGCGAGACATAGATATTATAAGTTATATACGTTCATATCTACGGATATGAACGTGTATAACGAATTTATCCCCGATATTAGTTTGAAATAATGGATTTTTAGGCAATGGCGGGCGTTAAAGTGACGTTTTCATCATTATCAAAGGAAGTTTGATTGAAATTTGATAAAAATTTGGGTTTTTTTACAAGGTGTAGGGTACTACCTATGGTAAAACCCTACAGTTCTTGAAAAAGAACAGTTTTTTGTTGGATTCAAACAGATGTTTAGGAAATAAATTTTGGGGCTGAATGTCTTGCAGAGACGTAATAATAGTGTGACGTCGTTGTTTGTCAAACTGCATATCTTTTGTTTCTTTTTCTGTTAAAAATAAAACACATTTGGACCTTTTGTGAAAGATTTCAGCATCCTATATATGACACAAACCGATTACCATTTAAAATATAAACGCATCTTAAGTACTTTTGTGCAACTAACGGTTAGCAACACCCGGGTATATGACTTAGCAACGAGTCGGGTATATTGGTTTTGTAAAGACGTATAACTGACCAATCAAATTCCAGGAATAATGCCGATACGGGGATAAACAATTTATATAATGGAAAAGTTTGGGTTTTATGCAGCTCTACGCTGTACAATCTTCAAATTTGTCAAGCTTTGAAAGTCAAAAATTGAAACGTAAAAAGTAAATTGCAAGAAGTTAAAAGACAAAAATGTCCCTTTACGGCTTACGTAAAAAGTCAGGAGTCAAAAGGCAAACGTCAGAAGTAGTAAGTTAAAAGTTAAAAGTCAAAATGGCCATCCAGGGCTTCCGTAGTTTCCAGCTTTGAAAGACATAAGTTGAAAAATAAGTCCATTTTAAGAAGTTGAAAGACAAAAATGTCCCTTTACAGCTTACGTAAAAAGTCAGAAGTCAAAAGTAAAAATACAAAAGTCAATAGTCAAAAGGTTGAAAGTCAAAAGTTAAAAGTGAAAATGTCGGCTTGTATAATAAGTCAATAGTCAAAACTCAAAACAAAAAAGTTAGAAGTAGTAAGTTAAAAGTTAGAAGTCAAAATTGCTTTCCAAGGCTTCCTTAATATTGCTTAAACGTATATGCCTTGAACAATCTCCACAAATATTGTTTTATAGTTACTTGTAGTATAGTAAACAAAGGAACTTGATGATATACTACGGAAGCCTTGGAATATTTGAGCAAAGCCAAGTAACAGCACGGCACGTCCGCGGGTGGCGGACTGGGAAGCAACCATAAAAAAGTTTTGGGTTCAGTTGGAGTGAGAAAGTTTAAGATCAATATGTTATGATTGTTTACGTTATTTATTTATATTGACACTCAATGACTAAGGCCATTCGTTGGTCAGTCTGTGTAAATTTTTGACAAGAAACACCGTCATTTGTATCGTTGCATAATATTCTAGACTTGTATATTATTATTTTTTGTATATTATGCTGTATCAATATCTATATATATATAAAGTGATAATTGCCCCTGTTTATTTAATAATAATAACCGAAAAAAATGTATATGAGAGCTCCTGACGGTGCTTTCCATGTTTATGGGCCTTACTGCGGGCATGGCGTACTCCACTCTCACTCCTGACGGTGCTTTCCATGTTTATGGGCCTTACTGCGGGCATGGCGTACTCCACTTTCACCTGAATTGACAAGGATTACCAGTTTTTATATCAAAAGTCGGCATTTTTCACGGATTCTTCGGCTTCCTGTCCCAATAAAAACTAGAAGCCATGATATAGCTGAAAGTGGCGTAAAACCAAACAAATTAACTTAATATTTTGTTCTCAATTATGTCATTGGATGATCTGTCTTGAAAACACGCAAGCAATTCTAAAGCTTGATTTCCACCATATTGGTTACGCACATTTTTGTTGCGTAATCATATCTGACACCGCGTTTATATAAACAAATAATAACTAATACGAAAAAACTTGTTTAACAGTAATATTGACAAAAGACGAAATTTAATAAATAAAAATAACGTTCATTATTATATGAATAGAATTGTGCGTGTTTTTGATTGGTCTAAAAACAACTTTTGGGTCTTGATAAATCGCAACAGTACTAAAATTACATAAAATGTTTGTACGCTGCACGATTCCGCTGCATAGTAGTCAAGCGGAATACGATATCGACCTTGTTTTTTTATGTTTTAGCCAATCAGAATAGCCGTTTTAACAAATTCATTCTTCCAATAAAATCGATTGTATTTATTGTACATCATGCGTGACAACAACAAATGGGAGAAACATCGGCAATGTGATATGTTGATTCATTTATACTCTTCTCAATATTTGAAACTATAATTTCAGGATTACCAGCAAATTGATACCAATGCAGTATTAAATAAAAAATATTAAGGGTAAAAACAATTACAAAATGTAAGCAGGGGCTCCAGTAGAAAAGGCATCATCTATTTTTCTGATCAAGGGAAATGGTGGTTTTATTCATGTAATAAAACAATTAATGACTTTGATATACGGTCGCTATCAGGATTGATCAGCCCTCAAAAATGTATATTCACCTCGCCTAGCGGCTCGGTGAATATACATTTTTTCTGGCTGATCAATCCTGATAGCGACCTATATCAAAGTCATTAATTGTATAATGATACAGCTTTAAAAATATAGTATTAATTTATAAATACATTGTTATACATGTATATTTTAATACAAACACAGATTATTCATCAACGTGTATTGTACCTTATTAATACTATATATGGAAACATGTTTGTGTAATTATTGTTTTCTCAGATATGATATGTCTTTGCTACAATATATATCATGGAAAGAAGGACAGTTATATCAGCAAGGGATAAAATAAGTATACTGACCCTAGATTTTGTGAGCTTGTTAGTAAAAATGATATCACATGTCTAATGGGAACACACTGTGATCAATCTATGGCTTTAGAACTAAATTATTTTACATCGATTCATCTTATTAGACCCATGTCAAAAAAATAAGAAGAGACATGGGGGTTTATCTATTTTTGTCCAGAAAATATATTAAACCAGGAGTCAAATTTCTTAAACATCAGATAAATGATTATATATGGTTACAATTATCAAAAGAATTTTTTTTTAATTACACAAAACATTTGTCTATGTTATATGCATAATCCACAATCAGAATCTACATATACCAAGTCGATTGATGTAGATTATTTAGAAATTCTAGAAAGGGATATTTCGCATTATTCTGAGTTAGGAAAGATAGTTGTGGTGGAGACCTTAATGCAAGGGTGGTTTTATTAGATGACTTTATAGTAAGAAATTCAGAGAACCACATTCCACTTTTTAATAATTATGAACCCGATATTGATATACATTCTCGAAATAGTATGGATAAAATTATAAAATCTAGAGGTAGACAATTATGAGGATTCTAAATGGTAGAACTTTTGGAGGCTCTATTGGTCAATTTACTTAACATCAACCTTTAGTCAGTAGTACAATAGACTTTTTTATCGAATCAGAATCATTACTTAACCAAATTCTTTTTTTACACAGTTCTACCCTATGATGATTACCTATTAGACCACTGCCAAAGTAGTATGTCATTAAGAGTAAACTGTTTTGTTTCAAATTGTACTTTAATCTAAATAAATTCCCTGAAAAATATATATGGAATGTTGACTCTCCTGATAAATATTTGAATGCACTGGCATCAGCTGAAGTCCAGAAGTCAATTACTGACTTTTTAAGTTATGAAGATAAGGAGAGTACAGATAACTCAGTAATAAAATTTAACAATATACTGTATGAAGCTGCTGACATGTCTCTGAAAAAGAAATGTGCAAATAAAAATACTAAAACAAAATCTAAGAAAACGAGGCTAGAATGGAATGACCAAACATTTATTTCAGCTAGAAGAAAGCTGAATAATAAAATGTATTTATTGAAAACTTATAAAAGAGACCCATATTTAAAAAGGAGCCTTCTATAGTACTCTTAAACAATTTAGAAAGCTTCGAAAGAAGAAACAGAGGGATTTCAATAAAATATAATTGATATATTAGACATGTTACAGGAAAATAACCCTAAAGAATATTGGAATTTAATAGATAAACTTGAAAACTTAAATAATGATAATGTTTCTATCAATCAGTTATCACCAAAGGATCTATATGAGTATTTTAAAACTTTAAACCCGGATATCAATTCAGGTATCAGAACAGAATTCGAGTTAAAACAGTTGAATGCAGAAATTGTTTCTGCAACTAATAAACTTAAAAATAATAAAGCTACATGTTTTTACATAATACCAAATGAAATGCTTAAATGTTGAATCACAGCAATAATTAAACCATTAAAAAACTTTTAAATAAAATTCTTTCCTCTTGTGTATATCCATCACAGTAGTGCCCCCTTTGGTGTATATCCAGCACAGTGGTGCCCTCTGGTGTATATCCATCACAGTGGTGCCCTCTGGTGTATCCATCACAGTGGTGTTAGGGATACATTTGTCCTATTTTTAAAATGGGGGACACGTAGGATCCCCCAAACTATAAGATATTACAGTGAATAGCTGCACTGCTAAGCTGTTCACAAAAATTTTGAATATTAGGCTGGAAATTTTGTAAGATAAAAATGAAATTATTTCAAATGAACAGATAGAGTCCTTTAAAGGAAACAGAACATCAGACCCTTTATTTATTTTGCGTACATTAGCTGAACAAAGTACTATGATGGGATCTATACCTATTTATGCATGTTTTTATTCGATTTTAGACGAGCATTTGATACTGTGTGACATTAAGGCTTATTTTTTTTTAAACTTCGCCAAATTGGCATAAGTGATGTGTTTTATAATATTTTAAAAGATATGTACAGACAAAGTAAGTTGTGTGTCAAAGTAAACAATCAGGTTACAGATTTTTTCAACTCTGATATTGGAGTTTGACAAGGGGATACTCAATGCCTAATGTATTTAAGATATTTTTAAACGATTTTCAGCAAACATTAGATAACGTCTGTGATCCTGTACAATTATTAACCTACAAACTCAATTGTCTTTGTATCTTTGTATGCAGATGATTTGGTACTTCTTTCATCTTCAAGACAAGGGATGCAATCTTGTCTTGATAAACTTTCATTATACTGTGACTGCTGGGGATTAGAAGTAAACCTGAGTAAAACCAAATGTATGACTTTAATACATTATGTAGGATCCCATACCACTAATTTAATTACAAAAATGTGAAACACTTTACTTATTTGGAATTGACTGTATCAGCATCTTGCTGTTTTACTGAAGCTAAAAGTAAATATGTATATAAATAGCTTAAAGCATATTTTAATCTTTGTAAATCTTTTGGTGGTAATAAACCTAAAATAAAAACAGTTTTTCATATTTTTGTTCACACTGTAAAATCAGTCATTTTATATGGATCTGAGATATGGGGAACTTTTAATCCCAACAAATTTTTAAATGATGATGATGCCTTCTAAACTATGTCATGAATTTATTATTGAAAAACTCAACTGAAAAAGCTTGTTAATTTATTTTAGGTCTTAATAAACGCTGTACTGATGCTGCTGTAATAGGAGAAGTCGGAAGTTCACCTTATTTTTAATGTTATAGTAAATACTCTTAACTAATGGATCAAGGCAGAAGAATCCCAGAATCCATTAATGATTGGAGCTCTAAAACTATCAAAAGAGTTGCATATAAGTAATAAAAAGGGCTTATGGATGAGTAACATTTATAAAATTTTAGAATTTCTTAGTTTAAACATATTTTATTTGCAAATATTCAAATATTGGATAGGACTCGAGTTATTTCAACTCACAAGGTCTTCTCCATACATTTTTACAACATACAAACAATAGTGGTACAGATAACGACAAGTGTAATACATACAATTTTGATTTACATGAGAACAAGACAAAAACAAAAGAAAGAGAGGAAAAAAATTATGATAGAAGGAAAAAAAGTACCTCTTTAAGTGTTATAATAGAAGAACAAAAATGAAATCAGTCTAAACTGAAACGACCAGAGTGCCTAATGAACTGCTGTATTGTCTCAAAGTTGGCTACATTTGCATTCCTGTCAAGGATATAGCTCCCAAACAGAATTAAAGTTATTTTATCCTCTCCAGTGTCCGGAAGAATATCAATATATTGCCCTCGTTGCACAGTATACAAAGGACACTCAAGAAAGAAATGAATACTATCTTCAACTGGCCAACCACAAGAACATCTTTGGTCAGCCACTATGCCCACCCTGAACAGATCAGCCTTAAGTGTACTACTCATATGCCTTAGTCTGGTGTGTAAAATATTGAGTTTTCTATTACCATAGCTATAGTACGATGGTGGTTGAATAGTAGGGTTTTGGTTTTTCAATACCCTTTTAAAGTTATCTAATGTCGGTATATTTCTAAGCCGTAGGTCAAGACTATTCCACAAGATAGTGGTAGATGGTATGAATGACCTAGAAAACGTCTCGATACGTGTTTGAGGGTGAACATAGTTTTCTTGGTTTCTAAGGTTATATCTGTTTGTATTTCCAATTATTGGAGTCAAACAGTCAGATAAATAACCAGGGACTCTGCCGTTATGGATACTGTGAAACAAGCAGAGTTTTCGTCGTCTACGACGGTCAGCTAGTGTTTCCCATCCTGTTTCAAAGTGTAGAGATTCATTGCTAGCATAGCGAGGTAGGCCTGTGACAATTCTCGCAGCTTCATGGTGAATTTTATCTAATTTGCTAGCGCATTCTAATGTACACCCATCCCATAGTTCACAAGCATATTCTAAGAGAGGCAATATGTAAGTATGATAGATTTTACTCAAGTTTGATCTGTTCAGGGTGAATTTTAGGCTTCGCAGGACACCTAGCTGTCTTGATGCGTTCAAACATAAACTGTCAACATGGGCAGTCCATTTGCAGTTTGATGAAAGAATAACACCAAGATGCTTATGCCTATCTACTAACTCGACCTGCTGATTGTTAAAGGTAATAATAGGTTCCTGAGATACGGTTTGGTTCGTAAAATATATGGCTTTCGTCTTGTTCGGATTAAAGTTTACCATCCAATCAATAGACCATCTATGTAACTTTTCTAGATCTCAATTCAATGTATTCTGAATGGCTACTTGAGACTTAGACGAGCATCCAAGTGAAGTGTCGTCTGCAAATAATCGCGTGAAACTATCTAAGTCGTCTGATATATCGTTAATAAAAATCAAAAATAGCAGGGGTCCCAATACTGATCCTTGTGGTACACCTGCATTTATATACAATTCCGATGAAACAGATTTTTTTACAAAGACTCGTTGTCGTCGTTTACTTAGATAACTCTTAATCCATAGAAATACGTTTTTATCTATACCATAAGCTTTCAGCTTTACCAGAAGACCCTCATGCCATACCCTATCAAATGCCTTCGATATGTCACAGAACACAATGCAAACATTATTTTTTCTATTTAGCGCTTCACATATGTTATGATAAATCTCAGTGAGTTGATGAACTGTACTATGTCCAGCCATGAACCCCGACTGATATCTATATATCATATTATTACTTATAAAGTAATTATAAAGATACTTATATACTACTCTCTCGAACACCTTCCCTACGCAACTTAACAGGGAAATCGGCCGATAATTTGACGTTTCAGCTTTGTCACCTTTCTTGAAACATGGCATTACCGATGCCAGCTTCCAATAACTTGGATATATACCCGTTGTTAACGACTTGTTGAACAATATGTATAGCGGGGTCGATATGCTATCGGCAGAATTTCTTAATATAAAAGAAGAAGAAGAATTTAAGAAAAGTTGTTATAAATAAGCTATGTCTAAAATTCTCAAATTGTTTGGAAAAATAACTTTTTAATGATAATCGACAAGATGCTTTACAAAGTAATAAATACATATCGCTTATTTAAGCCTAAATTTGGATATGAACCCTATTTAAACTTACGAAATGCTAATAGTAGAAATGTAATATGTAAATTTAGAGTTGGGTCTCATAGGTTGGAAATTGAAAGGGGCAGACATTTTAAAATTAAAACTACAGATAGAGTATGTAAATTATGTAAAGAGGAAGTTGATGATGAAATCCCCTTCCTTCTTGCATGCAGAAAATTAGACCAAGTAAGAAAATTTTACTTAGATAAAAAAATACCAACTTGAAGAATTGCAGCTCAAAGAGCTATTTATCTGGTTGTTCAGTAATGAAGAAAATGAAACTTCTCACACTAAGTTCTTTCATTGAAAGTTTGATTAAGGAGAGTTTGTTTGTTTGATGGTGTTTAACGCCACTTTCAGCAATTTTTCAGCTATATCATGGCGTCCAGTTTTTAATGGGGGAGGAAGCCGGAGGACCCGGAGAAAACCCCCGACCTGCGGTAAGAAAACTGGCAATCAGTTAGTTCTTTCATGGAAAGTTTGATTAATTAAGGAGAGAGAAGATCAGTTCAGCAGGATATAAATATATTATTATAACTATTATTATTTTGTTATTATTATTATTATTATTATTTTGCACTAAATTTAATCTTGTATTGTTATTAAGCCAATAATTACCAATCATTGTATATATTGTGGTTTTACTGCCCGCAAAGGCGTCTTTAATTGACATTTTATTTGTATTTGTATTGTTTAATCTTTTCTCGTATTTGGATGAAAAGAATTGATATTAGCAATTCCCACTTATTTGCAAGATCCTACCGCAGCTCCGCTTAAACCTATGATAAATTTAACTATAGGTGTCTGTGTAAACGCGGTATCTAGATGATTATTACGAATAATTTGATGGCAAATATAATTAAGATTGAAAAATGCATATTTAGTCGAAGCTTTGCATTGGTTTGCATGAACATGTAATTTTACGTAATTTTTCAAAATAACAAGTCCTATCGTAAGCATGACAACTATGACTGATCGACCAATACACGGTAACATGTAAGTTACCCTCAACCAGGATGTATAACATATACCTTGGTACATGACATTCTAACATATAGATTATCGTATACAGTATATTAGTTTTAGTGAGCTTGGTAAGTTTCCAAGTTTTGCTTTAAAATGTGTTTTCTATAGTTTCTTTTAGTTTTTCGTGTTATTTGTGTATTCTTGAATTCTGTCGTTTGTATAAAATTTCGATCTAAGAAATGTAAAACATATCTGTACTAATTTTATTCTATAAGTTGTAAATATAATATCAGAGAAAGCATTTTAAAATTAACTGTCAATAAAATATAAATGAAGCACGTAAAATATACATTGTCATTATAAGATAAATAAAGCGTGAAAACTATATTTAAAAAATTGTACAGAACATATTTTTAAAGTTAGCTAAAATATTGGAAGACAAAATATTTCATTTGTCGCTAATGTCAGCATTATACCATAAAAAACGGAAACAATTCGAATCGAAGTGAATATTTGCATATAATAAAGTAGGTACTAATATACTTATAAGCTATCTGACAGGTGCTATTGTAAATTATTGTAAATTTTATCTGTATGGATATTTTTTCTCCTACCTGTATTATTGCAAATATATACCCTAAAGCAACGTGTATGTAAGCGAGAAGATCTGACCATGTTTCAGTGTATAGTCGTTTGGACTAAATGTTACCTTATGAAAATATAGCCGCTAATCTTCACCCGTTTTACAATAACAAATTTGAGCTGTCAGACTAGTTGACAATCTAGGTAAGTCGTTCTCTAATCCATACATATTTCAGATTCATAAGGTAATTTTTGTACTTGTTTTATTTGTAGTAATCTTCTGTGTTAATGGCCGGAACTTATTTCTCATTCTTCTTTTAAAATATCTTTCTTAAAAACAAGAAGCAGTTTGTAATTGGAGACTGTAATGGAAAGTAAAGTTGAAAGACGTGTTCTTGTGCTTTTGTCACTAAATATAAGGTAATGGATCAGGATAAACTTAGCAGCTTTACCTTGATCAAATGTATACCCCTAACGAATATGACGTAGGATATATATTATACAACTGGACATGGGGATTTTGTCTTGTCTGAGATTATGTCTCTCAAGCACGACTTGAGAGAGTGTCGTTCAAACTGGTATCTGACTAAGCGATATCTTTGACAAATGTCATGTGATTATCGTTCAACAAATCAATTACAACGGATATGGATTTAGGAAATAATAAACGAACATAAAACGTATGCAAAAAATAATTTAATTTTAATTAAAATTCTCTAGTTTCAGCCCTTGAACTCCATCTAACCAGAGTGCGATGGCCTTCATAGTGTTGGTGTCATTCTTAATGGTCACGTGCAAAACTGCTTTTACTCAGGACCCATCATTATTCCAACAAATTCAGTACACAAATCCTAACTTCAATTCAAATTTTCAACCCTTTCCTATTGATCAAGGTCTGTCCATTAATAATGCTGGTGCATTTCAATCGACGAATAACATTCAAACCACACCAAACGAAATATTTCGTCCACCTAATGGAGCAACTGTTCCATTAAACGAAATAATTATTCCACCTAATGGAGCAATTATTCAGTCTAATGGAGTGAAAATCGGTGAATTTAGAGGACTTCCTAGTGGCCAAATCTTTCAGGGTGGTAGAGAATTTCAACAGCCTGAGAGAAGACAAACTAGCTTCCTGAATAATAGGAACGAGGAGGATGAGGAGGAGGATGACGGAACCACGTGGAAAGATTATTGTAAGTGAATTAAAAATTGTGATATGTTAGCTAATTTGCATTTCTCTTTGGATGCACTACATCTAATACATATTAACATATTTGTATAAATGATATTTGCACATAGGCGCATTAATAGAGACGTTTATAGACAGATTGGTCACTACAGGACCATTTGATTAGTAATTTAATGAAATAGTTATACAAACTGTATTTAATTATATGACTAGTCAGCATATTTAAAAAGCTGAATAAAAGCTGGATAATATGTATATATTGGATAGATGCAGGTTTGTTCTTCCTTATTACAGACATATTTAGAAGTGACAAAACAGCATGGAAAAGTACTTAAACATTCCTGCGTATACATGTATTAGCATCCCTTAAATGAAGACGTCTGTGGTCGACGAAACATCGATAAATTATAGAGACCATTTATATCAATACATCATATAGTTTAAAAAAATCAATTAAAAAGTATATTTCAATAATATCGTCTTAAATATCAGTATATCATATTTCAATACATGTGTTATCTTTACTGCCGACAAGAAAGTTATTCGTCAAAAGTAGCGCAATAATTATGCAGGCAATGGCTTTCTCTGACATTTTTAGAAATATTTTTGTCTACTTACAAATAACCACCCGTTTAGCAGAAAGCTTGTCAAGGCAAACCATATTTTAAAGAGACTTTTGAATGCAATTTTGGTCAAAGTAAAATATTTTTATACTAATCAAAAATGTTTTTAAGAAGGACCAACAAAAATATACGATAATATTACATTTTTATTGTACATAGAAATATGTATGCAATCTTTGATGCTCTATCATTGATCACACTGAAGTTGCGTGCGAGTTCAAGCCATACGCTATATGATTAACTGTGAGCATGCGTCAAGCTTCTCTGAAGGGACCACTGAAATTAAAGCAAAAAGGCGGTTAAACCAGATAGGGGTTTAATACAGGCTCAGATAATATGAAACTTCATTACAGCGGGATATGAAAGGCTATAAGGCAGGTGTTTGCTTTATACAGGTGGTCTCTAAAGCGGCTTTGAGCCTATAAAATGTTACATTTTTTGTATACTGTAATATGGACTGGCTGGCAATTCAACAGAAAAATATCTACAAAACACACCAAAGGCAAGGAAATACACAGAATAACATATGTGACCAGGTTGAGAACAAGTTTCTTTCTTAACTTAAAAAATAACAATGCAATACAAATAATCTCTACTCAATAGGATATATATACAACCACTACATTTAAAAGTTAATGTCAGTAAAAAGCGCGGAATTTAAAGAAAAATCCATATATACATGAAATGTCATAGTCAGTGAAACATTAATATGGAGCGAAGCGAAGCACCAACCGGTCCATAAACTGCCATATGACTCGAAGTGTCATGAACTATTTGTTATATATTATACTTGTACTTTTTGTAAGCTTCTATGCTCACTTATTTGCTCCATATGCACAACATGTACGGTCATTACTGATCATTTTAGGTTATTTTTGTTCTGAAAACTCATTTTGCATACTAGTTACTTGTCATAAATAATCTTCACTGAGATTACTATCACATATTTGGTTATTTGTGTTTTTCCAACAGATATGTACATCTAGTACACATTTTATCCACAGCCGGTCCATATATGGACCGGCCCATATACTGCGGCCGGTCTATATACGATTATATGGACCGTTTATGCTTACAAAGAAATCATTGAAAAATAAATCTTCAAAGTATAATATAACAAAATAATGTGTAAACTACGGGTAAAATTGGCAGTATATGGACCAGTCGGTCACCTCAAAATATTATATAGACCATGTAATATTAAAAGGGCTCGTAACTGCAATATGACCATGAGCGAATTATTTAAATGTAGATTGTGGCAAAATGTCCAGTATCTATGTTGTCCGTTTTCTTGCATCCATATGTTTGTTTGTTGTACATGTTTTGATGCTTCAAGATGTTCTGCTTGTCTTTGACTTTCTTCTAAACAAGCTGTAAGATTTGTCTATGAATGGCCATTCATGTCATTTGTGGGATTAAATACGCGTTTTTAAAGATATTGGCGTATATATTGTGGTTATATACGCATATATTCGTAAAATAAACGCGTTCATATACACGTTAATTCTATTTACGATATACGCGTATACAAACGCGTATATGTTTTCAATATACGCGTATGTTTTGCAATATACGCGTATATTATAAAGCATACAACGGTCATAACCTCGTTTATATTAAAGGAAGAAGCTTCATCCGCATAAAACCATAATATACCCGGGCGTTGCCAAGTCATATACCAGTGTTGCTAACCGTTCGTTGCACAATAGTACGTAAGATGCGTTTATATTAGAAATTGTAATTGGTCATATAGAGGATGATGAAATCTGGCGACAAAAGGTCAAATATGTTTTATTTTCAGCAGAAAAAGAAACAAAAGATATGCAGTTTGACAAACAACGACCTCACACTATTATGACATAAAACTAAATTGTTCAACATTTGTTTGAATCCAACAAAAAACCGGTTCTACCTTACATGGTAAACAAGCGTTATATTTTTCAAAATTTCAATCTAAGTTTTTTCGATAACGAAGAAAACGTTACATTAATGCCCGCCATTGCGCCGAAAATGTATATACAAATCCATAATTTCAAACTAAAGCCGGGGATAAATTCGTTACACGTTCATATCCGTAGACATGGAGATTTGAACACCTTCAGCACATCTGTATTTGGGGCATTTCAGGTGTTAAAATCTCCATATCTATGAACGTAAATAACTAATAATATACGCGTATATTGCGGTTATATAAGCGTATTCGTAAAACAAACACGTAAATATCAAAACGTGTATATGAACACGTGTATTTTACCAATATACGCGTATATAACCACAATATGCTCGTATATTATGGTTATATACGCGTTAAACCCAATATATATTCGCGCAAATGACATGAACGGCCATTCAAACATGTCCTTTCTGTTATTTCACGCTTATAAGAAGTGAAAACGTGTTTAAAATACTAGTATAACATAACGCAATATTCCAGTTAACTTGAAGGAATTGGTCATGTTAAAATATATTTATGGTTTAACAATCCTTGCAATGCCATAACAATAGCCGCATCAGTATTGCTTGTCACAATTTAAAGATTTGCATGCCGTACAACCTGGTTTAACCTACTATTTCTTTTGAAAGCCTTAATAAGTCCTTTGCTGTAGTTGCTTCATGTTTATTTTTGGTTCTCAAGTTTGCCAGTTTTTTGGACTTTGATTTCGTTATTGTCTCTTTTCAGTTTCCTTTGGTGGTCTGTATTCTTTTATTAACTTTATTTAAACAACATAATCAATTAATCATAAACACACTATGTTTGTTATAATTTCAGTTGAAAATTCCGTGCCATGGCCTGTTTGTGAGACGTTTGCGTTAAGATTTGGGATCGTTTCAAAGATCATGCCAAATGATGTTTTCCGTACTTGGGCTATAGGGCAAATCTGTCAGGACAGTATGTAATATTATGCTGATTTATAGAAATAATTATACCGAATTATTGAATTCATATTCTCAGGTTCGAATGCCATAGAAATAGGACTTGTCACCTGCTATCTGTGGGGTATAAGACATTCAACAGGGTTGTGTGGGATACAAAAATATACAAAACATATCCCGACAGTTGTAAACAATAAACGACAATGAAGTGGCATCAGACCAATTTTATTATTTGGCGAGGTTACGACGAATTTAGTCCCATGACTCGTAATGTAGGAGAGCAGCAGTGAACCACTCCCGGCAATTTGATGTCCAAAAGAAGTTGCATATACAATCAGACATGGTCGATCTTGATATCTTTCGACAGTGTCACAATTTTTTTTTATCGGTTTCGTGTTTAAAATCGATCATTTTTGATACGTGATGATAGTTATTGCCGTTTGTTGTTGCCGTTTTTAATAACCCGCTGTGCATTGTGTATTAATTGACATTCGTGTCTCTTTTTAATTACGTTTACTACATGAAAAACAATGAGAAACCCGAAACTGAATGGCGTGTTGCATTTTGGGTAATACATAATGTAAATTACTGGATTCTTACCACGGAATGGTTGTTATGGTGTAGGACCACCAAATACCGGGAACCAGTCCAGAGGTTGTACGTAAAAGTAGTACTAGTCAACAGACAGGTTCACTCTTGCATCATATAGAATTTGAACCGCACATGATACCAGAATAAATTTGGTATTTTTGGAAAGCTGAATATTCTTGGAAACTTGAGGATAAAGTTTTATTGGTTTTAAATGAACATAAAAATGTTGAGAGTCAATTAGGGACAAGCACTATTTTTGGACTGAAATAGAAAGTGAAAGTAGATTTTTAGACCACATGGACTTCAGGTTGAGCGTTTTTTCTTATATGCAATGAAACATATTGTGAAATTTTGACAGAATGTTCGGCCAGTGCATTTTTATAGGGGACAGAAGTGTCACTTAATTTGAAACAAAGGTAAATTTTCTAGGATAAGTCAAAATTATCAAATTTTAATATAGCCGAAGAGTAAAAAATCTATGGTGGTCCTACACCTGAAGAGGCCATAGACAGGTATATCAACTTCTATTTCTTTTGATAAAAATGGTACTAAAAGAAGTTAAATCACCAAGACTATCATTTTAATTGCTTATCAAAGGCAAAACCTATAGTGGGGGTCAAATTTCAGCCTAAATATGGTATTATGTAATATAGTATGAAATTATGGGGTCTGCAGTGGTCCGCGCTTAGTAGAATGTGCTTTAATTTAAATAAACTCCTGTTTTAGGTTTTGGATGTAATGAAAGGGTCAAAATGTATAAAACTAGAACTGGTAGACATTCTAGTATGCAGAAAAATAGTGTATTTAAGATGAATTTGTCAATTTTACACCTGCGGCTTAAGTCGGTTACATTGCTGGCATGGGTTAATACTAAAATTATTTATTTTCTAATCTGACGCTTGCTAAGGGTAAATTTGTTAGTAAACTAGTAACCATATGCAATAATTGTACTTGTTAAGATAATTGGGCCTTGAGATGATGGTACTTCTGTAAAAAAATCCTTAAACATGAGCAGTAATGGGAAATTGGCCAATTTTTGCAATTTCATACCAAAGCAAGATATAATTTTGTTTCTTTGTATGCCAGTTTGAACTTTAGTGGGTTTTTTTTAGTAAGGAATGTTCATTTAACTATTAAGCTTAATAGAATAGTGAACGCATTTAATGAAATTCATAAAATTTTAGTCTCCGTTTAGAAACTATTAATGTACACCTCCAAAGTATAGTACAACTGAATATCAATAAATTTAAATTTGAACTCAAAAACTTTCTCAGGATGTACTAGTTGCATAATTAGGACAGTTTCATACTATTTTACTTAATTGAAATGTATTTCAAGAGATAAAAGTCTTATCCCAACAGTTTGAAGGTACTCAGTATCTCACTTTGTAAAAAGAGGGGGGGGGGGGATGTGAAATTAACTAAAAAAGATGCAAAATTTATGATAAAATTATGTAATTAGTGCCTTTCTATGTGTGAAATAAGTCCATTTGTGTTGGATGTATATTGCCAAGCTTGCTATTTACATCTGCAACTAAGAAATTGAAAAATTAAGGAATAATGCATTTCTTGATCACCAAGCTAATTTTTCATGATAACGCGCATGTGAGGTCTTTGTATGTTTTCATGCATTTCTTGAAAACCGCTGAAAGGAATTCAACAAAATTTTAGAATTTGTTTCGACTAACATAAATCTAAGACCAGGAACATTTTTATTTAATTTGTTGAACAAAAACATCTTCTTTAGGTGTAGGACCACCAAATACCGGGAACCAGTCCAGAGGTTGTACGTAAAAGTAGTACTAGTCAACAGACAGGTTCACTCTTGCATCATATAGAATTTGAACCGCACATGATACCAGAATAAATTTGGTATTTTTGGAAAGCTGAATATTCTTGGAAACTTGAGGATAAAGTTTTATTGGTTTTAAATGAACATAAAAATGTTGAGAGTCAATTAGGGACAAGCACTATTTTTGGACTGAAATAGAAAGTGAAAGTAGATTTTTAGACCACATGGACTTCAGGTTGAGCGTTTTTTCTTATATGCAATGAAACATATTGTGAAATTTTGACAGAATGTTCGGCCAGTGCATTTTTATAGGGGACAGAAGTGTCACTTAATTTGAAACAAAGGTAAATTTTCTAGGATAAGTCAAAATTATCAAATTTTAATATAGCCGAAGAGTAAAAAATCTATGGTGGTCCTACACCTTATGGTATCCAAATTAGCCCGTTAATAATAAAATTAGGTCACATTATCCATATACGGAAAAATGATCAACATAGCATTTTCCATGTGCATTTTCAAAGACGAAAGAATAAATTTCTTCAATAAAGATCGTTTCCCGTTAGTTTCGCAGTGTCTACAGCTGTAATAACGTAACGAACATAAATATTATGTCTGAATTTTGTATGAATAGACCGAAGTTAGAATTGTTTATTTGCCACATTACGAGCAATACGACTGAATTCTGCCGGTAACCCGACAAATCACAAACCTATACTTCGGATTATAACAGCAGTAAAATTCGGCCTATTATTAACGGGTCTGACAAAAACTGGGGTGGGAGTGCGAAACTGACTTCACGAAAATGTGCTCGATTTCAATCTTGCCAGTTTTCTTACTGAAGGTAGAGGTTTTTACTCTTTGTACTCTGGCTTTCTCACCTTATACAACAAGACAGACACCATAACGTATATAAAAAAATGGTAGAAACAATATTGGTCGTCTGATGCATTAGAGCTTCCATTTTTCTAGTTTGGATCACAAAAACGTTATGTTGAAGAAGACTGAAGGTAAATGTATGGTTTTACAGTACAGTGAAACATGTCTAAACCAAACCATTTTGGAACAGAAATTTTTATTTGGATTAGACCTAGTTTTATAATAGACGGATTTAATGCACAAAGATTTCAAATTTTGGGCCGACAATTTTTTTCAGTTTACACATCATTCCAATTTATTAAGGATTCGGTCTAGACAAAACAAAAATAAACAAACGTGAATAATATCATGATTTATATTTCAGTTCTATTTAAGGTCATGGTTCCCATGATGAGTAAAACGATGGGCATGGACTACAAGGCATGGTGAGGTCATGTAAAGACTAATTGGAACTTATAAAAGTTGAAAATTATTAAGTTCGAAGATTATGCTTTTATAAGACTATAAGTTATTCTGTTATATAGATTTGCAAGTTATAGTCACTACTAATAAGTTCTAGTCAAAACTAGTAAATACAGATTTGTTAGTTCTGGTCAAGACAGATCAGCTTTTATACAGATCATAAAGATCTGGTCAAGATTGGTATTCTCATATACAGATCTTCAAGTTTATGGTCAAGACTAGTAAGCTATTATACAGATTTTCAAGATCTTGTCAAGACTGGTAAGCTGTTACGAAGATTTGAAATTTCTGGTCAAGAATGGTCAGAACTTATACAGATTTGCAAGTTCTGGTCTAAAACTAGTAAATACGGATTTGCAAGTTCTGGCTAAGATATGGGTTTGCAAGTTCTAATCAAGACTTATGAGCTCTTATACAGACCTACAAAAACTAGCATTTGTTACATTAAATTCTTTAATTCTTACAAGCCGATCACTTTCTTAAAAGACTGTAGTAAGAAAAACGAATGGCTAGACCTGACAGGCAGTTTTTTATGGCTGTCATGTACTAATGAAGAGATGAGCCCTTTTTTACTGTTATATTCGGACAAATTTTGGCAAGTTCAGTTGAAGCCTGGTAAATTCAGTTTCTTACATAATTTACACTGCTGTTCACAACGTTAAGTCAATAACGGTAATATAACACAAATAGTTCGTGGATTAGAAGAGGACTTGCAATTCAAAGAGCAACATAAAAAACGTAGAGACAAAACTAAAAGACGACAATACTAAATCCTATAAAAACCTAAAGTACACTAGATGTTCTAGAATGGTAAAGGTTTTCTGCTTCATTCACGACACCCATATTGTTTTCTTATAAGCAATACAGGGAGGTAAGTCAATTTTGGGATACGCGGTAGAGGTTTGCTTGATATGATACTTGCTACAGACGATCTTATCATGTTTATGGACAAAAATGGTCGAAATTTGGGAAAGCGTACTGCAGTACTTTATAGATGCTATTAACTGTCTCGGCAGATTTACGACTTTGTGCAGTCCTCTGATTTTGAACCGTTTTAGAGAGTACTTGATGTTTCCTGTGTTTTATTTCGCCATTGGGTGAAACTAATTAAGAAAATCAAAACCAAAGATTATCATCTCTCTAGTCCCCACTGAATTTACTTCTGATATCCTTGCATTTAGTGTATAACTTATTAGCTAATCTTAAAGATAGTAATTCATTTTTTTTTGTTTCAGGAAGTTTTGATGTTTTAACAGACTAGAAACTGTGAGGACGTTGATATTTCAAGTCGAAATAAATAAAATTTTACAGCACCAATATTTATTTTGTGGAATATAAAAGGGGTCCCATTAAAATATGTTTTGTTGGCTTCTTGTTTTAAAATAATAAAATTATGCTTTGACATGTTCCATAAAAGCTCATTTGAAGTCTTTGCAGTCACTATTTCCATGGTACATGACTCTATTTGACACTACTATATGCAGTCAACATGGATAAAAATTGTTTTCATAAATTTGTGTTTATTGAGTAGGAAGCCCTTCTTCTGTGGAAGGGCAGGGTTGGATCAAGGATGTACAATCATGGCGTAATAATAAGGGCAGGGGTCATAAGGCCCATAACGGTTTCATGCCATGGTATCCAGCAAGCGAAAGCGGACGGAAGCTGACGGATGAGACATATGAAAAGATATGTTTAAACATAAGATTTTGTATTAGCTGACCCCCAATGATGAATCCGGTTTCGTGTGTTATCTTTTTTTAGATATATGAACTTATAAGATGGAAAATACGATCAAAATAAAATTGAACTCTCGTTGTGTACAACTGAAAAATGATAACATCATACTCTCTTCGATTTTATTAATGTTAATCTCTTTCTCTCTCGCTCGCACGAACGCACGCACAAGCCCGCCCGCCCGCACACACACACACTCACACACCCACACAAACACATCCTCACACGCACGCACGCACGCACGCAAATACACACACACATACATACATACCACTTATCTATACGCATTCAGCAGTTTGTTTTTATCTCATGAATTTTAACTACTTTGTCTCTATCCCTTATATAAAAACTTTAATATTCCCATAAAAAGATAAAACACCGTAAACAAGTTTCAGTAGAAGGAATCTGTATTCTTAACCATAGAATATAATGAAGTAACCACATAATGAAGTAAGAATAGCATATTATGACGGAACCACAACATATAATGATGGAACCACAGCATATAATGATGGAACCACAGCATATACTATGAAACCAACGCATATACTTATGAAACCAACGCATATAACAATGAAACAACAGCATATAATGATGGATCAACATCATAACATTACGAAACAATTCATATAATAATGAATTAACTTATATCACTTATATAGCATATAATTAACTTGTACCACATAAGACAGCTATGGCGTTCCATAGGAAAGTATGTAAAGCTCACATGACTTATCACACAAACTTTTTAATAGACATGAACATTACACAAATTTTGCTCCTAAAATTTTCAATCAGCACCAGAAACGTGTAAATAGTAGAGAATCACTCTTGCACTATTTCTGTCTGTGAAGTATTTCTGGGGATCTGTTACACAGTGGTGGTCATCTTGGATTTAGGATCTGCTCCGAAATCTTAAAATTTTTAGAGAACAATTTCAGGTATGTAAGTTATTACGATCTTCGGCTGTTCTTTTGTTTCGGTGATCGATTAACTTAACATTTAATTAAGCTGTCGATTGGCAGTTCTTTAGTTTTTATTAACAGACTGTAACTAGCTGAGATGTCTTCGTAGACGGTCTGAGTTGACAATCCAGTAGATGTCTTTTATTTGTATTGGGAGAAAAGACTGAAATTCGAAAAATACACGGCTAATGGAGACGGACGCTCAGTGAAAATAATAACTCAAATGCTCCCAACGTGTCAAGAAAGCTAAATATGAATAGCTAATATCAGTCAAGTTTCTTTAAAATTTTCATAAAAATGTAATTTTAAGTACTGAATAAAGTTCCGATATCCTTTAAAATGGCCTCCTTTGAGGGATGTTTGCTATACGAATCTTAATGATCCTTAAAACTTGTGTTACGTCACATAAGAATAATGTATGATGGTGGACAGAAGGTCAGATTAATAGATTTATCTCCAAAGTCAACAGCACACGTTGATACAAATTATCACAAAAGTTATTCAAGTAGAGCATTACTTTAGTACTCTGGTAACTTTCTTGAGGGAAAAAAAATGCCATTAGTTAGGCAGATAGAAATATAGGCTGAATTTAATGTATTCCATGATGTTGTCAGATTATTTAAAAACTTATAGTCAGCGAGTAATGAGTTTTTGTCAATGTGAACGGACTTATTTTTATCGGGATGGACAACGTTTTGGTGTTCTTTTTTTTATTGTTAAGAAGGCAATGTCTATAGAATATTCACGAATATGTTTGGCAACACTTGTGTATCATAGACAAAGGGGTCTATTATCTCTGAGTATCGGCCTGAAATTGATCAAATAGGGATAATTACTTAAAGAGTGTAATGCGTTATATTTTATTAACAACTCGTCGTTTTCACACATTAAAGATATCTATACTCATGGGAACTGTTTTCACCATCATTTTTTAATTTTTACATATTTCTCTTATCCCATAACGCAAGTTAAGGACTAAATAATACAAACGCTAGAAATAGGGTTGGCATAATAGGGCCACAGTATTTATTACAAAAGAACAAAACAAAATAAATCGATCGATTGAAAACTGATTATTTGAAAAAGTCTTTGCATATCGATAATTGAACTGACGAACGATCGATCATTGGAAAAATCAATTAACTGTATAACGATCACTTAAAATGTTCAAACTAAATGGTTGCCGCAGATTATGACAACCTTTCAATCACTTCTAATTAAGGCAAATTTTAATTTTTGACATCATCGTGGGAAACACAGATGATGAGGCCTAAATAGGGTAAATAATATCTAATATCTGTTTCCATAACTCTGGTGCAGCGATTTTTGCCAACTTGACAGTGGCACATACAATACAATGTCAACCGCCATTATGCGATGAGCTGTACCCAAGAGTGTGGCCCAGGACAAAACTAAACCACAATCAATCAAACTGGTATTTACTGACTCACAATTCTATAAGCGATAACAAATACAAAATTGAACATGAAATCAGTAAACATACATGTATGATGCTATACTTTACCATGAATACAATGACAGAAAATGTTTATATTTACATAAATTATAAAGATTTATGAATACAATATGCAAAAAAATCTCTCAAAAGATGAGGGAAAAGTTGTGACCAAATCATTAGCTAAAATTAGCTCCAACCCCCCTTGTAAATCGTTCAATAGAACTTCAGTATCCAAGTCTGTTAAATGGACCCCATGTTGCTTGAGAAATCTAGAAATATTAAGTCGCAAATCTGAATAGTGTATGTAACGACCCCCATTAGTAATTACAGTAGATGCAATAAAATTATTTAGCCTATAGCGACATCTTTCTATGGCTTTCAAGACATTTGAAAATCTAAGAGATATTCTGGGAATACCGAACAATAGTAGTGCCTGGAAGGACATCTTTCAACCATAAAATGAATTCTTTGACCTGAATGCAAAGATTTCCTATTCTAGTATGACCATTGTTATTACCCGAGACGTGGACTACTAACATTGTTGGAGAATTATCAGTAAAATTCAACTTTGTCTGGATATGAGAATCCTCAAACCAGCATAGCATTGCAACCAAATATTTAGGTTAGGGTTCAATCTTTCTAGCCCCAAGTTGAGGCCACCAGGACGAGATCTTGCTGGCCTGAAAGCATCTCTTATGATACATGAGCCTAGTAACCAAATGTCCACAGAAATACCTAAAATTCCCATTATATGCAATTTAAACAACAAACAAATGCAACATAAAAATTAACAGACAACAAACATTGAAATTTTGTGTCTAATATAGCATTTAAAATAAGAGGATTTGCAAAGACCTGCCTCCATGATGTCGAAATCATTAAAACTCATAAGAGCCATGCTAGTGGCAGCCCTATACGGAAAGAGTGAGAGCTAAAATATTTTATTTACACATAACAATTCCAATGCCTTCATCAAAATTGTCACACCATGAAATCGTGTTAGCGGCTTTGTATCAAAATGGCAAAACATTAGTCCAGAACTAGGAGGTCTTACTTTAAGGAACTGTGACACTAACAAAAATGGACAATATTCAAAACCAGGCTCATGGTCTAACTTTAAATAAACTCCCTTCCTATATTGATCAGTTTCAGAGGACCCAATTTAAATCAATACCGAGTTTTTATGAAGAGATACATCTGAAAACAGCAAGGCATGCTGACTTTTGCCGCTACTCAGGGCAATCTCTGATATTCGCAAAAATGCATGACAGGCTACACTAAATGAAGATCTGAAAAGTTTCAAATTCAAAATTGTTTAATAAAAAGTTGCTAAGTATCGAGACCGCGGCCAAATTATCAATGTGGAGCAATATTCTAGTGTTTTTAGTAAATGACCACACAAGTAAAATGCTAACAAAAGGGGCACCATCTCTAAATAAGCCATGTTCATAATAAGGGGTGTGGGGGGACCAACTTACCGTTTTTGGCCACGAGAGTTGAGCCCAATGCCCCTAAAAGTAGGTACCACAACTAAGTTCAGGATTACCAGCAGCATCTGTGAACAGCTGTCAAGTTTGAGAAGAATACCAAAGGCGATCAGGAAAATAAAAATACCCGCCTTAACTGCAGACGACATCACCCGAAGGATTTCGAGTAGACAACAATCGATTGTTCCTAAAGTACACTTCCGTTACGTTCTAATTATGGTCAAATTTTAGTATGGAAAATCGCCCTTGAAAAATATCAAAACTGCCATATTTCAAAACGCTGAATTTCTCGGCGAAATAAGGATTGATTTCAAAAAGTACTCTTCTTAATCTACAAAAGGAGCATAAGCTGTAACATACGCGGTAAGTAGTTTTCATTTTCACGCACAAAAATCCTCTCCACAATACGTCAACACTTAGTATAGGTAGAAATCATATTTCCTGTTAATTGCCTTGCGGTCATAAATCTGTCGTTTTACATTTGGTAGAATGAATGTTGTAACGAAAAATAACGTTCATAACGTCGCATAACAAACAATGCTTTTATATTAAATAATTATAAGTTAATCAGTTGCTATTAATAACAGTAAATTAGCAATAAACATCTAGCCATTTAAGTGTGGCTTTAAACTACGTATAAAATGTATACACATGTATAAACTTGTAAAACATGTGACAGTTTATTAGAAGGACCTTACATAACTTTTATTAACGGTGAAACGTTTACCGTAAAACATAATATGTCTTGTAAAACTAAAAATGTTATATATTCAATTATTTGTGCAAAATGTAAAAAATTCTATATTGGACAAACTAAAAATGAATTACGGAAAAGGATGACTTTGCATCGTCAACAAACGTCAACAGAAGAACTACGTTTCATGAAAGGGAACATTTACACGAATGTTCAAACGGAAAATTTAACATTTTCCCATTATATAAAGTTTTGGAAGACAAACAATCTCTGCGTAATGAAAAGGAAATACATTTTATACGTAACAAGCCTTAAATATGCTTTATAAATAGTAACATATCCGGATCTATTTTTAGAAACAAGCCTTTAATATGCTTTATAAATAGTAACATGCCTTAAATATGCTTAAAAAATAGTAACAAGCCTTAAATATGCTTTAGAAATAGAATATAAACACACAATATTTTGGGGGGACATTGTCTACACGAACCAATCAAAATTAGGGCTTAACACACCATATGTAATATAACAAAATATTACATATGGTTTATGATTCTTACATTTTCATGGGATTATTTAGTCACGTGGTCCCCCAAAATGTGTATATATTCTATTTCTAAAGCATATTTAAGGCTTGTTACTATTTTTAAAGCATATATAAGGCATGTTACTATTTATAAAGCATATTTAAGGCTTGTTTCTAAAAATAGATCCGGATATGTTACTATTTATAAAGCATATTTAATGCTTGTTTCTAAAAATAGATCCGGATATACTCTTCCGACTCATTATTCTAAATTTAAATAAATAGAGAAAAATTCATATGTGTTCGTCCTCGGTCAATATTTTCCTCCACGGTCCATATAACTACGTATTGACCTCGTAAAAAGTCCATATTTGATAAATGCTGCATACTTATACAGCACGTTACTAAAAATAGATTTCAAAAATTCCAAAAGTTAAATCGGTATATCACATATATAAATGAGGAGTTTTATTCAACATGTTTATTATATGGTTAACAGTTTGGTTCTATTTTGATAAATTTTATGTAGAAAAAGGGGTCTGTTGTATTTTGTGATGTGGAATACTTGTCATAGAACAATTATACATTTATTATGTGTGTAGACTCGTAATCATATTACATTTTAAAAATCTGTCAAACAAATGGTGTGCACACTAAAAGGGAAATATTGTTCAACATTCATGACAATAGGTTATATTAATAATATAACAATTATAGCTTAAGATTCGGTCAATACGAGAATATATCGACCAACAGATGAATACCGACCTCGGACTGCGTCCTCGGTCGATATGCAAATCTGTTTGGTCGATATATTCTCGTATCGACCTCATACCAAAGCTATAATTGTATAATATTAATAATATAACAATTATAGCTTAAGATTCGGTCAATACGAGAATATATCGTCCAACAGATGAATACCGACCTCGGACTGCGTCCTCGGTTGATATGCAAATCTATTTGGTCGATATATTCTCGTATCGACCTCATACCAAAGCTATAATTGTATATTATATATATATATATATATATATATATATATATATATATATATATATATATATATATATATATATATATATATAATTGTCTATTTATATATGACCAACATCTGATTGTATTTCAACATTGGATCTTTAGAAATGCACTAAAGATACATAGTTAAGATAAATGATATTTATAAGTGTCTAATGAATTAACCAAACAATGTCGTTGTAATTTCCACTCTGAAAATCATCTGTACACATAGATTTGATTTTTGAGCCGTCCCACCTCGGGAATCGAACTCGTGTCAGTTTATAACATCTATGGCTACTGCGCCTAGGAGTTTCACTGGCCTAGTGTTACTTTTTGACATGTTCAACCAAAAGTAACACTAGGCCAGTGAAACTCCGTTTTTTAGCGGACGGATCTGGTCTAGAGGTTACACCTCTGTCTTTACATGCTAGGCGCAGTAGCCATAGATGTTTATAAACTGACACGATTCCCGAGGTGGGACGGCTCAAAAATCAAATCTGTGTGTACAGATGACTTTCAGAGTGGAAATTACAACGACATTGTTTGGTTAATTCATTAGACACTTATATATATATATATTGTAACCTTATTAATAGTGCTACTTCTTACACACCTGTACATGCGTGTAATAGCACTGACAAAAAACTTCGTATACATCATTATGAAACAAACTTTTTACCTGTTATTTTCATTTGTTGTAAAAACACTGATAAAAGCCTGTTGGTCAGGCGAAATATTTGTGCAATTTTTAATGTGTAAAACTTTGTTTTCTTAAATTATGTATCTAGATGTTGTTGTACAACCTTTTAAACGAATAAATTATTATTTTAGTCTGTACAGTATCGTTATCTACCGTAACGATCCAACATATGTATCCGTTTGTTATGAATATAAAAACACTGTTTTATAAGTTACTCATTTGTTATTACTTTAATTGCGAAAGATCAAGACCAATCATATTTTATTTTTTTTTGTTAGGTTTAGTACAACAAAAAAGAAATTTTTCTGGTTATGTGTATGTGTGCTACAGATCACAGCTATCCGCCATTTGTCATATAGTTCACTCGCTTTCCTTGTCACTGTCCCATACGGTACGGTTGTCAGTTTTGCTCCTCTTTCTCGCCCTTTAGAAGGTCTTTTAACCGAAAGTGTTCGGGCCCCTTTCTATTGTTGAATTTTTATTTTTAGTTTTGATTTTACCTTTTAACCTTGTGGCTTACCTGACCTTTATATAATAATAATAATTAATAATAATAATAATAATAATAATAATAATTTTATTGACACAAGCACATTATAATAATGGCACAGGCCCAGTAACAATATATAATAACATCAGTTGTGAAAAGATCTGATACAATGTAAACAATTATGAAAATCTAAGTTACAATGCATGTTTTACTCCATATACGATTAATACCAATTAAACTAATTATATTCCTGCTGACTGATTTCGAATTAAAAGACATTTATTAATAAATAATGAAGTAATTTTTAAAACTTTTAAAGAGCTACTGTCTATACAAGAGAGTAACTTTCTATTGTTAATATTACTGGACAGTTCCAAATATTTTTTTTTATTACATAATAGATATTTTTACTATTTCCTATTGGCCTAAACCAGTACACGTGACTTTCCATTTTTTATCATATTGGTTAGCAAAAAAATCGTCCTACTCAATAAAACACCATATTGCACTCTCGTGAGAAATTGCGAATATAAATACCTAAGCACGTGGCGTTGCCTTCAACGGAAATACGATATCCAATCTAATTTGTTTTCTTAAATCCTCTAAACCAATCAAAATTATCGTTCTGACTGATGCTCGGATTTAATTGTTGTTTGTAAACATGACAACGTCATCGACAGAACGTAATTCGGATGGTTCTGGTACCAAACGAAGATTTGCAGATATAACCAACTTTGAAATTAGTGACATCATTAAGAAAAAAGATGCTGCCAACACTAGGAAGTCTACAGATCAAGCGATTAGGCTTTTAACAAAATATTTACGGGAAAAGGATATGCCAGTCAGTTTGGAAACGGTGGACCCTCGGGAACTGGACTCAATTCTGTGTAAATTTTACGCAGAAGCAAGGACGGAAGATGGGACATTATATAAGAAATCATCACTGCAGACATTTCGGCATGGATTATGTAGATATTTCACGGATTTTAGAGAAATTAACATTATGAAAGACAATGACTTTCGGGAATCAAATCGTGTGTATTCGGCAGTGTGTAAAGACCTTAAACGGCAAGGTTTTGGTGGAATAGACCATCATCCACCAGTAGAAAAAGCAGACTTAGTGAAAATATATCAGAATTTTGACTTGAATAATCCAAAACATTTGCAGTGGAAAGTATTTTGTGACATAATGCTATATTTTGGTAGAAGGGGTAGGGAGAATTTGAGAGAGCTGAAACGATCAGACTTTGCCTGCACAAAAGACAGTGATGGACTGGAGTATATTTATATCTGCAAAGATGAACTGACCAAAAACCACCAAGATACACCAAATACAGCATCAGGGAGAATGTATGAGATCAAAGGTATTGTTTAATTGTACGGTAGTCCTATATCAGTTCAAATAGCTAGGGGAGAGCACTCTATAATAAAGCACTAAAAGTACTGTCAGTAGAAATAATAATATATAGAAAGTGGTGCAAAAAATAATTTTGAGTAATAAAATATTTTAAAAAAAATATTTTAGACCTTTAGAATATTACCATGAAATAATTGTTAAAATAGACTATTTGTATTAAATTGCTCACATTAGCTAAAGTAGCTAATGTACTAGTATGCTAATTTATACATGTAATTGCTTTTTAAAATTGTTATTAATAATCCAGGTTTTATGTGCCCTAACCTCTTCCACTTTGTTGAACATATATAAAATGTTTTTAAAAAATTACACTTATGTATTTCAGATAATGAAGAGGTCTGTCCAGTGAAAACCTTTCTGAAGTTGACTCGAAAACTACACCCAGGTTGTCCATTTCTATTTCAAAGAGTTGCTAAAAATGTGAAAGATGATGTTTGGTTCGATAATGTACCTTTAGGACCTAATCAGCTAGGCAATATGATGGGACAAATTTGTTCAGAGTTTTCTCTTTCAAAAAAGTACACAAATCACAGTTTGCGAGCTACTACTGTACATGTTTTGGATGCTGCCCAATTTCCTGGACGACATATTATGAGTGTGACAGGACACAAAAGTGAAACAAGTTTGAAAACATATACTGGTTATACCACTGAAAAGACCAAGCAGATGATGTCAGACACCATAAGTGAGGCTGTTGGCAATAAGTCCAATTTTAATTCAAATGACGACGCTGTGTGTACTGATTTAGATCTTTCAGAAATGAATTTCAATTTAGGTTGTAATTGGGATTTGTTACCGTTATCCAGCAGTCAATTTGACAGTTTGCTGAATGAAATGGAGGATGTTGGCATTGACAATGTTTTGTCTCGGATACCAATTCCAAATCTTGAACAGTCCAAGGCAACAGTTCAGAGTGTGAACAACACTAAAAACGTTTTAAATTTTGCTCAATCATGTCCTCCACATCCAGTTTTACCAGTCATTAACAACTATGGTGGCACATTTACATGCAACATTAACTATCATATTCATCAGAAATAACTGTTAAATAATGAAATATTGTTTGTTGTTGGATTCTTATTGCTACTAAAATATTACATTTTTTGATGTCATAAAGTGTTGTTTCCAATTTAAACTAAACTGAAGTTAATGTAAAAAACATTCTGTTTATTCCATTTCATGACTCTATAAATTATGTAATAAAACAATTACTACACTTGAACTTGATCAATATGAGGTTTTATGGAGCAGGGTAGTAATAATATTGAACTCGGCTTCGCCTCGTTCAATATTATTCTACCCTGCTCCATAAAACCTCATATTGATCTCGTTCAAGTGCAGTAATTGTATAATATCATTTTGAAAAGACTGCCTAAATTCTGTATATTTGTCACAATTTAGTAGGAAATGGACTTCATCTTCTATTACACCCTTGTTGCATATTTTACATAGTCTATTTTTTAGAGGTATTGAGTTTTGCCTTCCCTTTTCTATTTCTAGGCAATGAGCACTTAATCTTATTTTACTTAAAATGGAACGTTCTGATCTATTTTTGAGGATATCAAAAGAAGAGCTACTCGTGTTTTTATAAAAAAATACCATAAAACTGTAGTTTATTTGAATTCAATATTTGTTCATGTTGGTTTTGTATACTTTGGTCTAAAATTCTTTGTTTAATGAAAGGGATCATGGGTTTGAAAGAAGTGTGTATTACTTTTATATAGGAAAAACATAAATCATTTAGTATTTTTGAGACTTGTTTAATCCATTTATTGTTAGAATTTGTCACCTAAAATATTTTGAAAGCTAATGTATCAGGACATGAAAGAATGTGATCTAAAAATTTAATACACAGCAAATTTATTTTACTTTTCATGTTTACTCTACCAAGTTCTGCTCTTCAAGCCGAGTTTGTTGTTTTACAATGGACACCTAGAATCTCCTTAATAAATTTGATCTGTAAAATTTCAACAACAGTATTATCATCAGACGAGATGTCCACTCCCCAAATTTCAGAATAATATAATAGTATTGGAGTTACTAAAGAATCAAATAATTTTTCCAAAAGTTTACATGGATTGTCTAGTCCAATGGACTTTTGTTTATCTTAAACCAAGCCTTTCTAGCTTTTTCAGCCAAAATTGACATGGCTAAATTAAAATTCCCTTTGCATTTAAGAGTAATACCAAGATAACAGTATTTTTGAATTGGGAGCATACTGGGAGGGTTCCCAGTGCTCGACCCACAGAGCAGCCTAGCGCGTCCCCGGGTGGCGGATAGGGGAGACCCTCTCGTTGGGGGTGTTGTCGGGTCATAATACGGAAAGCCTGACCGCGGACCGTAGTGGGTAACGTGTTTGGAGAGTGCCACGCTCCTTGCACGATAAAGACCCCTTTTGTAGATTTCGAAAAAGAGTAGGCTCATTGTAGCCGCTACAAAAGGCTAAATTTTCCGCCCCTACCCAAAACTCCATACTTTTTCAGTGGCAGTCAAAATTGTATTCACTGTGACCCTTCCCACCCATATTTTCCGTTGATTTATTGTTTGTTGACTTGTTCCCGTCCTGAATATAGCTGAAATACTGCTCGCTGGACGTAAAGCAGACATTTCAATTGAACTTTTTGCACTATATTTCCATTGTAAGTGAATCTATTCAAATGTGTTCTACCATTTGAATTAAAGACTAAAACTTTTGACTTTTCTGTATTAACTTCCATTTCCATTTTGGACAGTATGTATTCAATGTTTAAGGCTAGACTGTAGCCCTTCCGCACTTTCGGATAATAAAACTATATCGTCCGCATAAAGTAGACAATTGACTGAAAGATTCTCAATATTGACCGGGTTGCAGTTGCTCGATTTCAACTCGGAAACTATATCATTAATAAAAATATTAAAAAGTGTAGGACTTAGGATGTCCCCTTGTTTGACTCCACAGTTGGAAGAAAATGGTTCACTTAATCCCTCTGAAAATTTTATTCTTGTTGTTGTATTTTCATACATGGATAAAATTATTTGAAGTAACTTGTGAGGTAATTCAGCTTTTAAGAGTTTGAAAAAAGCCCTGTACGCCAAATAGTGTCGAATGCTTTTCGCAGATCTATAAAAGCTGCAAAAACCTATTTTTTCCTTGTATTTGTAATGATCAATTATGGATTTAAAGGTGATTATACAATTGTAAACGAAACTTTACCGACGTGAAGACCTTACATGTAAATAAAGTTACTATGCGAAAATAAAATATATAAAAAAATCAGTCGTTGCCTACAGTGATACACACGTGCAAAAGGGTTTAAATGGGAGTTTAAAAACCGCGAATGCTCAAAGATGAAATCATAGAGAATAATGTTATTTAATTATTGATCTTTTCGAAATTAATCCCATAGTCAGGTGGTTCTGTGAGGAAAAAAGGGGGGGTGGGGTGTGTCTTTCCATCGAGCATCGTAGGAAGGTCGAAGAAAAAAAACCCAACACATTACAATTTCCATTGAATTATTGTTACAGTAGTTAAAATTGTACACGTATTTCAAACTATCAATCATGTGCATAAACTTTGTTAAGAACTTAATTAAATTTTCAGAATTTTAGAATAAGCAACAACAAAAAAATGTTAGAAGAGACGTATTTGTGCAAAACAATCGATATGAAATCATTAACTTTTTTTTAACTTAAAAAAAATCCGTTAATTTAAAAAAATGTCATCAACAGTTTGTTTTTACAGTTTTTTTGGTATTATTATTACATTTTTAAAAAAAATTTCATTTACCTTTTTTAATTTGTGTTAGATTTCAGGACTTCACATACGATCCAAGGAATGTTTAATTTCGTTCTATGAGTATCTAAATATAACTTGCATTTTTTAAATAGTTTTATATCAACATTTTTAAATCTTAAAACAATGCATAGAAACGAAGTGCTTCTGGTAACGGACAACATGAAGAGTGCGATGACAAAATACTTTAACCTTTTTTGATTGCCATTTGTGAGAGATCGGCTAATGCTATGATAATAAGTTCAACGCCACCTTACATCAAAAAGAAGGAACTTTAACATATTCTTCACTTATGGAGGAACGAGTAGCCATATTTGTGTAATCACATGAAGTTGAAATCGACATAATGGGAGGTATGGGACTTATTATTCGCAAAACTTGCGAATATTTCGCTTAATGCACATTTCATTCGTTATTCATAAAAAAAGCTATTCTATTGAGAAAAGGTAAGAGAATGCATGTCTCCATAACTTAAATTATGTATTATTTATAACAAACCTGAAACGATATACGATCGGAAGCTTAATTTTCATACATTTTCCGATAGTATTGAAAGTAAACTGTTTCATTATCATGCAAATTGTTGAATGGTGACCTCTTTTTCCAAGCATACATATTCATAACTAATGTAAACACAAAATAGTACCTGGCTGTAAGTGAAAAAATGGAAGTATAAAATCACTTTTTGTGATCATGAAGAGGTTTAGTTCTGGAAATGAAACAAAACATGTCCGTGTCAAATTAATGGGCAGTATTTTTCTAAAATAACATAAAATAACAGTGATTTATTGAACAATGCAAAGCATATATTAAGTTCACATGGAAGCTTCTATTCATCTTTTAGATAATGTGATAACTTGTAAATCATAGAGGTCACACATGTTTATCATATATATGCCTGAATTTACATTTTGAACATGGGTTACAATAAAGGAATGCGCATGCGTCCACCTTGGAGCCTTCAAAATTTGCAGAGAAGAAAATTCTTAAATTTACAGGATCTACAACATACTACCTGTCCAAACTTACCAGAACACTTCACAGACGATTATTATACACAAATACGGTGTTAAATCCATATACAAACCATTTTTGGGAATTTTGATGATCAAATCCCGATTGTAGCCCCAGGAAAATTTCAAGAAGGAAATGAAGAAACCGGAAGTCAATCTTTGTTTATGTCTAACAATCATCGTAGTTTACAACTTAAAACCACAAAGGTAGAAACCCAGCAAATTTTTAACAGTTATCCACAGATAACTGATTTAATCAGAGACAATCTAACACAATTTATGGTTGTGGTATGGTCAACAAACAATCCATATATCAGTAAATACAAAATACAGGCAAAAGAAAGATCCATCTTTCTATTGTACCTACTAATTCTTCAAGCAGGGGATGTACAAACAAACCCTGGCCACCACCAGTCAAATACCCATGTGGATTTTGCGAGAAAAATGTGTCCTGGAATGCAAGAGCCCACCAATGTGATGGATGCGATGTATGGCGCCACATAAAGTGTACAAATGTCAAACCACACATCTATAAAGCACTACAAGGTAACAACCTACTTGGATTTGCTTCCAGTGCGGACTGCCAAATTTGTCGACCACTTTCTTTGAACAAAAAGGTCAACTAGAGATAACAAACAGATTTACACCTGCATGTATCACAACATCACACAATGAACAATCAAATATCAACAACAGCATAGAGTATGATATAGATGCATAATGCTGCAAAATAGTGTATCAGATTCTCTGATACCCATTGCAACTTCGTCGTGAAAACATCGGGAGGCACAACACCAACTGCCTAACATATCTACATCGCCGATACACTCCACAACAAGCAGCAGTACACAGGAGAGTCATACTTTCCCTTCATCCACATGTACAACTAGCAGCATATCACCAAGTAGCAATCAAAGCACCAACCCACACACGAATTACCTTAGCATGCTAATAATAAACTTTCAGAGCATCACCAACAAAGGCAAAGAACTTTATAATATCATTGCAAGCTCCCTTCCAGATACAATCATTGCAACAGATAGTCACCTAGATCCAAGATATAACTCAGCTGAATTACTACCACTTGGTATACCACCAGAACACCAATACAACGCCTATAGGAAAGATCGAAAAGAGCTTATACACAACGATGGAGGTGGAGTCATAATTCTAGTAAGACCTGATATTAAAGCTGATAAATGCAATGACATAAACAAAGACTGAAATCAAGTGGATAAAGATACAAGCAAACCCAAATGACCAAATACTATTATAGACCACCAGGTTCAGACCAAAAACCAATCGAAGAGCTACAAAAATCAGTATCTAAGATCAAGACCAACAGCAATTACAAGAACGCAAAGATATTTCTTGGTGGTGACTTCAATCTTGGCTATATAGACTGGGATTATGG
Organism: Limnoperna fortunei; assembly: GCA_944474755.1. Classification (NCBI taxonomy): domain Eukaryota; kingdom Metazoa; phylum Mollusca; class Bivalvia; order Mytilida; family Modiolidae; genus Limnoperna; species Limnoperna fortunei. Next base: position 27,669,524 of record OX104114.1, on the reverse strand, counting down.
CACAACACAAATTGGAGCAAGAAACAAACACCTCAGTGACTCACTCGTAAATATTCTAAATGTCAACTACATAGAACAGATAAACCGACAACCAACAAGGAAGGACAGAATCTTCTCCTTAAGATAACTTCCCACGTATCATTAGTCATGAGACATTCGACATGCCCTCATATCGGCAAGAGTGACCACTATATACTCACAGTAACAACACTTGTCAGAGCAATGAGAAGGAAACAAGAACCAAGAATAGTACACTATTACAGGAAAGCCAACTGGGAAAAGATCAGAGAGAAACTAACAGAACTAAGAGATAAAAAGAAAGGTCAACACTCGGCTGGACCAAGACCATCTGTAGAAGAATACTGGACTGAATTTAAGAACACTATACACACATGTATGAGTGAAAACATCCAAATGAAAAACTTGGAAGACACACAGATGTCCCATGGATGACACCAGAGATAAAAAGACTTGGTAGAAAGAAGCAACGAATTTACAACAAAGTAAAGAAACACACCACGAGTAAGAATAGGGCAGCATTTAGAGACATCAGAAACAAAATTAGGAACAAGCTAGGAACAAGCTACACATCAGCTACTACAACTATCTCGACCACATGTTGGACCCAGAAAAAGACAACAACTCCAAAAAAATTCTGGAAGTTCATCAAAAACAGAAAACGGGATACAATTGGAATAAACACACTGAAAAGTAATGGAACACTAGCTGAAACAGCCGAACAGAAAGCAAAAGTCCTTAACCAACAATTTACTCCTGTCTTTACTAAAGAAGATACTGAGAATATGCCAATCAAAGCCAGCTCTCCATACTTACCCATGAACATAAAGATAAGCAGGAATGGTGTAGAAAAAGCCACCAACAGACTCAACCCTAGCAAAGCTACAGGACCAGACCAATTCCCAATAAGGATACTAAAAAAAACGTCACCAGTAACATCAGACATCTTAACGCTTATTTACCAACATTCCATAGATACATCAGAGATACCATCGGACTGGAAAAATGCAAACATAGTGCCAGTATTCAAGAAAGGAGATCGATCAAAGCCAGCTAATTATAGCCCTGTATCATTGACATCTGTAGCATCAAAGATACTGGAACATATAATTGTTTCTCAGATTATGGAACATCTAGACAGCCAGAACATACTTAATGAGTACCACATGGCTTCCGTGCAAAACGATCTTGCGAGAGCCAACTATTAATGACAACAGACGACATTTCCAGAGCCATAGATAAGAACACCCAGGTTGACATTGCGATACTAGACTTTTCCAAGGCTTTTGACAAAGTCGCTCATCGAAGACTATCAACAAAGCTACAGTACTATTGCATCACAGGAACAACAAGAAAATGGATTGACGAATTCCTCACTAACAGAAACCAACTTGTTGTAGTAGAGGATAAACAATCCAGTAGTGCTCCAGTAACATCAGGAGTCCCACAGGCTACAGTCTTGCGACCAACTCTATTTTTACTCTTCATCAATGACATCAGCGACAACATTAGATCCACAGTGCAACTATTTGCAGACGACTGTGTCCTTTATCGACGCAAAACAGCCATGAGTGACCATCATACTCTACAGGAAGATTTTAACACCATACAAGAATGGGCAGACAACTGGCAGATGGAGTTCAATGTGGGGAAATGTGCAGTTATGCAAGCAACCAACAAAAGATCCTAAAGTAACTTCCCATACCAGATGCAGGGACACAATCTCACCATGGTCGAACACCACCCTTACCTTGGAGTTGAATTGAGCCATACCATACCATGAGGTATAACCAGCATATAGACCAAGTAACATCCAAAGCATCTAGAATCCTTGGATTCTTAAAGAGGAACCTGAAAAATTGCCCAGTAAAAAAGAAAGAGATTACACTAGCCTTGTAAAACCGAAACTTGAATATTGCTCATCCATCTGGAGTACACACATAGTAACATACATCAACAAGCTACAGCAAGTCCAAAAGAATGCAGCTCTCTTTGTACCGAACAAAACACATAACTACCTGAAACCTGACAGCACCACAGCAATGATTGAACAACTGAAATCGAGTACACTACAACAAAGACGAAATACATCTGATGTCATACTAATGTACAAGATTGTTAATAACCTGATTGCCATACCACAACTGTACCATTCCACGCCAGAAATACTCCGATCCACCCGTAATTCACACGAACTTAAATTTCAAACCATAAGAGGAAACATAACAGCCTATCAACATTCATTTTTCCTTAGATGTATTATACTCTGGAACCAACTACCACCTGGAACAGTCACTGCACCGGACCTTGACGTCTTCAAGGCGGCAGTTAGGGGCTAATATCTTACTCACTTAACCTACGATGTGCAGTATAAATACATGTTAACTTTTAATGAAAGGATTTTTAAGTTTGGCACCATGGCCCCAAGATGCACACATGTATATAGCCCAATATCAGCGTGATGTCTGCTCAGCGGATAATGCTGATTATCATCATTGAAGTTTAAGTTTCCATGACAAATGCAACCATAACAAATTTTGGGACAATACATCGTTTTCAAGATATAATCGCTCTTGTTAAAGAAGATGAAAATTGTAATGCCGATCACGTAACGTCATAAAAATTTAGGGCACTTTTAGTGGAAAGTCACATTATTTAAAATGAAATGGGACAGCTTAAGAAAGACGATGCGAAAAGAAACCTGTGCTGTGTTGTGCCGCTTTGCAAAGTCTACATTAAAAATAAATTTACGGAAGAGGGTCGAGTTTTCTGCCGTTTTTTTATGATGTTCAGACAATGTTAATAGACGATGCGTTGAGTAAAGTGCCCTAAATAAAATCACGTGATAAGCTACAGCTAACTATCTATCTTGAAAACGGCGTATTGCCAAGAACTAGCATAAAAATATAATTTACACATATTTAAGTTTCTATGCTTTAATATAATTCATTTATTCGAGAGCAGGTCAAATCACCCTCAGTCAAAATGCTTTTACCTTAAGCAAAGTCCCCCCGCTTAACAAAACTTTCCTCCATAAAAATCACCACAAACATATCGCTATACAGTATAAAAGTTTTAAAGATATTTTAAACTTATCCAGTCTGCATTGTTATACATATTGATTTGTCGCTTTTTAAAATTTATATACATTTTTGAAATAATATTTTGCTTTAATGATTACAACTATCCTAATAAAGAACTATATCAACAAATCTTCTATAGTTATTATTAAATAGTGAAAGATTTTTGTATTTCTTAAAGTTTTGCCTGTTGGAAAATCCTGACAATACAGGATTTTCGTGTCTATATCTGTCCACTAAACCCTGACAAACGTAGCTAGGAAATTCCCGGGCTAGAAGAGTTTCATATGACGTCTGACATTCAAAATATAAACCAATGAAATTGCTTGAAAGAAACAAGTGTTTGTCAGTAGAATATGCACATGTCATTCTGACTCGTTCATCAGTGAGAAGAAAACGTAAAGCAACTAATAAATAACACATTAATAACAAACTATTAATACTATTGTACCAAATACACTGATTTTCACATGGTCTATACAACACATCCGTTTTGTTTATTTAAAATCAAAATCGGGATATGCCCTGAGTCATGTATGAAAGCGAGCTTTTGATTTGCTACATGCAGCTATGATGTAGCCAATCAAAATAGGGACTTCTAACCTGGGAATTTCCTTGCTAAACTTGTCAGGGTTTCGTGGACACAGAAACCCTGACTTGTGAGGATGGTTTAACAATAAACCGTTAAATTATGATAAAACCATCTAACTAAACTCCAATCAAGAATAAAAAGATAAATTTTGATGCAATACAGCGATTTCTGTCAGTTGGCCGATTTGGTTAAGGTGGTAGTGATTTTGACAAAATGGGTATTTTTGACAGGGGTGATTTTACTTTAATGTGTTTATTCTCTGATTGAGTCATGTGAGTTAAAATTGTGTATGTTTGAGAGTTTATGATGAAAATGTGTTTGTACATTTTCCTTATACAATCTGATATTTCAAGAAACAGAAACAATTTTATTTTTTATTTCTATCATTAAAATGCATAAAAATTACATGATGTAACAAAACAAATTAAAGAAGACAGTAAGACATTACAAATTAAACTGTTAGTTGCTAACAAGACTATGCTGTGCTGTAATAACTAGGATGCTGCTATCTCAACTTGTCGTACTGCTCACAGACTGGATGTAGTTGATCCTGGAGCACTATGTATTGGTAATGTAAATCTTCTGCTCAGAAACCAGTCTTTGTTTGTCCCTGTGGTACATCTTTTTAGAACTGGAATCAGAATGTATAAGGCAACTTTGGCTTTGGTTTTATGGATGGACTCGAATTAAAGGTAAGTTTGCAAGTTAAAAATTAAAGCAACCGACACCTGAAGAATTGTATTATCACTTTGCAACAACCATGACAACAAACATACCACAAAAAAATAATTATATTCTATGCTACAAAGATAGCAAATGTATTGCAGTTTGTATGAAGAAAATCATGTCCTTTTCTTCCTGACATTTGTCCCATTACTTCTTATAAAGATTCATGTCAATTTACTTATTATTATTCACAAAATTTTGGGTTTGTAACTTAAAAAACTGTTGAAATTTGAGTGAAACTGTAAATTGCAAATCAGCATCATCAACACTACAAAACTCTATTAGTCTAAAACACAATTTCTATTTTATTCTTGGGAGTTTTTGACACTTTTACATGTAGCCTAGCTTCAGTGGCTTTTTGTATAAAAATGATAAAGCTAGGGTAAATTTGTAAATTGCCAATATTTTTTGTTAAACTTTCACTGAGTGATTGACTTTTGAAAATTTTGCTGTTGATGTTTTTGTCTATTGTACACTTGAATAGGAAGAAACTGCAAACAAGGTAAAAACCATTACCTGTATTTACTAGTAGAGCAATTTAATGTATAATTTTTTCCAATCTCATCTGGTGAAAATTGCTCAAAGTCAGTTATCTTCCAGGTGAGCAATTACATCAAGTAGTTATTTAATGCATTTTTTATAATAAGGTTATATATAAGAGTTTTGCATTTTATTATAACTTCGGTTTATTTATCATTATTTTTTATTGTAGTGTGCTGATATAAAGCGAACAGGTTATATTGGCAAAACACATCGAAACATTATCATTATTTATAATATTTTAGTTGTCACACGTAAACAGTACAGACAGATAACCCATCAAGTAGCAGTACTTCTATAGAGTAAACCAACAACTCACTAGTGGTAGAACCATAAGATTCAGTCCATAAGCAGGATTTAACTTGTACCCCACTGATCCTTTATCCAGTCCTACATGTATTTTTACTCTGTGTTCAGTTGGGTAGTCATTATGGCAAGTGTTAGCTTATAGACATTCAATGAACCTTGTTGTTGACCACAATGAAATATTAAGAATAGTCATGACATATTTCACCACATCCAAAGTTAACATCGACACTCAAGAATATTCAAAACAAAGTTATTCTGAGTTTTCAATGACATATATAATATTCATAAATTTAATAAATATGATTCACAACTGCGCATACAGTAGAAACAATTAGACATACTGATATAAAAAATAAATAACATTATGAATGTTACATTAATTTAAATGGCAATATTTACAATACATATACATTTATTGTAAGGTCATCTCTTTGTAACGATTATCGTAGTTTATAGATTTTATGTGTAATTTATTTCTATAATTTTTTGGAAGGATGCTGAACAAGAAATATTGCAATGAGGAATTATGCAATAAAAAGTTGTTGTTATGAGAAAAGAAAGAAAGTTGCAAGTGGTAGTAACATCAACTGAACATCTTTGATGTAAGTTACAGTGTGATTCATATAGGTAGTTAACTGTTCCAATTTTTTCAAGTCCCATGATCAGATTCTTCTTTTTGAGATAGCAAAAATGCTATTACTGTAAAAAGTCGCATATTGTCCGCACCCATTTCTTTGAGCCGAAAATTGCACGTACATGTTTTTAACAAAATGGCCTAACATGAAGACATCCAAGTCCTATTTGCCCATGCTTTTTTAACAGTTTTAACTGTAATATATAATTTATTCTCTCTCGAAATATCATTTATGTTCATAGTTGTATTTATTTTTTGCAATGGATTGTAATAAACAAAAATATAAATAGTGCATTGTCGTATCATCTATTTTGATTGTTGTTAAAATGAATACTCTCACATTTCTAAACCAAACCGTTTGTCAACTTTCATTTATCAACGAAAGCAAAGAAAACAAAAAAGATAACATGTTTTGTTTTATTTTAATCTCTTAAATATTGAAACCAAAAACATCGATCTTCAACAACTTAAGGTTATGTAATGAGTCATTTGTATTTTATGCAAAACAGGTTAGACATGTGCTGCTTTGTATGTGTTTCAAACTACAGTAGTCCTATATAATTAATATCTTATAAGTAAATACATTTAAAATAACCATTTATATCCATGCAAAGTTTACAAAAGAAAAGTGTTATAATAGTCTGAAAATACCGCATACCACACAACAACAAAATGACGACTGCTAGTGACAACTGAAGGAGTTGGATAAAACTATACTGAGTCTGTATTTACATATAATCGGCATCCCTCTTTTTAAACTAAGATTAAAAGAAAAAGACTGTGGACAATACAAGCCTTTTTACAGTATGTTATAATAGAATTTTTCTGCAATTTTATGTTCCCATTATAATGTTATGTAATTATGTCATCTTTACACCTAAAAACATGGGTCCTTTTTACCATATGCTTTAAACTCTGCTGCATGAATTTCTTGTTAAACATCTGACCCACAGCTGGAACAGTTTAATATTGTGTTTGCTGGTAATAGAGTTAAAAGCAAGAGTAACAAAAAAGAGAAACTAATGTTGAATTTTGGGCTTTATGTTTATAATGGTTATATTTATACAAAACAAAAGAAGATTAAGAAGAAACTTTTATGTTAGATATACATTCTCACATGATTCTGCAGCAACACGACCACATGTATATGCATGTCCATCTTCAGCATCAATGCGAGTCATTTACATTGCTAGAATAATTAATGGAATCACAGTTTTGGTGCTTTCACCTATTCCAGTTCTAAATGATTATGCAAGACATACACTATTGTTGTATTTTGTTGGGCATTAGCCGTCATGTACTAGTAATTCTAATTTCTTCACACATGTTCCAAATATAGAATCTGTGTTAGGAGACTACAGTGGTCATAATATATCTAGAGATTTATAACTTTCATGGTCTAAAACTTTTCATGATGAGAATTGTCACATTTCTATACAGTTTAAATTTGTACAGCATCTTTTACTGTTATGTTGATAACTACCCCCAGTGTCATACATATCAATGATTCTCTCTATTGTATGAATGCAAAGAAAGCTTAACACAGGGGAAACATCACCAATTGTGCACACATCAATATGCTTGTCAAAATTGTGGTCAAAATATGACATGTGCATGACTCTAAACTTATTGACAAGGATTGCTGTTCTTACCAGGTCCTTCTCTTATAAACTATGCACTATATATAGCCACATTTAAACAAAAACATATATAGCCACATTTAAACAAAAACATCATATGTAGACAACTACATACATTGTACCCAAAACAGACAACTACATACCCAAAACTGACAACTGTAAAATTAAATAATATTCAATTAAAAATTTTATTTTAAATGCATGACACTTTGATACACTTCTGACAAGCACATTTTTAGAAGATTACCACAGTTTAAAGCGTGAAAACATGCAATCAACCAACTTTTTTGTACTATGAGTTTTTTCTTTTTTTATTATTTCTTTCAACACACAATACAGAATGGTTATAATTAACACAATTACTAATGGTTAATGTTCATGTTAAATTTTTTTTCGTGTTAAAAGCAACACAAAATGGCATTTTAAACTTGCTTAATTGAAAACAATTTTGTTATTGCTAATATTTCATAGAAAAAACTTCATCAACACCAAACGTCATGAACATCTGTAACTAGCACATAGTTTTAAATTATTTTCTAAGATGCCTTTATTTGTTACATGTTACAGTAAGTTACTTTTTATCATAGACCTTATTTGGCAACTTATGTGCTTTACATTTTGAAAGTAACGGCAAATCTTATTTCAAAATATATTGACATGTGCATTATTTCAAAAGTTACAGTTTGATTGATGGTATTATTTGAGTAAAATAAACATGCTTATATGCTTATTCAAAAACACTCACTACTGGCTGTCATCATGATTTCTTTTTATACAAGTTATATCACAGCCAGTTTATCTATTTACATGTTATATCACAGCCAGTTTATCTATTTACAAGTTATATCACAGCCAGTTTATCTATTTAAAAGTTATATAACAGCCAGTTTATTTATTTACAAGTTATACCAAAGCCAGTTTATCTATTTACAAGATATATCACAGCCAGTTTATCTATTTACATGTTATATCATAGCCAGTTTATCTATTTAAAAGTTATATCACAGCCAGTTTATTAATTTACAAGTTATACCACAGCCAGTTTATCTATTTACAAGTTATATCACAGCCAGTTTATCTATTTACAAGTTATATCACAGCCAGTATATCTATTTACAAGTTATATCACAGCCAGTTGATCTATTTACAAGTTATATCACAGCCAGTTTATTAATTTGCAAGTTATACCACAGCCAGTTTATCTATTTACAAGTTATATCACAGCCAGTTTATCTATTTACATGTTATATCACAGCCGGTTTATCTATTCACAAGTTATATCACAGCCAGTTTATCCATTTACATGTTATATCACATCCAGTTTATCTATTTACAAGTTATATCACAGCCAGTTTATCTATTTACATGTTATATCACAGCCAGTTTATCTATTTACATGTTATATCACATCCAGTTTATCCATGTACATGTTAAATCACAGCCAGTTTATCTATTTACAAGTTATATCACAGCCAGTTTATCTATTTACAAGTTATATCACAGCCAGTTTATCTATTTACAAGTTATATATGTTTTATATATTTTATAAGTTTTATGTATTTACAAGTTATATTACAATTTTGTTTATCAGGGTAGTTAATATTTACAATGTTTGGTTTTAATAACAGTTCTTCAATATATACAAGCTATTGTTATTTTTATCACAGTATGTTACTTAAAATTAATGTTTCTAAAAATATTGTAAATCTATAATGAACTTTGGAAAATGCTTGAAATTAAAGAATATATAATTATTTGTGGCAAGTCATTACAAAATGATGTAACAACAACATGTCTTTCGCATGGACTTGCTACTTGCCTATTTCCAGATGGCTGAAAAAGTTCATTATTTCTTAAAATACATTTATGAAATATATCGGCCCATTTTTGTTTAACGGTTCATTGGGATGAACCCAATCTACTAATTAATTATTTTATGTTTATGGCATGCAGCAATGGTGGAATGAATATGTGGGGTCATTACCCCAAGTGCCACATTATGTTCCCTTGTTATGTCATTAATATTTAATAATGTCATCTCTCAAGCTGCATGCCTGCATATTGGGCCTCATTCTCCAAGTGAGATGGTTTTTTGGGCCAGTCTTGTGTTATTCCAATCTCTCAAACTTGCTTCCTTAATGCCCCTAAATGCACCTGCAGTTTCAAAGTTGTTTACAAACATTACCTCTTCATATTTTTGGTTTACACCATTAATATCTGTTTTTTTTATATTTTGTTGTTACATTTGGTATGCCAGTTAAGAAAAAAATTTTGTTTTACCTGGCATTATTCTTAAATCTGAATAAGCTGCATCTGCCAGCTGTTCTATTCTGGCACCTCTAATAAATTTCACATGAGCATTGTTCAGAGCAAGGCCATTCCTCCTCGAAGATGCATACACAAAATTCATTCTGCAGAAGAAAGAAACAAATAATTAAAAACCGAAAACGTTATGAAATATATATGTTTAAGAAAATAAAAAAATAATAATATATCTACCAATGTGCATACAGAAAATGTAAAGTTTTGGTTTTTTCTCTTTTTTTCTTGAGTTGTAAGCGCTTGCCTTGTCCATGTACATTACAAAGGCTTGCCCTTCCATAACTTGTATTTACAATATCACTTTTTGCATTCTTGATGGACATCAGCTTGGTAGTGCTGTAACCATATTGCATAGTTGTTGGTTCTCGATTATCACCACAACATCCCCGTTGATGTGAAAACCAAGATTCAACAATATCTTGATTCAATTTCTTAAGGATAATGTGGGGAGCGGCGGAGGGATACATAATTTTAAATCTTTCCGATGAAATGTATTTAAAAAGGTCAATGAACGATGACAGTGTCAAATGAACATCTTGAATAGTTTGCCAAGAGATATTATGTTTTTTAATTTCACTAGGCATAATAAATTGGTGTTCGAGTTCAGTTTCCCAGTCTAAAAACAAGGCTTTTATATCTGATAATTCTTATATGCGTGGATCATCCACATTCTTTAACCCCGTGTGGGACCCGGGGCACAGGAGAATAGGCCCACGGCTTCCTCAGCCTGCAGTAAGAGTCTGCTAACAGAGGCAACACTTGCCGTGTGTTGCGACCCGTGTCGATTACAGGACGGGAATTCAGTAGGCCGGGTAAACGGTCCCGATAACTTACTGAACCCTTACTTTTTCTAGACGGGAAATCGAGTTAGCCCTGACTTCGATGAATCGGCATGTCACGTCTTGAACTTTGTGAATCCTTCTCATTTATTACATTATTTTCCTTCAAACTGATCCACGAAATGTATATACAATTTGATAGATGGCTTCCTTACAGGATTTGCAAAGAAGGCAGTGGCTGAAGGGCAAAGCTTCCTCAGCTTTATAGAGGCGACATGTTTGCCGTGTGTTGCAACCCGTGATGGTGGAGGAATGGATCCTGGTGGTTGAGAGATCACTCTCAGCTGCATTCATTAGTGCGGGTCGGCGGGTTTGATTTTCAATACACCACTTTGGCCCTGACTTCACCTAGACGGGAGACCGGATGGACCCGGTTCGGTCAATCGGCTGGTCATGCCGAACCCTTAACAAGCTTGTCGTCATTTTTCTTATCACTTGATCATATCTTGTGAATTTCAGTTCCAAAGTTGTTCAGTTACAAGCTGTTAAGAAGGCGGTGGCTCATGGGTCAATCGAGTAGATAGAGTTTCGAACGGTTGTTTCGCCAGTTTAGTCTGGCAAGAAGCTTGCGTTCGTGAAGAAATTCATCTATTTGAGTATACTACCGTTGGAACACCTGATGCTTTCTGCTGGTGATCCGCAGACACAAAGCATCGCCCGTGTTGGCACTCCTAGGCGGGTGGGTGATAAGGGTGGTGAAACATTTTTTGCATCATGGCTTCCGATGCACCTTTAATACAAACAAGTTCCAAAAAAAGAAAAAAATGAAATTCCGCTTGAAGACATAGTTGATGATCAACAAATTAAACTTAATACCTTTCTTTTAAATTTCAATACTCCATCTGTCTCTAAATCAATCAAAATTGGACTGTACAATATTAAAGTCAGCGCATACATTCATAATCCTGTGCGCTGCTTTAAATGTGGCCACGGAAAAGGACAATGTAGAGGCTCCTTGGTATGCTTTAAATGTGCAGAGGTAGGATATGAGGGCTTTACCTGCACAAATAATCCAAAGTGTGCAAATTGTGGTGGAGCCCACATGTCCTCATCCAAGAATTGTGCTCCCTTCAAAAAAGAAAAAGAAATTCAAAAATACTGAAAAAAATATCACATACCCTGAGGCACGTCGCCTCTTCGATTCAAACAATCTCTCATCTCCTGCATCAACGTCATACGCCAGTGTGGCCAAACGCGTTCTCACTACAGTTGAAACGCAGACAATTATCACCTGGCCTATTGACAAAAAAGAACCTTTCAAATTACCAGTTCAAACAACAGACAAAATAATTCAATCTTCCCGGAAATCTTCATCCTCTCAAACTGCTACATCTTCGGCACCATCTACATCATCAACTAATTCTTCAAGCAGCCCCAAAAAAAATTCAAAAAATACTATTTCCAATTCAAATTCTTCAAATTCTAATAAAAACTCAAATCAAAAAGGAGATCGTACTCCAAAACTGCTGCGGGATCCCATTAAGGTCCACAACAGATTTGGAAGTCTAGATCATCTAGACACCACTATCTGGGGCGAGCCCATGGATACACTACCCCCAGATACTGGATCTAAGGGTAGATCCCCCAGCAGAAACCGGCGAAATAGCCCCAAAAAATCTGTCAACTATTCCCCTATTCGCAAACCATAATGGGTACAATAATACAATGGAATTGTCGAGGTCTTAAGATTAATTTTCTGGAAATTACATTATTAGTTCAAGCCTTTCTTCCTGTTGCATTTTGCCTCCAAGAGTCCCACCTAAAACGAAGTGATAATATATCTTTAAAAAACTACTCTATATACAGCACATAAGTAGACGGAATGATAGAGCTGCTGGCGGCTCTACCATTCTTGTAAAAGATCAAGTTCTACATAGCCCTGTAGATCTCAACACTGATCTTCAGGCGGTTGCTGTTAGAATATCTTTAGACAAAACAATTACTTTATGCTCTGTGTATATCCCTTCGAATTCTTCATTGGATTTGAGTCGGTTGAAACATCTTACTGATCAGCTTCCGGCCCCTTATATATTACTTGGGGACTTCAACGGACACAACTCTTTATGGGGCAGTAACACAATAAACGATAAAGGTAAAAATATTGAAGGCTTAAAGAATCAGGAGGATCTGTGTATTTTTAATGATGGAACCAATACATATTTACATCCTGGGAATGGATCATATTCGGCTATTGATCTTGCAATAGCAGATCCTTCTCTGTTGCCCGATTTCTCATGGAAAGTCCATGAAGATCTCTGTGGCAGTGATCACTTCCCCATCATCTTGGAATCTTTACACTCTTCAAATGCAGAACGAGTCGCTCGGTATAAATTGGCTTCTATTTGAACAACTATGTATAGAGCGACTTAACTCGGATGCTTTTGAAGCTGTTTCTTATCGAATTTTAAAATTCAATGAATACTTATTTCAATTGCTGATGAAACAATTCCTAAGACCTCGACAAATCCAAACATCCTTGTAAACCATGGTTCGATGACAGTTGTGAGGACGCTTTTAAAGACCGGAAAAAAGCCGAACGACGCTTTAATAAACACCCAACCTAAAATAATCTTAACCATTTCCGAATTTTTCGAGCGAAAGCGCGCATGGTAACGAAAAAAAGACGACGCACCTCCTGGCGCAACTTTGTTTCTAAACTAAATAACCATACCTCTATGAATAAAATTTGGAACATGATTCGTAAAATTAAAGGTAAAAACTGTAAAGCAAATGTCTATCATTTAAAGGATGGACAAGACATGTTAACATGAGAGTCGGATATATCTAACAAATTGGCCGAAACATTTGCAAAACACTCGTCAGCTGAAAATTATCATCCCGATTGTCAAAACTCAAAAAGAAAAATCAAAACTTAATTTCCATTCAAAAAATTTAGAAGATTACAATACACCTTTTTCTTTGGAAGAGCTAAAAACCTCTTTGAACAAATCTCACGATACAGATTGTGGTACAGATGACATCCATTATCAACTTCTCAAACATCTGCCACAATCTTCTCTCCAATGCCTTTTGAATCTTCTTAACAACATTTAGGAAACGGGTGACTTACCATCTATATGGAAAATGGCCACTGTTGTGCCTATTCCAAAACCAGGAAAAGATCACTCTGAAGCGTCCAACTATCGGCCAATAGCCCTCACAAGCTGTCTTTGTAAAACCATGGAAAGGATGATCAACGATCGCCTTGTCTGGTTTTTAGAATCGAACAACCTAATCTCAAATATCCAATGTGGATTCAGACAAGGGCGAAGTACCCTAGATCATCTTGTACGTTTCGAAACGTATATTCGAAACGCCTTTGACAAAAATGAACATGTTGTGTCTGTCTTTTTCGATTTAGAAAAGGCATATGGCACAACATGGAAATATGGTATTTTAAATGATCTTTTTGATATGGGGTTGAAAGGTAGACTTCCTATCTTTATTTCAAACTTTTATCTGACAGCATTTAAAGTTAGGGTAAACTCTACTCTATCTGACCCTTTTGAACAGGAAATGGGTGTTCCCCAGGGAAGCATCCTTTCTGTCACTTTATTTAGTATTAAAACTAATAGCCTTGCTCAAGTTTTAAAAGATAATATTGATGGTTCTCTATATGTTGACGACTTCCTCATATGTTACAGAGGAAAAAACATGAATAATATTGAACGTCAACTGCAGTTATGTGTAAATAGAATAGAGAAATGGGCAATGGAGAATGGTTTTAAATTCTCCACTGCAAAAACCGTGGGGATGCATTTTTGTAATAAGAGAAAGATGCATCCTGATCCCGAATTAAAATTACATAATAATCCTATAAAAATTGTGAAGGAAACCACTTTTCTTGGTCTCATATTTGATTCAAGGCTAACCTTTCTATCCCATATCAAAATGTTAGAAAATAAATGCATTAAAGCATTGGATATTTTAAAAGTCGTATCCAGCACCGACTGGGGTGCTGAGTGCGATGTTTTACTTAATCTATATAGATCGCTGGTTCGATCTAAATTGGATTACGGTTGCTTTATTTATGGATCTGCTCGCAAGTCATATGTCAAAATCCTTGATACTATACACCATCAAGGATTACGACTATGCCTTGGTGCTTTCAGAACCACACCTGTTGAGAGTTTATATGTAGAAGCAGGCGAGCCTTCTTTGTATTCAAAGAAGAATAAAACTCGCTTTGCAATATGCAACCAAATTAAAGGCATATCCTGGCAACCCCGCCCACGAATGTGTTTTCAAACCTCTATATCAAAACATTTTCGTAAAACATCCAAACAAAATTCAACCTTTTGGCCTCCGAATTAATCTCATTTGGAAAATTCTGGTATAAATTTAGATGAAATTTCTGCAATCGAAATTCCGCATAATCCCCCGTGGTTAAACCCAAAACCGATATTTATTTATGATCTAAGAAAACATAAAAAGTCCGACACAAACCATTTAATAATACAACAACATTATGCAGAAATTAAATCTTGTTACCCTGACTATAGTACTATTTACACAGACGGGTCAAAAGACGGTGATAAAGTCGCCTCGGCCGCTGTCTTCGGAGAGCGTGTTGAATCTCGCCGCCTTCCGTCTGCCTCATCTGTATTTACAGCAGAGGCGCAAGCTATTCTTCTTGTGATGAAAATAGTTGCTTCGCCAGACGAATGCAAATTTATTGTCTGCTCCGATTCCCTGTCTTGTCTACTGGCTATTGAAAATTTCAAAATTAAAAATTCTTTTATTTTAAAAATTATTCAAATCTACAAATCTCTTGTGGCTTTGGGAAAAGAGATTATCTTTTTCTGGATTCCCAGTCATGTCGGAATCCGTGGATACACAGTCGTGGATCAGTAGGCTAAATATGCACTAAAGGATACAATCATTAACTGTAATATTCCTTTTACCGATTTTAAAGCGTTGATTTTTAAATACATTTCTAATTTGTGGCAGAGTGGTTGGGATCTCCAAGTTCATAATAAACTTCATGAGATCCAGCCACTACTGCACACGAATAATTTTAAATGTTTTAGTGGTCGAAGAGACCAAGTTGTTTTAACAAGATGTCGTCTTGGTTAGACCAGGACGACACATAGTTATATTTTAAACAATGAGCCACGACCCGAATGTGTGCCATGCAACAGTCCATACACCATTAAGCATGTCTTGATGGACTGTGAGGACGTGGCCCACATTCGGGAACGTTTCTATAGTGCAGATATGTATTTTAATTTATATAAAACTGTCGCAGGCGACACAATTTTAAAGTTTTTAAAAGAAATTAATTTATTTAATAAAATTTCATTTCACTACTAAGTTTGATGCTTCATATCTATTATTGTTTTAAGTACCATTTTTATCTATATATATTCTCATATTATTGTATGAGATCACGTTTTAGTATAAAAGGGAGGCATGAAGTACTACCAATTTAAAAATACTTATTTAAAATTGTAATTTTCACGTTCTGAATATAGGTGAAATATTGCTTGCTGGACGTTAAACAACAAACAATCAATCAATCCACATTCTTTATAGGAATTTTACTATTCAGAATTTCATTTTTTATATATAATTGAGTTGATTTTGTTGCTTCATTCTCATTTCATTAGCAACTGCATCACATAAAGTATGAACAGCAAGGTTAACACGCATTTTCGAGAAATTGTTCAGGTAGAAAGCATCTGCATTTAGTTTTGTTACTGGGTTACTTCGCAAATTCTCACGTTTGAAAACTGAAACAAAATGTTCCCAGATAACTTCTTTACCATTCAACCAAATGATTCTTTTATGCTGATCATGGTGTCCACTTGAATGTATATTATTTCTTAGTTTTTTTATAAGATGAGGAGGGTCCGACATTAAAGGCCATTTGTAAAAGGGTTAAGGCAAACATGCTGTTCCTTTGGATAAGAGGGAAAGTTTGCAACACAAGAATTGATAAATTTCCTATTTTCTGAAGCACCATCACATATGCTTATCAAAATATTGAATCCAAATCGATTCAGTAAAGATATCCCATCCCAAAAAGCTGCACTAATTTGAAAGCCTGTCATGTTTCGAACAGGTAAATAAGCACATGAATAATTGAAATTTGAAAACAAGCTTTTAAAAAAAAAATTGCAAAACATTGCTTGCTAAATGTTACTCATCCCCTTCTTTAAAACTATCTATGTCTGTAAATCCCAAAAGCTCATTACTTTCAGCGGACCAAACTAAACCCTCCTTAATTTTCATTTCATCAAAAACTAGTGCACCTAATTTACTCTGAAGCGGAAGATTAGAGTTTTTAAAGTCCTTCACCATTTGTTCAAGATTTTCACAATTCCAACCTGATCTATGTTTGTCAAAGTTTCTGTAGTACTGTAACAACCTGCCAGATGGGTTTTTAAAAAAACCTGATTTGCTCCATTGATCATAATCTGTATTTGATTTGTAATTTGACAAACAGTATTTTATAACTGAAGGATGCCATCGCATTTGTTTTGCAGGAGTAACAAGCCATTTTGCTTGATCTGCAATTAAGTGTTTCAAAAACGCATCACTCTCCTGACCTGTATGATCTTTCAGATGATTTTTTAAAAGATACTTTTTGCTGAATGTTTGTTTACACTTATCCCATAAGCATCCATACTGTTTATGAGAAGGAGTTGCTATACTTTCATTAACCTGTATTACATGTTACTGTTGAACATGTTTTATCAATTCTGACAACTGATCAAAAACTCCTGCATCACAATCAACCCAATAACAAGTTGGGTTATTTATTTTTTCATTTAAAAAAGTAAAACCTTCTATTAAATTAGAGAACATTTCACGCAGGTCATTGTCATCACTACTTAATACTTTCTCTGTTTGTTCCAGTTTTTCCTTTAATTTTGTGATTTTTTTTCTAATTGCCTATATTTCTGTGACAATGCATCACAGTCTGTCTCTAATTGTTCCTTTGATTTGAATCTATAGTTAACCTTTTCAGGATGGTTTGTGGTGGTTTTATTTAAATGATGGCGCTTTTTATAGAAATGACATTTAAGTCTGGTACATGGATAACAGATGTCTGTAGCCATGTGAGGAACGGCTGTCAAACAAAAGCAACTTTTAAGATATTCACCTTCTTGTATGCCTTGAACCTGTGAATCATATATATAAAAGTTGTTACTCATGTTGTCTTTATATATGCCTTCAAAATCATTAAGATATAGACCTTTACATATTTTTAAGGAGTTTACTGCATTGACAATCGAAATAATATCACTTCCACTATTAATTTTATCTGGAAGAGAACACCAGTTTAGATTAACATATTTCCCTTTTACAGTAATTTTAAAACTTCTGTCCTCACTTATCTCAACACTTTTTTCAACAATAGTTGGGTTGTTTAGGTTACAATCCCAAAGAAATGCCTTATCTGTAGATTTCTGAAATTGCCAGGTAAAAAAATCTGCATTTATTATGCACCAATAATACTTCAACGTATTCAGTGGTGTCTGTTCATCAAAAGAAAGCTGACATAATTGACCAGTTCTCTTAAGTTTTGTTGCATATTTCATTGGCATCATCAAAAACAGTGTTTCTAAAAGATTCAGAATTCAATGCACAAGTAAGTTCATTGCAGTCAATTTGACAAGATGCTTTTATAATGGAAGAAAATATTTCATTTCTGTGGAGAAAAATATTTGATTTTACAAAGTTACTTATGCCCTCAGTAACAAAACCATTTCCCATTCTGTCTAAAACTTCTACCAATTTTTCAAAATGATTTCCATTGTAATTTAAAACTGTAAGTGCAGATACTATTACAAGTGAATAAAGAAGTAATTCACTCGTAGTCAATGGAGATTGCTCACTCAGGTTTGAAAAAAGTTTTTGTACTTCAGTGTTTTCTGATATAACTGAATGAGGTAAAGAACAGGGTAAATTAAAACTGTTCACTGATCTTATAAATGGTCTTCTGGGACCATACTGGGAGATTCCCAGTGCTCGACCCACAGAGCAGCCCAGCGCGTCCCCGGGTGGCGGATAGGGGGGACCCTCTCGTTGGGAGGGTGGTTGTCAGGTCATAATACGGAAAGCCCGACCGCGGACCGTAGTGGGTAACGTGTTTGGAGAGTGCCACGCTCCTTGCACGATAAAGACCCCTTTTGTAGATTTCGAAAAAGAGTAGGCTCATTGTAGCCGCTATAAAAGGCTAAATTATCCGCCCCTACCCAAAACTCCATACTTTTCCCATCCCACCCCCATTTTCTGTTGATTTACTGTTTCTTAACTTGTTCCCGTCCTGAATATAGGTGAAATACTGCTCGCTGGACGTAAAGCAGATCAATCAATCAATATAAATGGTCTTCCTTGATTCAGTAAAAAAAAATACTTGGTTTTACTTGGTTCAGTAAAAAAATCGCGTTTACATTATATTTTAATCCTGGATTTGTCGTCTTGCTGTGGGAGACAGGGAAGAAACTCGTTACATGTATCATATCATTCTTTTATGGTAACATATTGTTTCCCATCAGGACTTATCAGATGAGTGTAAATTTATCATCTGTTCAGAATCTTTGTCTCGTCTTCTTTCTATTGAAAATTCGAAAACAAAAAATCCATTTATTTTAAAAATACTTGAAACTTATAAATGTCTTGTAACTGTTGGTAAAGAGGTTGTGTTTTTCTGGATTCCCAGTCATGTGGGAATCCATGGAAACACAGTTGTTGACCAGGAAGCCAAGAAAGCCTTAAATGATGAAATTATTTTGATTTGTTTGTTTGTTTGAATGGTGTTTTAACGCCACTTTCAGCAATTTTTCAGCTATTTCATGGCGTCCAGTTTTTATTGGGGGAGGAAGCCGGAGTACCCGGAGAGAACCCCCGACCTGCGGTAGGAAAACTGGCAATCCTTGTCAATTAAGATTGGAGTCGAGTACACCCTGCCTGCAGTGAGAATCGAACCCGCAATCTCAGTGTTGACAGACCACGTGATCAATAGTAGACGAACTACCTTGACCACTCGGCCACCGAGGCCCCCTGAAATTATTTTGAGTTCAGTTCCTTTTAATGATTTTAAGCCTTACATTTTTAACTATATCTCTACTTTGTGGCAGAGTGGCTGGGATCTCCAAGTTCATAATAAACTTCATGAGATCCAACCACAACTGCGCAAAGGTAATTTTAATTGTTATAGAGATCGTCGAAGAGACCAAGTTGTTTTAACCAGGTGTCGTCTTGGTCATACCAGGACGACACATAGTTTTATTTTAAATAACGAGCCAAGACCCGAGTGTGTGCCATGCCACTGTCCATATACCATCAATCATGTCTTGATGGACTGTTGGCGTGGCACCCATTCGGGAACGTTTTTATTCGCTGGCGACAAAATTTTACAGTTTTTAAAAGAAATTAATTTATACAGCAATATTTAATTTGTCTTTAAATTTTGATATCGATATCTTTTATTGTTTTAATTTTCGTTTTATCTGTATATTTGCTCATAGTATTGTATGAGATCACGTTTTATCATTTAAGGATGGATATTCTTGAAATAATTTAACTATTTCCAAATTTTCACGTCCTGAATATAGCTGAAATATTGCTTGCTGGACGTAAAACAACAATCAATCAATCAATCAATCAACCCATCAGGGCTTAAAATTTTGCCTGATGTTGTTAATTTCAAGGGAACAGTTACATTTAGGTATTGGGGTATTGAGCAGTGTAAATTTAAAGATGACATCTGTGAAAACCTTAGAACACTGCATTTCAAGAAATTCTTCTTTCCTTTTGGCATTTCCTGTGAAGAAAAATTTTTATAAATGTGTACTTTGTTGAATCATGAATATCAAATTTTGTTAGTTTCCAAACATTATTACTGTAGCTACAAATATGAACAGAACATTACACATTTTTTATCGCATATGACGAGTATCGTTATTTGTTTACACAAAGAAAATAGAGATTATTGGTATAATTAAGAGTATATAAAAGCAAAATATTTGTGTCAACTAAAAAAAATTTTCTTAAATGTACATTTGCATGAAAATTGGTGGTACAAAATTGGCAATATTGTGAAGTTTGTCAATTAATTTCACATTTTCTGTAGCACATGTAGGTATTTTAAAATATTTTTCTGCCGATTAAAATTTATGAACTTGTCAATATTAACTCTAATATTACATCTTTAAAATTTGTAATCTGCAAATCTTTACATTTAATGTCAGGTAGTAATCTATAATGATAGATTTTATTCTTGTATTTGTTATATGTGACATCATAACATGTTTCATTCCTCCTTTCCTCATTGTCAGAGTCGTCAGGTTTAGTATCATTTTCTGTTATACCAATGATTTCTCCATTAAGATGAACATATTTATGCTTAAGCTTCCATTTGTGTTTTGTTTTTGACCCAATAAGCCTGTTCTCTTTTTGGATGTGGTCATTGTAAAAGAGGATGAAACTGCTGGTGAACTAATTTTTTTTTGTATGTAACATTACTTAAATGTTTTCTATTCTTTTTACTGCATTTTACTTTAACAAATCCACGAGTTGTATAACTCATTTTTTGGGCTGATAGTTGTAACGGTTAATTTCGGTTTTTATGTCTGGATTTTATGTATTTATGTACCAACTCTTGAAGTAAGTAAACCTTTTCTTCTAATGAAAGTATGATTCTATTACATTTGCATTTGTCCACCATTTCATAGAAGTACTGCTTGAGTGTTTTACAAGTGGCAAGTTTATTTAATGCTACATCAACAGTATTTTGTTTGTTTGTCACTATATTTTGCCTGTCTAAGAGAATAATGGAAGCCTTGTCTAAGTATCTAAAAAAACAAATGTGTCTTTTTTGGTTTAAAATTTTTGACCTACTGACTTTAAAGAACCACATTCAGCATCACTCCCCAGCGTTTCTAAAATTCCATATAGATTGTTTTTATTAATGCCATTGCCATCATCTTTCATAAGAGAAACAGCCTTTCTTACAGACATAATTATCCAGCCATAAAATATGATTCCTTATATTTTTCCTGTTCATTTTTGGGTTCCTGAACTTGTAGATTTTCTATATTGCATGCAACAATTTTTTTTATTACTGATAGGCCATTTTATACAACTCCAAAAATGTAATGTTAAAGACAAAACAAGAAAATAACAATCTACAGCAGACATTGGCAAATCAAAATTAACTAGAGGTATAGATTGATCTGTTGTACTTGGAATTTGAGGAGCATAATATGGAAGGATTGGTGCAGTTGCATCTTGATCATGTTTTGAACACTGGTTAAACTGAGACTTCTTAAAGATTGTACAAAACTGTTATGTAGCTGTTTGTCAGTTTGTAGTTTTAGGAATTCAGTTTGAAGAAATGTTTCAATTTTTTGTGATTCATGTCGATGAATAGTGTTGGACTTTTGAACAATATTGTTATATTCATCTTGTAAATATGTTAGAAAGTTTTGTAAATGTACCTTACTTGGTTTAGTTTGGGCCTTGTAAACTATTACTTGCACTCCAGGTATTAAGTAGTTTTTGTTTCAGAAACTGAAGTAAATTTTCTAAATTGATATGGTCAAATGATCTATTCCAAATTAAATCCATTTTCGTAGAATTTGAAATTTTATCAATCTGTTTAAACGAACTTGTTTCAACCATTTCAATCCCCCAAGCATAGTTTCTTCAAACAAACTAATGATCTGCTCACTCTTGGCTGTCAATATTTTTTTGCTGAAAGGAAAAGAAATGCTTGTTTTATTTTCAGCAAATTGACTTTTTATGCTGGTTAAGGCAAATATTTTTTAAGGAAAAAAGTTCTAATGTATATATATATATATATATATATATATATATATATATATATATATATATATATATATATATATATATATATATATATATATATATATATATATATATATATATATATATATATATATATATATATATATATATATATATATATATATATATATATATGCAGTACCCAAAAACATGTCCAGTTCCACAAACATGCCTAATTCCTCACTTATGACCGCTCGGATCAAAACATCATAATGAATTAAACTGCCATTTGTCCTGAGCAAAAAAATTTATAATAAAACATAAATTTTTTTTTTAAATATATGGTTGTTAAGGACTTTCATGCCCGTGGCTAGGGATAAATGACACATGCGTTCATAAAATGACATCTTTCAGTGAAGTACATCATTCTGATTCTAATTATATATGGTTGCTGAGGACTTTTTATAACAGTTACCTTGTTGCTATGGTATGCCATTGACCTATGACCTTAAACCTTGGCTCAAATTGAAGCTATTTTCCTAATTATCACTTTTATCCTATATGTTTACTATCTCTAACTGTTTTCAAGTTGTAAGCAAAAGGCCGATTAACCCAAATGAGTCAAGTGTTGTTACTCAAAACGGTTCATCACAGTTTTGAACCAACTGTAACAAATGAAGGTCTCGATAAGAGGAGTATTTTACCCATTTGTTGCCTGTTTCTATCTTTATAGTTTTATAGGTTCAATGGTTGTATAGAACTATTATTAGGCTTTCCACTGTAAAATAACACCTATAATGAATGGCTCGATCCTTAAAATCTAAACAACATAAGTAATTTGTCTTCAGAAATTAACAAGTACAACATTGATATAAATACTATTTGGATAGTTTGAAAATAAGAAAGGTCATTAAATAGGACATAAGTGAACTTGAGTGACCTAGACTACTGATCTTTGATCTATGCATATATTTCTCATACACAATAGCATTTATAAGAATGAGCCTCTTAACATTAATAGGAAATGAAAAACGTTAAAATAGGACTTGGACCTGGACCTCTTACAGCATGACCTTGACCATGCTGAATGTCAACAGTGATCAATATTGAAGATCTTATGTCAAAATCTCTTATAGTTATTGAGATATTTCTACTTATCATAAATTGTAAATACCAAAAAATTAGAAAATGACCATGACCTTTAACCTTGTATCACTTGTCAAGGGCCATAATAGACTTTGGTGAAAACCCCAAGCTTCTTCTTTCAATAGTTAATAAGTTATGACTTAAAAACTTGTTATAAATGGTTGTACTTGGAGATTACTGCGACGAGACTATGTCAAATTCTTTTTCCCCAAATGTAACAAAATTGTGTCTTTATAGGCCAACATTTTGCCAATACAAGTTATTACCTATCTTTAACTGTTTCAAAGGAATAGAGATGAAAAGACAATGTCTAAATAGAGAACTTGACCTTGACCTTTAACCTTGTGTTCATTTTCATGGGCAAGGTCAATGATTACAAATAGTAATGGTCCCTGTAAATATATTTTCTAATTACTGAGATATCTCTATTTACAATAACTTGCATTGATGTAGGAAAGATAACTCTGACAAAAGGTTAATTCAAGACCTTAATAAGATGTGCATTTTGTTAAAGGTTTCAGTTTGTATATATAATGATTAAGGAGGAGATCCACACACAACACAAGGTCAAATTATAATGTGACGTTGACTTGGCGACATTCAGGGTTAAGGTTAATGATGACCTACAGTGAAAACCCGAAGTATCCATCACATTTGGTTCATGAGTTACAAAGTCACACCATCAACTTCCAATAAAGAATGGAAATAACTCCTATAAGAAGGTGAAAAAATTTTTCATGCCATATGTTACAAAATATCAAAATTCATCACAGAACATGTTGGAACAACTTTCATCGAGGCATCTTTAAAGTTTCATAGTTTATCTGCACACAAAGTTTTCTTTGACAGGGGAATTCTTTATGTAAAGAAAAGTGTTCAGTGTGCCAGGGTTAATTGCGAAAGCCTAATGTGAAATACATTCATGGTACAAAATATCTTTACGAGATGTCCCGAAAC
Source organism: Limnoperna fortunei (assembly GCA_944474755.1). Taxonomy (NCBI): domain Eukaryota; kingdom Metazoa; phylum Mollusca; class Bivalvia; order Mytilida; family Modiolidae; genus Limnoperna; species Limnoperna fortunei. The sequence continues at coordinate 27,644,961 of OX104114.1, read as the reverse complement.
AAATTTATAATGGGGAAAGAAAACTCGGCAAAAAAAACCAGACAGAAAATAACAGTAAGGCATTCCACCCAGAAAGTAGAAAGCCTTAAAAATCATAGACGTGTCCGATTGGATCTTATTGGGATTCCGCGAAACTATAAAAAACAGTTTAAATTTGTAAACGTCGAATAAAAATCCAAAATGCGTGAAATTATGAAGAAAGTATTCTGTATCATACGTTCTGTCTAGCGCTTTTGGTTGAGTCAAACGATATGTCTATCGCCGTAGGCTGTGTCAAACGTTTTGTTTTCTACGGTCGTACGCTGTGCCATACATCATGCCTTGCGGTGTTGGCTATGTCGAACGTCCTGTATAGTGTCGTAGCAGCGTCAGTATTTCTTACTAACGCCGTTTGATGTGCCGTAGGCAGTATTAAAGTTCTTTCTAGCGCCGTAGTCTGTCATTCATCCTGTCTTGCGGTGTTGGCTGTGTAAAACGCCCTTTCTAACGCAGTAGGCTGTGTCCAAGTCCTGTCTTACGTCGTAGTATGTGTCTAACAACCAGTACAACGTCGTTGGCTGTCATTTAACACCTAGGGTTCAATATAAATTTATTTAACAATCTTAGCTCTGTTAAGCATCCTGTCTTAATTCCGCCGTAGGCTGTATCATACCTCCTATGTAGCGACGTGAGTTGTACACCTATCTTTTTACGTATATTAAACTTCTTATTTAAGGACATCCCACCTAGCCTCGAGCTAGTTAAAAGTGCACACTAGCAAGTCTATGCGTATCAAACTTTCTGTAAGGAGTATTACGATGTGTAAACATGCAAAATATATTGAATCTCAAATCCGACAGATTTGTGGAATTTTATTATCGTACTTGTTTGTGGAGAATGACTTTTCTTGGCTGGTTTTTCAAAACTGACGTTACAATAAAATTGGACAATGTTGTGGAATCTGACAAGTTTGTGGAAACGGTACAGAAAGTCCCCTTAAGTAAACATAAACACAGATATGCAGGGGGATTTTTTTTTAAATTTCCGTTCTACAAATTTAAAGTGGATCGTGACATTAAACGGGATGTGAAAGAACAATATTTTATCGTTATTTGTTTGTTTGCTCTTTATTTTGTTTTCTGCCACGAATCATTTAAATGTGATTTATTTGACAATTAAGTATTATTATTATAATTATTATAATGAAATTACAATAAATCATTTTCAATTGTTTGACATAATTTCTAAGATATACAGCTTGTCACCCTTGCTTCAAACTATGACATGTAACAACTACAGTAACATGATAAGTATGCACATGAACGTACTTTGGATTGTACCTGTTATAACTGATATTTTGGATTTTATGTGTAAAAATAAATACTTGTATACACACTAATAATTTTTATTAAAGCCCCACTTGAAATGGGGGGGGGGGGGGGCTATATAGTGATTGGGGGTGTCTGTCCGTCCATCCGTTACACTTTCTCTTATCTGTGACTCTACCTATACATGTACACTACTGAATAGAGTTTAATGAAACTTGCACAGTATCTTTGTCACATAGTGCAATTTTGCCCTGATATTAAGCATTTTGATCTGAATGATATTTTGTGTTTCCCATAGGAAAGTATGGACTATTTTATTGTTGTTAGGAGATATATCGATCTCCTCTCCGAAACTCTACCACCACTACTGCATGGAATTTGATGAAACTTTAACAGAATATTTATATACTGCCATTTTGCACCTGATATTTAACATTTTGATCCAATTGATATTTAATGTTTCCCATGGAAAAACACGACTTTGTCATTGACAAAAGTGACATGTGCATTTTGATAAATTCTGCTTATAACGTAAAAGATGTTTTTGTTTGTTTCTTTGAATGGTGTTTCACGCCTTTTTCATCAATTATTCAGCTATCACAACGTATAGTTTTTATTAGGGTAGAAAGTCGGAGTACCCGGAGAAAACACCCGACCTTCGGTAGGAAAAGTGGCAATCCTTTTCAAGATTGTATTCGAGCGTACCCTTCCCGCAGTGAGACTCGAACCATCTGATATTTTGTTGAAAAACTCAAAAGAACTTATATGGTTGTTTCGTTCAAATGCATTCTGCGCCCCTTTAAAAAAAAGTCAATAATGCGTCTTCAAGGTTACTTCTGTGAGCATGGGCTTCTGTATAATTGCATTAAATTTGATAATAATTTAGTGTATTGGGGTGATTTGAATTATGATGGAAGTCCGCTGTTACTACATTCCCTTATAAGCATTACAAAATACGATTCGATACACGTTTGTCTGGTATAAAACGAAATGTCAGTTACACAATTGTAAGTATTTAGAAACAGGATTGTTTTTACAAAGCAGGGAATATTTTAGTATGAAATTTCTCATATTTTAACTATGAAAACGATTAACGTGTCATTTACTTGTAAACAAGAAAAGATATGGTTGTAACCATATCGGGGAAACTCAAAGTAATTGGAGGATTAAAACAAGAAGTCAGTTTGTATTGTTATATCTGATAAATGTCCTATAATGAAAATAGAAATTGTGTAATTAATACTATAACCAACAATAACAGTAAAGAATAAAAAGCTTCGCCGAGCGCAGCATGATACGACCGCAACATGTTGAACCTTAGTCCGAGAATCCTCTGCCGTCCAACGCTTTTATTATTTTTTTTTGCGTCCCACGCAAAAAAAAAATAATAATAAAAGCGTTGGACGGCAGAGGATTCTCGGACTAGTTGAACCTGTACGTTTGAGGCCCAATATGGAAAGTGAATTGCTTTTGACATATGCAGCCTTATAGTGGACTTAGTTAACATTTTTGGACATTTGAATTATTTAAAGTAAAAGAAAGATACAGGAAATTGAGACCTGTATTAAAAAAATTAATTAAATAATTTATTTCTATATGATGCGACAACAACAAAATAACTGGAAAATTAAAAAGTGCATAAAACCAATAATAAGACAATGCTAAAGTAGAAACGTTTTCATCATTTAAATGTTCGACAGGAATTACAGATTCGTAATACTTCCCTCATCAAGTCGGTGTGCAATCTTTGTCCCAAATTATTAACATTCATGACATTTGTACCGTTTGTTAAATCTGCAATCCCAATTGAGCTAAAGGACTGGTTATCGTTTGTTTTAAAAATATTCGAAATTCTTAATACATTGATTTATGTGTTATTTTTATTTTGCAAAGATGTACATGTGAAAATCTTGTTTACTGTTATTCATCATGATGATCAGCTGCAGCAGCACAGGCAGCCATGGAATATTAACGGTTAACATCACGAAAATTGTTTAATACACCATTAAAACAGTAGCAAGAAATGTATTATTGTTGGACATATTTACAATGCGTTAATTATATAATTAAATTCAGATGAGAGCAGATTTAATGTGCATTTATGATAATAGTACGAAATATTTATTTGTTCAACACATTTACAATAAATGGTTATGACACATAATCACGTGCACATAATGTAATGAATACAACAATATGATCATTCACCTAGCCAGCTTGATCGCGTAAGAATATATGAACAGAATTATATTTTAATTCAAATGCAAATAACAAAAGTATTACATTTCGAAATACAAAACATACTGTTTTTCACCTGACAAATAATCAAAACAATATTACAGATAGAAAGTACTTACTTCGGTAAATGCAAACATTGAACTATATTATCGCGCAATAGTTCAGTAAACCGTACCTGAAATTAGTTATAACGCCACGTGTGATACAATGCAAAGATTTGAGTTATGAAAATGAGCGCCGACCTATAATTTTACTTTTACACTACACGACACGTTAATATCTAAATATAGACACTCAAAATGAAATGTATGCTCAATTTCGCGCATGTGAAAAGATAAAATGTGACGACGTCGATGAAGAGGCAAAAAATAGTGATCAATTCAATATATATTATCTCGACTATTCGGTTCTAATCTTTGTTTTCTAACATTATTGGTTTTTTTAATAAGTGAAAAATCTATGAAAATAATCACAAATTATTTATAATTTCAAATAATACAAACTGTAAAACTTGTTTATTCATGCTTTATATAAACAAGTAGTGTGCTGTAGTAATTCAGCGTTAGGTCAATAGGCATCAATGAATTATTCAATCTAATTTGGATTCACCATTATGCTTTCTTTAAATTTTTTTTTTACTTTGAACAAGACGAAATGCACCACCACAATATGTGTTGTTTTATCTCTTCTGCATGCCTTCCTTTTCTTACTTTTTGAGAAATATTACTCCACTACAATACGTGTACAAGAATCCATCACCACACAGAAGATAAATACTTAAATGAACTTACTTTGTCTCTATCTGTACACATTTTTAATATAAATATCTTATATATATATATATATATATATATATATATATATATATATATATATATATATATATATATATATAGTCTAAAGGAAGCTACCAACCAATACACTTACTAAGTATCGGATCGCCAACATGACGATGCAGCATAAACGAAAAAATAATATATAAGTCTAGAGAATTATGCAACGATACAAATATAAAGATGTTTCTACTATAAAATAGTTATATTAATAAATATGACAAAATTTTCGACCAACTGATGGCCTTCTTCAGTGTCAATATCAATCTATAATTAACGATAAAATTTGGATATAGGTACATCAGCATCCGGTGGTGATGTGGTCGGATCTGATTTTATTGATCTTGAACTTTCTCGAATCATTTTGAACAATTGTACAGTACTCCCTTATGTAATGACTGATAGATGTGATTCGAGAAAGTTCAAGATCAATAAAATCAGATCCGACCACATCACCACCGGATGCTGATGTACCTATATCCAAATTTTATCGTTAATTATAGATTGATATTGACACTGAAGAAGGCCATCAGTTGGTCGAAAATTTTGTCATATTTATTAATATAACTATTTTATAGTAGAAACATCTTTATATTTGTATCGTTGCATAATTCTCTAGACTTATATATATATATATATATATATATATCAAGGTGACAAATTCAGCGTAATGAATTTATTTGTCACCTTGATAATTTTGATTACATCTTGTTGGAATATTTGAGCAAAGCCTAGTAACAGCACGGCACGTCCGCGGTTAGCGGACTGAGAAGCAACTATAAAAAAGTTTTAGGTTAAGTTGAATCTTCAGGTGAATGAATATCGTTAATAATGTTTATAACGTTACTAACGGTAACGTTTATATATGACGTTACAAATAGGTATAAGGGGAGTTAATTACATATATGCACAATAAGGGGAGTTAATTACATATATATACACAAACTATATTAAAATAAATGTTAATATTGTCAGTAATAAAGTTATATAGTTATGAGCGTCCATTCAGGATGGGTTTAAATTTCCTTATAAAGTTTTTTTCTTTTATTTCTCGTAAAACATCACTGGACGTCTTCATTTAATAAAATGGAAATATTTTGAAAAGACCCCCACTGCACGTATCTAAATGTTGACTAAGTGGTATTTTTCGATATTGGGGGTCTCTTATTTGTTGACGATGGACTGTCATCCGTTGCTTTAGCGCATTACTCGTTTGACCAATGTATGACTTGTTACAATTAGTACACTGAATACAATAAATTAAATTTTCACTTTTGGTTAACTAAATTTTTTTCCTCAAAATTGTGAACATTGACTCAAGTTATATAATAAATTTGACTTTCATCATTAATTAGCAATACATTGATTTAATAAAGCTGAATTTCTTGGTCGACAATTAAAATTAAACGGTAACTTCAATTGTGGGTCGGATACCTTAAAGATGAAAAATTTGAGGAAATGCGCAATGTTACCAAAGAAACATCAAAAGAATAATAAAAAAGGAATAAAGAAATGGCAAAAACCACATACGAGTGAAAATGAAATGTATGGAACATGGTTATATAACAAATTTTTATATTTGCGAACAAAAAAAGGCAAAATAAATGCAACGATAATAGCAGACTTAAAGCATAAAATATGATTGACAACAATTCAATCAAATGGTATTACGGATGTTTGTAGATCACAACAACAAAAACAAAAATCAATGCAAGAGTAATCCAACCAAAATAACAAAAATTAACACACAAAAACAATGAAAACAAGGAAATTGAACAACTGAAAACCAAGACAAGTATCGTGTCGAGTGAACCGACACGTGGACAACACGCGAGGTAAACGGACAATTACTATCAAACAAACAACGCAAAATATTTAAATGCAAATTAACAATAAAGATAAGAAGAAAAAAATATAAACAAAAGTTGTTGGTAGAACCAACTTCGCCTCAAACAAAAGTCAAATTGAGAAAAACAATACTGTACTTTCAACTAACTATGAAAATTTGAGAACAATATTATGGCATCAATTCAATATATTATATATTATAAACAACTCCAGACCTCAGAAAAACTTCTGTGGTTATTGAACTGTGAATATATTGATATATTAAAGAGTCTATGTTTTTATTTAAGTAAACATTTTGTCCATAATTAATGTTAACCACACTTGCACCTATTCCAGTTGTCCAAGGTATATAGCCCTCACCAGATACATGCAATTGCTTCATACTACTGTAAAGAATTTCTAACCTTAATTATATATTTACTGCTTTTCTTTCTCTTTTAAACCATTCATAGATATATATAGTTATATATATAAATGTTTGATAATTATGGATTTACCACAATCCTTGTAGGCAACGTCCCCTGGTGTCTTCGCATAAAATTGATGTTTATATTGGCTCTCTGCATTTGACACAGGCAATTTTGTTAGTAGATAACCATACACAGAGGTGAATTAAACTAAATTAGATAAGTAGTTCAGTTTATTTCTGATCAAAAGTAGATGAGATATAGTGTAGATTTCTTTTCTTATATTGTATCTGTACATGTACTTATATAACTAGATACAGAGCAAGCATATGATAAACCTATGTCATAGTGGATATACCTCAACCTTGATAGGGCCCCGTGCGGGATCCGGGTGGCTAAAAGAATAGACCGCAGTCGCGCTAGCTTGTCGTAAAAGGCGACTAAATAGCGCCCAGTACCCTGACCGGCGTGTCAGGTCGGTTTGCCTAAAGACCGACTGGGATGTGTGCCCCAGGTGGTTGAATGGGGTACCCCTGGCAAGCTGGGGTTGTCAGGCCATAATACGGAAAACCTGACCGCAAACCATATTAGTGCACCGTGTTGGGAAAAATGCCACGTTCCTCGCACGTTAAAGAACGCTGCTGTAGAATTCGCTATGAGTAGGGATTTCGATCCCGCTACAGGACGCTAAATTGCCCGACCCTATCCATCCTCCCATTTGCCAGTGGCAATCTAAAATCCGTTACCCCTATTTTTCCTTGTGTCCCATCCCATTTTCATTCATCATCATTTCATGTTCATTTTATCATCCATTTCATGTTCATCGCCTGAATATAGCTGAAATATTGCTGCTCGGGCGTTAAACACCATTAATCAATCAATCAATCAACCTTGATAGGCAACGTCCCCTGGTGACTTCTGCACAAAATTGATATTTAACAGATTAATTAGCTTTGTGCATCAGTCACGGGCAGGTCTGTTGGTATATAACCATACTCTAAAATATATTTTAACAAAATAATCCTTTAAATTTTAAATCCCTATGCATAGATGTCTGGTGAGGGCTGTTCTGTTCTGTTTCAGTTTCTCAAAAGTGGCTCACTATTGAGCATTAATCTTTGAGTGGGGGTGGGGGAGTGCGCTGATGTTAATCGCGCTGAGCAGATATAGGATTCAAAATTAATAGTTCTGATTTAAATTGACATAAAGATTTCGCTGCAACACACTGATCTGCCAAAGAGTTCCAGTCTTGTTCTCGGTACAAATGAATTTTTAAAAATATCAGTGTTACAATGTATATAATTCAATGCTTTTGAGTTTGATTTCCTTTGTTTACGTGGGTTTAGATATAAGTCCAGTGGGTCAGTGGGTAGCACTACCAGGTCGTTCAAGATTTTAAAAAGTAGAGTGAGACGTAATTCTCTACGGCGTTCAGCTAGCGGCTTCCAACCTAGGGCTGCTCTGGATAAAACCCAAGTTATGGAACTTGTAATATCTAATCTATTTATTGTGATATTTTTGTTTGGTTATATGTGTGTTGTATGAATAATTATAATCTGTAATTGTATTGTCATTTTGTCCCCTTGAGGGCCCCTTGATTGGAATAAATACTTATACTTATACTAATACTGAAAGGTAAACATCACGAAGTGTTAATACACTGTATTAATACGCCACATCGATATAGACAAGTAAACATGACCTTACAAAGTTCATAACACAGTGTATAATTAGAAAATGGGTAGACAAAATCGACCAATCACAATTTTTTTGTACATTATAATACGATTAGACATTTCTTTGTCGTTTTCATAACTTCTGACTGTAAATTGCATAGTTTTTCCGAGTAGAATTTTCCACGCATCTAACTATATGTTTCGTTCCCCTTTCCATATGTACTCCCCTGCTTAAAATAAATAAAAAACAATATCTATTATGACTTGCTATAGCATTTACCATACCTGATTTTAACGATTTAGACATCTTTTTTTTACAACATATCTGTTTTTTAAATCTAATTTCCGTATAAAAATCATAATCTAAATTTACATTTTCGCGGCTAATTATGTCGATCTTTTTATTGGTCTTTCATTTTTACCACTTATCCCCCTCCCCCCCCCCCCCCACCTACGCCTCGTTCTCTGCGAATCTCGTGCGTGAGTGGGATTTCGAAATCGTCAATATTTAATTGTCTAGAGAGGAAATGGCTTTAAATATGCTTGGATAAGACTTTGTGTCGCCTACCAGTTTCCGAGCACAATTTTGGAAAGGAAGTAGAAGTCACGTGACGAATAAGGGCAAAACCAAGTGCTTTGTTAAAGGAAAGATTATTTTAAACATATAAACACAATTAGTGAATGAGAAACTTTCAACTAATAATTATCAAAGCTATCTCAAAAGAAATGTATGAATCAAAACAAGATTAATTACATATTCTCTAAATGGTAAAAGAATTTAAATCTTATGACTTTAAATTATATTATCAATTCGCGACTAATGATAGTTAGAAAAGTAGCTTCTGTGACGACTTTTGACCGAAGTTGAGACTTTCTCAGACTTGAACAATTTACAGTTTGCGACAATTCATTTATTTTTTCCATCAATTTATGCTTTTTATTGTAAATTATTGTAATTGGTCTTCCAATATCACTCGTCCACATATATACACGAATCGCCGTAAAACATGTACAGCATCGATCACTACTTTATGTGATACATAATCCGAAAGCAATTAGGAAAGCATTTTATCATGAAACAATTACAAGAGCAATTGGTAAAAATATTTAAGTTCTGAAAAATTTTCACTTAACCAATCAGCATAATAATAACCTTATCATTAATTAGCTGTGATGTTAAATTAGCCTTGAAAAGCATTCCTCAACGAAAAAATTTACCGGATATTCAATCCTTTAATGTTTAGAAAACTTCCAGACTGCGGAGATATGTATCGATCATGGTCCCTCTCCACTTAATTGAAAAATGTCGCGGATGAAACAAACTATAGGATTGAATCTAATAAAATTAGTGGTCAGTTATACAGTAAATCATAATAAGAAATGCTATGTATATTAAAGCCTTTCAAGCTACCTAATACAGTACACTGGTTCATGTAGCCGAGAGCTTCCCCTAATCTGAACGGTATTTTCACAAGTGTAAGTTGACAGTGACACTATGCCTGAAGTAGTTCCTGTGCATTTATGAGCTGGAAAAGGGGGTCAACCTGTGTTTTTGGCCCTGTAACTTAAAAGCTATGTAAGGGGCCTCGGTGGCCGAGTGGTGAAGGTAGTTCGTCTACTATTGATCACGTGGTCTGTCAACACTGAGGTTGCGGGTTCGAGTCTCACTGCGGACAGGGTGTACTCGACTCCAATCTTATTTGACAAAGATTGCCAGTTTTCCTACCGAAAGTCGGGGGTTCTCTCCGTGTACTCCGGCTTCCTTCCCCAATAGAAACTGGACGCCATGAAATAGCTGAAAAATTGCTGAAAGTGGCGTTAAACATCATTCAAACAATGTTTGCATATTGTCAATAAATCACGCAAAATATGTCAGTATCTGTCGTGCCCACCCTTTGCTTGTAACACTTCCCTTACTCTTCTTGGCATGGATTTAATTAAACGTTGAGTACGAACACGTGGTATCCTTTGCCTCTCTTACTGAAGTGCCTGCTCTAATTGTTGCAGATTTTGCACGCGCCGATCCAGTCCATCCCACAAATGGCCAAGTGGGTTTAGATCCGCACGTGCTGTATGTGGTCGGGCATTGTCGTGTTGAAAAATTTCTCTTTGAATGTCAATTACGGGCAATAAATGCGGCCGTATAATTTCGTGTCTGTACCTTACAGCGTTAAGATTGCCTTGGATATGTATCAGCTGTGTGTTCCTGGCGTAAGAGATAGCGCCCACATCATAACACTGCCTCCGCCAAAGAGGCTACAATGACATCTGCAACAAGTGTACAGCTGGCCTTGATACTTTCGACACCTCATACACTGTACAATATGGCCGTCGACCATACATTCTTTATTGTAACATGACAGTCCAAACGAGAGGGTATTCTTTATCAGCTGGGAAGCCATGTGACCAGGTCCTTGAACCCGTATCATCCATGAAATAACCACGACAAAAAAACCCCATAAAGCTAACTTTCTTATTCTTTACTATAATATTTTATTATCCTCATTTATTAACATCTGTTTGATCTTTTAGTGATAGATAATGAAGTGGTGTGTATTGGCGAGGGTGTGGGGATATGTTTCACATTGGTTCTGTTCACAACAGTTTAATTATGTGTTTCCTGCATGAAAAGACAAGCTGCATAGTCCTTAACGCTATTACTCACTCCACTCTTGGATTGTACACCAAACTAAACATTCAGCAATGTTCATGTCGGCAGCGGACGCGAACAAATGGTTTTTTGTTACTATAGAACGTCGTACACGATTAGAGCGATGTATTGTGACGTCAGATGGAACAATAGATACAACATGAAGAAGACTAAAAAATCGAACAGGAGAAATCCAAAGAAATCCAGAAATGTAACAGCAATAAAAAATAACGGGATAAAGAAAGATAAAGTTTGCTTTAGATGGAAAGAAAATGGGTATGCGTAATTAAACACTTATTTATGAAATTTGCATGATGTATTTGAACTTTATATCGTGAACGCTTTTTAGGTAAAACTATAATATAGGAGCTTCTAAACTTATCTTTCGGTGTATAATTCGAGACTTAGCAAGTCAAATGTGCCATCAAATAATGCGGTTAACATTTTGCCGATGGTGGATTGACTGGTACATATTCGAAAGTATTTAATCATTTAGTGACATTCATTTGTCATGGTTTGCGAAATTTAGCTCAAGATCTAATTTTTACAGTGTTTTTACTAATTTACTGAAAGACGTATTAAACACCATTCAAACAATTCAACAGTACACATTTTGCGCAAAATACAAACATAACGTAAAGGCCAATATATGTGTAAACTTTGTAATTGTATACGGTACAAAAGCATGTATATACTTTGGGCGTAAAGGGACTAGATTGGAAAAATTCAATTTGTGATACATGAAATTATTCTATTGACCTCGACCGTTGGTCGCAAGTAGCAGAGTATTTAGGTGGTTTTAAGTACCTCAGGGCTAATATTTTACTGTATAGTATTGTCTGTCATTTGTCCGGCAATCGATAAGAACCCGGTGACTCATTTGCGTGTCGTATTGTAACGGTTGGTGTTTACGATAGAAACAAGAATAAGAGAACAAAGGAGACAACTGCGAAAAAGAAGACAAAGATACACAAGCCAGTATGGTGGAAGAAAGTCAGAAGTGTAACATCAATAGTCAATGACTCTATAAAGAAACACAGAATATGTTTCACATGGAAGCAAAATGGGTATGTGTACATTTATTTTAATCCAAAGTGTCACAGTTAACAGTATATTGAAGAACTTGTAGGTAGTTTATTTCCACTATTTAAGTTCAAGCGTTTCCAGAAAGAAAAAAAAGTAAGTATTTGCAAAGCTATAACTGCTGGCTTTTTGTAATTTTTGTAACATTTCAGTACTGTATATTTGAGTAAATATTTGTATCTATGTTGTCAAATGGGCCCGGCTGAGTGGTTAATGTAGTCATCTATTATTTATCACATGCCTGTCAACAATAATGTAACAGCCTCGAGTCTCACTGTGGGAAGGGATTGTTCGACTCCAGTATTAAATGACAGAAGATCGTATGGTTTTCATCGGGTATTCCAGCTTCTTCCACCAATAAAAAGCTAGACAATGTAGCTGAGAAATGCTGAAAGAAGGGTAAACACCTTTCAAAATAAAAAAAAACACAAACAAACAAACAAACAAGAAAAAAAGAAACAAACAAAATGTGTCCTCAAGTGTTTTTCTGTAGTCTGTACACTGCATATGTGGTAAAGCAGTCATTTGGGTGATGGTCTGTACATGCAAATGATAAATTTGTCCTGGTAAAATTAGTCCATGCAGTACAATATAATAATACAATAAAAATAAATCCGTGCTTACCAATTCTCCTAGTTTAAATAGTCCATGTATAGTAAATTGAATCTAGGGATTAAACTAGTTAATAATTTGGTAAGTCTTTTGAGATCGATTTTCCTAGAGAAAAATATAAAGTTACTCGTGTTTTGTTTTTTTCTGTTTTCTGTTTTTGTTTTCTTTGTTTTTGTTTCGTCGCTTTGTAAGTGTTTGTCTAAATCCAAATTTATAATCTTGCCATGACTTTCGGCTCTTGCGCACCAATTCAAATATATTCACGATAACTATTTAAATTTGTGTGTAACTATTCAGGGACTATTTTTCCTAGGAATTTATCCGGTGTATCTATTAAACTAGGAAAATCATTTATAGATTGAATAATGTTGATAATAAAAACGGTTTGGGGTCATATTTTACCAACGAATTAATCTTACTATTCCATTTATACTTATATGAATGGCTTTTCATATAATTGGCTTGATAAAACTTCGCGTAAGTAAAATTTATGCGTGGAAACTTAAAAGTCACGCGTAATTAATAAAATAAAGCGTTATTTCAATTAATTGAACTGAGAAACGGAATATGAATTTCGTACAGATCTGTACAGAAAAAGCGATACAGAAAAAGAAACGATTAGAAAAAGAGACAAAACTATGAGATTTGGAACTTTAATTCCAGCATACATGTATGTTGCACATGTATTAATCAGCCAAAATAACAATTTAAGCTACATGTCATTAATCTGCAATGATTTCGTGTAAGTACATATACCAAAAGAAAAACCGAAACATTGCAAGAGAATGGTACGCAATACCAGGTCACAGAATAAGATCTATCTAATAAATTGGTAGACTTAATTATTAATAGCATTCATCGCATGAATGGGTGGGTTTTATTAATATTGTTGAACAGACCGATCAGTCCTACTTTTATTATTATAAAACAACGAACCTTTCGATTGGTTAAATCTTAATTACGAAAAACCAAAATTACGCGTGAGTTTATTTAACTTACGTGTAATACAAACATAATTATGTGATATATTACTGGTTAACGCATAACTTTTTCGAAATTCACAAAATTCAGTTTTCAGGCAATAAAATGATTTGTATGCCTCTTCCTTCTAATTATTCTTGCTATTTACATTTGCACTCTAGATATATGAGTTTTTAATTTCTTAGTCAAAAACTGGTAATTTTGTCTAAAATCGTAATTAAAGGGCAATAACTCATATAAAGAGTCATCTGACAATTTCAAACTAATTAAGTGAATTGTACTATTTGTAGTTCTTATCATTATTTTCAATTTACATTCTAGGTTTTATAGTTTTTAGGTTACATGACAAAAACTGAAATTTTCATTAAAAAATGAATTTAGCTAGTATAGTTTTCATGTAAAAAACTGATTTTTTTTTAATCGTAATTTAAGGGCATTAAATCATACATTCATTACACAACTTTAGACTAATTAGAACGTTTGTAGAGAGTAATGTGCTGATCAATTTGAGGTAACGGTTTTCTCTATAGCTATGATAATTTTGGAGATATTGACCAAAATGCGTGTTGCACGATGTCCTATTTTAAGTAACATCTGTCATCTTTGACCATTAATCAACACAATGAGTAAAAATTTAACACAAGGCACGCTAAAGATGAATGTTTGTTTGTTTGTTTGTTTGATGGTGTTTAACGCCACTTTCAGCAATTTTTCAGCTATATCATGGCGTCCAGTTTTTATTTGGGGAGGAAGCCGGAGTACCCGGAGAAAACCCCCGACCTGCGGTAGGAAAACTGGCAATCCTTGTCAATTAAGATTGGAGTCGAGTACACCCTGCCTGCAGTGAGAATCGAACCCGCAATCTCAGTGTTCACAGACCGCGTGATCAATAGTAGACGAACTACCTTGACCACTCGGCCACCGAGGCCCCCTAAAGATGAATGTGGCTATGTTTAAAAAAAGGCCAAGAGGTTTCAATGGAGAAGATTTTTTGAAAAAGTTAACGACAGACGACAGTCGTCGGACACCAAGTGATGTCAAAAGCGGTCCAGGTGAGCTAAAATTGGCAGAAGTATGAATTTTTCAATATGAAAACAAATATGAAGCTGTGTTCTCTCAAAAGCAATAAAGAAATAAAATATTTTATTATTTTTCAAGAGCCGAAAGACAAGAGACATCAACAAGAAAGGGCTGGGCTGTAAAGTTCTTCCCCATTGTCATTCGAATACATCTGCTGTTACCTTGAATATTGTTGATTCTTTGTTTTTTTGATACTGCCAGTACATCGCACAAACAGATATTAAACTTTTATGTCAAAAATATAGTGACAAATATATGTATTCTGTATTCAATCTCGAAAATATAAATACATAGACAGATATTGTGTATTGACAATGAAAGGACTCTCCTTTAAAATCTGTTTTAAACCTGCCAATGAATACACAAAACCAGGAACCAACCAATCGATGATTGCTATACTAACACTATGACTGATGATAAAATTGGTTAATCACAAAATATTAATGAAGTGATGGTCTATTAGCTATTGTATTTCCATTATATTAAAATTTTTGCTCGTTTTAGAATAATGACTCCGCCGGGAACGTGACAATATTATTGAAAGTTCTTTGAAATATATGCTTGTGTTTATTTTTAGTTACTGTCATTTCTAGGGTGAACATTAAAATGCGGTCGGAGAAGATTATACAATCTATTATGTTTCACTATCAAAAACTATAAGCACTCTATTCGTTTAATGAACTAATAAAAAATTAATGAATTTCCGTTAAAATAATAAATCAAATATGGTACAAAGAAATAACCCATGTATAATGAAAGTAGAGGAGACTCAAACTACAGTCCCACTATTGGATAAATTTACAGACTCCGCACGTTGTGCGAACACCAAACCCGCTCTCTCTCTCTCTCTCTCTCTCTCTCTCTCTCTCTCTCTCTCTCTCTCTCTCTCTCTCTCCTCTAATAGATTTAATTTTGATACATTTTGAACAAAATAACGTAAGTAGAAAAGTCTATAAAAATTAAAATAATAAAACTTGAGAAGGTACAGTTGAGTATGTTTGGTTTACCGTCATTTTAAGTACATTTAGTCATTAAGTTCTTTTTCGAACACATTACATGTTTACAAATCTGTACATAAGAGCACTTGAAATTTTATTGTACTCTTAAAATGAAATAAATATCATTATAGTAACAATTTTATGAAACACTCTAAATTTAAAGGTTGTTTGGGTATTTGGATATTGGTTTTCTGACGGCGTGCGAATAATATATAAAACCGCATTGAAATAGTTCTGAACAGAAAAAATGCATCTCACAATAAAAAATGTTTCTTATATCAATTTAACGATATTATTTATTTGTGGGTTATATACGTTTTACTGCATTTACGTTGCATGTTCTTTATCTTAAGTAAAGAACGCATTGTAGAAAACAAGCGTTTTATCATACAATTTCAATATTCTCCGTCCAAGTCAAATTAAGCGAGACCAATGTTAGGTTATAAAATCTGCTCAATGGTGATAAATTTGTAATTAACATCGAAATTATGACCAGAGGCGGTCTCAAGGGACTTCAATATAGAATTAGATTAGGGTTATCGATGACTTTGTTACACCCATGACTTAAAGTCTATAAACGCCTTTGTTTATTTAATAATTGCAATTTCACTCTCGCCCTGCCTATACATAATTTACTACATGTATCAAATGAAATTACATCAGGTAAAACAAACCGAACTAGATCTAAAGAGTATATAGAAGGATATTGATAAATCATACAAGCATTGCGTGAAAAAAGTTTTAAATAAATTATGTTGCGGAAAATGTTCAAAGGGAAGAATAATGACGAAATGTCAGGTAGTACGGCTACGCTGTTTGTTTCAACATCAAACCTAGCAGAGAGCCGTGGAACACGGTTGCTACAGCAAGAATCAATTGTCAGGAAGGAAAACAAGGCTATTGTACACGAATTATTAGCGAACTTTGATATGGAAGCTACTAAAAAGAAACACAGGGAATCTAGAGTTGTAGAATTTTCATGGGATTCTGGTGATTTTAGTTTTGATTCGTAAGTTTATTTAAATTTTGTAAAAATATCATGACGTTACTTTATGTAACTTAATCGATTTGTACAAATATTAAAAGACAGAACGTGCCAGCACCAGTACATTATACGGATTAATCATCTTTTTTTTATATTGAAATTTTAAACTTCGTTTTGTTTCCTCTCAAATTTCTTCTCAGATAATGATAATTTTGAATTGACAGACTTTCATGACTATTTGGTTTTACTACGTCTGAAGGATTTTTTTTTATGATATTTCATCCTTTTTGTGGAGTGAAGCAAATTGATTCACTCAGAAGCCTGCATTTATTTTCCTGTGGGTAAAGATAGCCAACATCTGCTATGAAGAGTCGATTTACCCATTCAATCGTGCGGACATTTTGAAGATCTTTACTTGTGCTTACCATTTTTGATGCTTACAGATTCCCGCCATCTCTCAACATATAGAGAGTAAATAATAGTCATATAGGGCGCTGAATAAATTTTGGATCATGGTGACATATTTGATGTCATTTTTACTGTAAACAGTTTCACTCAAGTACAATAATACACAAATAAAAAGGGTAAAAATGTTTTATATAAGGACAATAACTCCTCTAAGGAGACTGTTGACGTTTTTGTATCACGATAACACTATGTGAAGCTAGCAATAAATAACCAGTTTTTTTACAACATTTATAGGAATGTTAGAATTTACTTTAATATTATGAAGAGTTGTTTGGGCATTTGTGTGTATTTGTTTAATAAATGTATGCATATGTGTTCGATTTCAAGGTTTAAAATAATGGATTTAACATGGTGAACCCCGTAGATTTTTTTTGTATTTTAAAAAGACCAACCAAAAAAAGAAAGAAAATTAAACTATAGTTTCCAAGATAATAGCTAAAATACGCTAAAAATATAAACTTTAAAGGGTAAATGTTCATGTTGTGGCAATACCTGTTACGGTTTTGTATCAATATGTGCTGATTATTTTGAGATAATACTTGTTTTCTACCTGTTACAAATTCCGAGATAAAAGCCAAGTCTGTGGTGGACTTTCTGGTCTATATTCTCTGTGGTCCAGTTGCCCCCCAAAATGCCAAAAGAAAAATAAATCCACATGTCTGTTATGAAATACGACAATTCTAGCAAGATCTTGGCAATAACAGTTGTTCAAGATTAAAGTTCGCTGTTCGATATGAATTTAAAACTGTACAACTACATGTAAGCAGTTGAAATGACCATACATGTAGATTCCTCAAGTATTTAACTTTTTGCACCCCCTCCCTATCTGGTCCGTTTGCAGGTGTTCTTTTTCGATTCAGGAAAAGACAATAAATAAAGATACAATTAAAATACACTCTGTTCTAAATAAAACTTCATGCCTATTGTTGTGTTTTCAACCCCAGTTTGTGATATAGTTAACAATGGTAACTAATGGGTGGACTTTCTAAGTAATTAAGTTTACATACAGGGAGTTAAATTTCAGTGGATCTGTGTATACTACAATTAATTATTTATCGATACATCTCGAGGAATGTGATATTGCATAAATGAGTCCACAATTAGAGGTTCTGAAAAAATATATATAGGGATTTCTTCTCTACCGTTTCGTAGTGAAAATAAATAATACATTTTGTTACCGCACTTTTCATATTGTTTCTAACTCGCAATGTTTTGTTTACACGGTAAAATAAAAATACTGAAAGCAAATCTACATACTTTGGACGCCAATAGACCCGAAAAGAAACCAAATATGAACTCTAACGTACACTTGTGTTTATATATGCATTTATTTGTCAGTTTTGTGAATTGGGAACCGGAAGTAGCTATTAATTAAAGAAACATCTATTATATATCATATTTATACAACAATTTTATGACGATTTATACAATTGTACAAGTAAACGATGTGTAGTACACGTAAGAAGTAAATCAGTTTATTTTAGTGATAATTATTTTGATGATATAGTCCGTTTACAAGTATTTGATGTAAAGTTTGTAAGGGAAGTCTAAGTTTAGGTATTTTTATTATAACAGCCAATAAAATTCAGACATAGTCTATAGTCTATATGATATCCAAGATATCTTATATGTTAGCCGGTTAATAAACACTATATTTTATACCTATCAATTTATTTTCTGGCTTATAACATTGAAGATGACACGCCACCTATAATCACTTCTAAGCACACGTACCATCGGCCTTTAACAACAGATACACGGTAAACACTATAGTATTTATTATAATATTTATACAGTATTAATGGTCGACCGTTTTTGGTGTCTGTTTCCAATATGATGTTATTATTACACATTTATAGATGCGTGCGAGTACTAGACCGCAGACGATGTACCCAGTATTGCTGCTTCTTCCTTTTTTAAGTACAAACATCTGCGGGCTGTTAGTAAGACTAATCCATCAACAATATAATTTAAAAGCACTCTATAGTTTCGACTAATTTCACGTTGGATTCGTGGTCCAGCATTATCTGATCATCACAATGCAATTCTGTACTTTCAGTCACATTAACTTTTTTTGCAGTGCCTTGTCTACAGCCAAAGTTAGAGCTAGGTTACAACATTTAATGGGAACCGATGTCATCAGACTTAATGATAAAAACTATGTAGAAGAAATGCTAGCAAAATTAGAGGCAGAACGTGAGGTAAAAACTATTTACTTTCATCCTGACAACGACCAGGCAAAAGGCGTTAAAATGTGCTTATATACCAGAGCTATCAACTTTTTGTTTCAACTAATATAAGTAACATTACATTATATTAAACTTCTTGAATGTTTATCAACCAGTCACAAAAGAATCTAAAAAGCAAAACGACTTGTGAAATAGTTGAATAGCCATGAACCGGTTCAACATTTCATACACCAGTCTAACCCCGCTCTCAAATTTTGAATTGAACTATATAATGCGATGCCATGTTTCTATAATCTGTAAAGCTTTGCTGTGTAAAATTGACAAAATGACGTTTGTCTTCTGCACTATTAAAGTCATCAATAGAATATTTTAATATTATTCTCAGGCGATGACTTTTGTTAGAATTAAGCACAAGTGTTGACTGTAGAATAGCCTTAGATTTTACCTACGTCATTATTTATTTGAACAAATTTATTTCGATATGTGTACGTTTTATTGATTTCAATTTTTTAAAATGTTGTTAAGTATATAATATGTTTATAATTTATGTATTTCCTTCCTAAACAACGGCATGAAATTCATTCAATAAGTTCATAAAAATAAGTATTTTAATTTGAAATTTAGGCCGATTAATGTCGCTATCAACGTAAACAAAAATTAAGCTTCGTTCTCATGGATACGTTTCTTAATATTAAACCAGGTTATACAGTATAAACTATATACCCGCAACAAATAACATTTCGCGATATCTATACGAGTTATGTTCCTTTGAATAGGTAGTTACCACAACTTCAGGCACCCTAGTCTCAAGACACCAACACAAATAAATCCCATAATCATTTGTACTTACATAAACTTTGAAAACTGTCATAGCATATTATTTCAAACTTCAACTTTTTTTGCATTCAAACAGCATTATTACACGATAACTATATGAACTGTATTGATCGTTATGGGAAATCAGTGTCTCAAATACGATCTGACATTTTCGCTGAGTCATAGGTAGTGTTTCCTATTCCGGGATTTATTTTTTTCCTAGACATGAATATGAGTAACTCGACGGTTGTCTAATTAGAGGCAGGCACCGTTTACTAGTCCGGAGTACCTGAGTGCACCCATGGTTTTTATTGGGTTCGAGTTACTCTCTTTCTGATTTTTTGTGGTTTTGGTTTTTGTGTTGCGTTTGACTATATCCGGATTTGTAACTGTCCCGTGACTTTTGGCTCTTGTTGTTCGGTCGGTTTTCTTTGCTATTTTCCGTATAAATTTTGTGAATCCAAAAGCACAAGGGAGATAATCGTTTTCTGTACGCATATAGATTATATTCTTTTTTGTCAGAACAATTTAAACATAAAAAATAATGCTAGTTAAGTGATTATTAACACCAAACAGAAACATCACAATTCAATTAATCACTCCAAGACGTCCTAAGACAATAGATCACTAAACATTCTTTTGTGGCGTAGTTGAACCGGTTAAATATACTTCCTGGACCTGCACTTTTCCCACTTTCTGGTTATGATTTTATATCTATATGCAACAATATCCGTAGTATAAGGAATAAGATAGAATTTTAACTTTGCTGACGCTTTTGATAGCCTTACTGTTACTGAAACTCATATACAACCAAATATCCCTAATGATGTAATTGAGTTTGACAACCTTTCAAAAACAATATCCGCAAAGATCTAAATTCTTTTGGAGACGGTTTACTTATATAAGAAAAAGATGAAATTTATGAAAACCACATAGACGAAACAATATGGGTCGAAGTAAAAGCACGTCGATAGTGTTTTCTATTTAAAGATTGTTTTCAATTGCTGGTTAGACTATTGCATATAGTCGACTTTGGGTCGGTTAAGCCAATAAACCCACTCAAAGTCCTCTATATCCAATATTCTAACCAGCAATTGAAAACGTTACAATTCTTAAATTTTAAATTCAATATTATGAAAAGAAATAATAAAAAACAGCATTAAACAAGTAGTCAAATAATATTTGCAATTTACAATTTTTTGTGTCGTAGCCTGTTTTTTGCGGAGGAATTCATGTTTAGTAAAATAAAATAAAATACTTACAGACCTGAATGTACAGACCAACGTTATTGAGCACGTCTTAGCCATGCAATAGACTTAGGTATTCAAATTTCTGGAGATTTAAATTCAGACCTTTTTATAACCCATGCCAACAAACTAGTTGACAAAAGTATTGAAAAACCTACCAGAAAAGCAGACCATAGTTGTACCTTAAAACAAATTGTGCGATTTGTTTTAAATTAAAACATCAGATTTTTTTTTGTTTTTTTTTCACTGATGATATTGTTATGAAAAAAAAATCTTGCTGTCCTATCAGTCTGAAAATTAAAAAATAATGGAGTCCCATATTTATGCCAGCATAAAAAAGTATGTGTCCTTTTGAATTATGGACCGGTCCTACCACCCCAATAAATATTGACCAGTCCCTTAACCAAGGCTCAACAATCTAATAAAGGTTTAAAGTTTAACAGCAAATCAAATGTGGTAAAATACGAAAAACAACGTAATAAAGTTAATAATGGTTGCCAAAGAAAAATTTGAGAACAGATTAGAATATAATCCTAAAAAAAATTTTTTGTATTGGTATACTATAAAATATGTTTATACTAAACTAACACTTTTCTACATCAAATTTCCTTCACTTTATGTAGTCACCAATTTTGTGTAAAAGACATTTAATTTAATATTTTAATTATAACAACTGTAAACGTACTGTAAAAACAGATTGTTTTGTATACATGCAGAAAAATATTCTCCTTTTATGTTATCATAGATAGAAGAGAGAAAGAAGGAACAAGCTTTGGCAGATGCGGAAGAGGAGAGAATAAGGAAACTCCAGTTAGGTGGTAAAATGGCTAAAAATAAAAGCGAAAAACAACACATAAATAAGCGAATGACAAATAAAGACAGAAAAGCTTTACACGAGGTAATTGTTTTGTTTTCTTATGTCAAGTATATTTTGTAAACAAGTAAACTTGTTGATTAGGCAATGAATTAAAATCCAAAGGACTGGTTTGTCAAAGAACAGGCAAACCTAACAATATAGAAAACATAAACTCCAGGATGAAAACTCCTCCTGAATGGTGTGCGTTTGAAAGGTGAATGTTCTTTAGATAAACAAATAGTATAACGTAACACACCTTTTGTCAGTGCAGAAAAAAATTAAACAATACAAATAAGTTACATTATGCATATCATTGCCAAGCTGGACAGTCAATTTTATACTCTCAGAACAGGTAAGCTGCACTGTATAAGTCATGAAAAATAAAAACGCAAATAAAACGCAACAAATAACTCAGTTTACTTAATTTACCTCTTACTTGTCTATCTCGTAAGACTAGACCAATAATAAACATAAACATCTACAAATTAAGCCAAACACTGTTATGATTAGATTTTATTACTGTCACATTTTTGGTTTACTCTCAGCGGGTTTCGATCTCACACCGTTGTGTGCTTGCATTATGTACAGCGCTTTAGATCTAGACCACTGGACTAAATCTGCTTTATAAAAATATAGCTTAATTAACCGGAGGTGAATTGTAGAAATAGACATAGTTCATGTGTAAAAGCGTGTGACGAAACGAAGAAATTATCGGAACCAATACGGATTATTCAGACAGTAAACTAAATCAGCATTTTTTTATGTATAACACATGGTGACAAAGTTACTTGTCATAAGTCATAAGTAAATTATTTACCGAGTCGACGTCTAAGCACTGTAAACAATTATATATCTATTCAGCGGATATTTGAAGCATCAGAAATACAGGGTCATCTACGAATTAAGCTCAACACTTTAAACCTATCAATTGTTTTTCTTAGCCTCAGCGGGATTTGAACTCGCACCGTTGTGACACTGTAGCACCTATTCGCCTGCATTATTTCAAGCGCTCTACACCATCATGCCAAATCCACTATATAAAAATTTGATTTTTTAAATGGTGAACATAGAGAAATACACAATACATTGCGATAGAATTTTCCATACAGCGTCTAACAAGTAACTGTCATCCTATATAACTTATACCGAAATGCCGAGCTATATTACTGTCAGATTAGTCCGTATTGATTAAGAAAATGTTTTATCATATGATTTACACTGTTGTAAATCGCAACGTAGGAAACTGTGTAACATTGATTTGATTTTAGAAGCATTAAACGAGTCACTGTAAATTAGGTAAGAAGATGTCATGCTCGGGTCTAATACTTTACTGGTGTAACCAAGCGAAGGAACTATAATAGAATCGGTAGCTGCTACCTTGTTTATTTACAATAACAACATGATATGTGTCAGTTTAAATGAAATGTATCTCATACACAGCATGTAAAAAGAGCATATTACGTAACAATTTAAAACCATTACCTTGAATTTCTTCTATATACAGTATAATAGTTGTATTTACAGAGAACTAAAAAAGAAGACAAAAGAGACAAAGAAGAAAACGAAAATCAGGTCTGGAAATTACGTAAAGACCATGTCTTATACACTTGGCTTTTTCAAACTTTATGTTTAATTGTAGATGTGTTTTTCCTTTGACCACTACTCACTGATATCTTTTGGGCCTCCCTGAATTATTACTTTACTTAATTTATTAATTTTTCTGTATATAATTGTTTGTTTGATGTTGGTAATTACGTTCTGTATATTGCCTGGAAGTATAGTTCGCGTTTGTTGGTTTTTCGTTTGCTGCTTTTTCTTAGTTTAACATACTGTTCTATTTAAGGATCATTAGGTAGTTTATGCCTTTATATTTGTTCTCTGTCCTTTATTTTGTTAAATAATTTTGTCTGATTATTTGTTATTCTGTACTTAAGTTTTACTGAATTGTAAGGCCTGGGTTGATTTATTCCTTATTTATTCAGTCATTTCCAGGCTTTTGGGATATATTTTGCTGTTGATTCAGTGCGTTGAATTTGCATACAAAATAACGAAAATTGGAAGTTTCTCATAAGAGTCACTCAAACATTTTGAATACATTGATACCAAAGTCACGTTTTTTTATAGACAAAATCCCGTTATTTCAAACTGTAACAGCGTAAATGTTACATTTTATTTTGACATAGAATGTCAATCTGTTGTTTTTTGTTTGGATTAAGCATTAAGGTAATTTAATCATACTAAAAGCTACAAGCCTTTATTCAAACGTCTTGTGAGTGGCACGTATTCCAATCTGCTTTGTACATAAGGGAAAAGTTTATTTTTTTAGAGAACTAATATATCGTCTACGTACTATGTGTCGACAGTTTCTTATGTTATCCAAATATAAAATAAAAAGAGTAGGGAGATACTGGAGTTTCTCGACTTAGAAACAAATAAAAAAACAGAGAAAATTAGGGAACCTGACTTACATTATATTGAGAAAAACTAAGTTTCACAATGTCAATGCAGTAGATATAACTTACTGTTCATATGTTACTCATTAGTTTACTGTTTGAAGTTTCAATTTAAAATAATACAAGAAAATGCATATATACAAATATTAATAATAAATACAATAAAAAGACTAATACATTAAAATTATTTTCAAGACATTAGTCAGTAACAAGTATGGAAAAGTATATCAGAGAACACTGCATTTCCCTTTTTCCTTAGGGTGTAATGACACAAGTTGAAATAGTCCAGAAATCATCGGAAAATACAGAAAGAGAACATTTTCACGGCACATCAGACACAGCTAAAGATACAAGGAGAAAATCGTTAATTAGAGAAACGACTATTAACAACAACGAAAAACAGGTAACAAATGGAATGATTACTAGATATAAGTATAAAACGATAATTTTTTTAATGAAAGAGCAATTCGAAAAATTAAAGTTAAACGAAGTAAAATACAAATTAGTTTACGCTGAACAACCAATAGATGATAAAATGTGTTATAAATGGTATCCCAAACCATTAGAAACTAAACCGAAAATGGAACATTATTAGCTTAACTTTCATTGATCAGCACCAATTAATTATTGAAAACACCAAAATTATTTAAACAGTAGAGAATATGTTTCCAGGTTTTAGATGTAAGTTTTGACATTTTTTGTTGTGAATGGTAAACAGTTATATTTCGTACACTATCTTCGTACAAATTATATGTACAGGGCATGTCATCTTTCGGCAAATCTTTTGAAAAATTCATAAATTATATGCATTTTTAATTGAGCTACCAAGTGTTACTTTCCTGACCAGAGATGCATGCATCAAGGCTGATTTTGTTAATATGGAAATATATTTTAATTACTTTATAATGGTTTTAACGTCTGTTGACGAAATCTATGCATTAGTTCTCATGTAGAAACGTTTTCCGTTTATTAAATGGTTAACCTCGTTGAATTGTTGCACCCAGTCACACCTGTTTATCTATCATGTTCAATACGATTTTTCTTATATCGCGTGGAATAAGGAGCTGAAATTAAAATTCAAAAAGACACTTAAAAATCTAATGAAACGATATGTTCAGCATCACACATAGTAATGAAGTCTTGTAATTTAGGAACAAGAAGGAGTCCAACCAAAAACTCTACAAGTCGCAGAGGAGGAACGTCCGCGGAAAAACGCAGGTTCGAAACACACTAGTAAATTTGCGAGAAAGGAAACACCGTTCATTAAGGAATTACGAGAAACTGAGGTAAAATCTGGTGGTGACATTTCGATCAGGTTATGAGTGTGGGACCGTTAATTGTAATATATATTGAAATGCCTTGCCTTTTCTTTTATATAACCTTTTTATTTGCAATTGTTTTTGGCTCTATGTTCTCTAATGTTTATATACATTTTTACATTTAATAATTTTTGTTTCCCCAACCCCTCCCCAAAAACAAAATAAATAAACAACAGTACAACAACTATTATCAACGTTTTTTATGTTTGCGTTATATTAGCCCTTGTTAGTAATTTTAAATTTTTAAGCCTAATATTTGATATATTGTGTTCAATATTAAAACATGCAAAATGTAGAAATACAACAAAACAACAAAACAAACTATGTATTGTAATAACATTTCATGCATCAATTGTTAATTTGATCGTTAATTATGATTTTATGTCGCGAAATCGTTAACATTAAACATTGGCCTATACAAAAAGTAGCTATATATGTACACATTACATACATTATGTGTGGGTACAACTACCTGTATCAAGACGAGACAGTTGTGTACATTCGTATCACTACGAAATACGTAGCGGCAAGTTGTGATGCGGATTTTATGTAACTGATACAGGTAGTTGTACCTACTATGATGTGAATATAGTATGTTTATCTAACATTAAAAAGTATAAAGAAGACAGAACAAAACTGGATGTATTATGTTTAAAATATAATATTAACGAAGCATTTTTACTTAAAATGTGGTCCGTCACGTTTCACCTATTTTGAAGTCACATTTCATTCATCAACATCGCTTTTCTATAGAATCATTAGTTATACCATTCATTAATTATTACGTCAAAATGTACAAGGTTTTGTATCACATAGTTTGTTGTATCAGTAGCTAATTTTTAAGATTTTGACAAAATACACACGTAATTATAGATAAATATAGATATATGAATATATTCGATACCTGTTATGGTTTCCTAATTTTCAAGGTAGGTATTTAGTTTTTCCTGGTATTATTTACTAACTGTGGGATAGGAAAGTGTATAATAATGCGTTTTTGTCTTTTGTTTATTCTTTCAGACTGTTGATGGACTTTATACAATAGCAGAGATGTTAATGGCTCCAGTAAAAACCATGAATACATGACCATAAATAGGTCACTTAATAATTCTGTAAATTACGCGTGTGAAGATTTATATTTAAATTTCATTGGTTGGTTTGGTCAATACCTGTAACTTTGTTATTATTGTGTAATGTTGATTGGACAAAATCGAATATGCAATTAGTCAAGTATTATCTATGTTACTACACTGTAAATAAAAGTCATTAAGAAACCAAGCTCAAGACATTTATGTCGTCAAATCATGACTAGTATGTGCTCAAACATATATATTTAAAAGTGAAATTATTAAGATGTGGAGAGCCAGCACCTTCGTGACTATTAGGTTAATAGTTTCAAGGAGTCCACCATCAAGAGCATTAACGCGGTAGTTGCAAATCCACACAATAAACTTTTAAAATTTGATTTTACAACTTAAAATTTGCATATATTTTATTAAACGACGCAATTAATGTTCATTTCTCATAGTGTTAACTTACTATTGAGTAATATAAATATGACATTCCAATTTATATATTAAACAAGGTCTAAAACGCATACATTTAGATATTTTTTTTATTACTCTCCAATGTTTGTAGTCTGTACTTATCGTTAGATATCTTTTTTTGTAATGCCTTCAGATGCTGCTTGATTTATGAAAAAATTTTGATATCTTCTCGTTGCTGCACTCTTATTCTTTAAATGATACTGAAGCTCTTCAAGACTCTGCTTAGGTTTTGGTTAAAAAGAACATATCTGTGGCAGTGTTGTTGCTCTAGTGTTACATTAAAGAACCCAAAACAAATATTCAGGGCAAACATGAATAAAAGACTATGTTGTAGACAGATAAAAACACAAGACAACGTTCTAGACATAAATATAATAGACGCGTTTTAGACAGTTAATAGTTTAAGAACGTTCTAGACAAAGAAAATCAGGAACCTATAACTCAACGGGACTGGAATCTAACGATATCGTATACTTTTCCTCGTCGCGCCAATACTCTAATTTGGGAACAAGTTGATGTCGACTCGGATATGACCGTATATACGGCTTTTGTACGATACAAACTGTTCAAGTCTCAAGCAAGTTACTTGTATATATCAATATATTGATACATTTAATAACAAAAATTAAACAAATAAGAAAAAACACAACACATACATAAAAACAAAGAAAAAAAAACCAAAAAAAAAAAACCAAAAAAAAAAACAAAAAAAAAAAAAAAAAACAAAACACACACAACAAACAAACCAAAAACAAAAGTTTTGATTAATTCTAAAATTCAATTGTTGTACTAGTCCCAGTGAATTAAAATCAAAACCGCCTTGTATGATTTTATTTAGTGTTTATGGTTTTAACCAATTAAACATTTTATATGATGACACAGGTATTAGCTACATAGGGTGTACCCTCAGACAACTTATGACACCGTTATTTATTGAACCATTTGTTCACCACACCTGTGATTACATAACAATTGCAACAGGTGTGCGCCAAATTAAAAGAGAATGGATTATAAAAAATACTTATTCCAATTATGAATTTTTTTTATCATTTGCATTTAAAATTCAAGAGTTTCTTGTAAAATAGAAGCAGAAAATACGTAACAGGATGGAGATGTCCTCGTGGAAAAAAGTGTTCGAAAAAAGTATGCTTATTAATCGTGTTATCAATTATGACCTATTTCTGTGCATTCTTAAAACATCATTCTTTCAGAATGTGAAAGAAAAAGGTATACTTCGTTCATAATAAAGGCGTGGATTGGTTTTATTTAAGGGGACCGTTTAAAAATTTTCGCCGTCTTCCCGAAAACGTGCTAATATTTCATGCTGCGTAATCCGATAATAACTGAGGATTCACAACAAAAATAATATATGCTGCAATGCGACAAAAAAGACAAATTGGTTGGTCTATACCTTTTAAATGTGTAATTTTGCATTACGATGATACATGGTCTGAAAGTATAAAGTTCGTAAAAATGACATACAAAAATGGCGACCGTTAAAAAAGATCCCAATTTTCGCTAATTTCAATATTTTTTTAAATGATAAAAAATAATACAATGAGGCAAATAAAACACTTAAAATTAAAAACATAAATCAATAATATTTACTGTCACAAGGTAATTGCACAATTTTTAACTGAAATATTAGTATCGTATTGTACTATAGATGCTGTCATTTCTGCGTTCTTGTTTAATCTAGTTCCGGTCTAGCGCGACAAGGAACTCGTACTTTTTAAACTGAAGACTTAGTTATACTAGTCCCAGAGAAAATGTACCCAACAAACCATGTGACAAATTGTTCTGGACTGTAATAATAAAGTACAATGTTCTACACCAATAACTATAAAACATATTCTCTAAACAAAAACAATAGAATGGAATGTTCTACACAAACAACAATAAACGTCATTTTTTAAAGTCACAATGCATAACTATGATATAAAAAATAGCACATAAAAATGTTCTAGCAAATTTGCATTAAGACAGATATAAAAAAACCATACAAAAGGGATTTGTTTCTTTACCGATAATTAATTCCTTCATATTTAAGGTTATTTAAAGGAATTTGCACTCATTTTATATTTTGTTTTTCACATGTCCTTGGGTTCATATTCTCAAAGTTCTAAAAGGTAGTTTATATAACATATTCGTATTACAGAGTAATGTTCCAATGAAGTAATTGATTATACGATTATTTTACGAATATTGGTCAATTTGGTAGCCACTAAAATATATTCTTCAGTATTCAACAATATGCTTACACTTTCCTTATATGACAAATTTGAAAAAAAACGACCAAAGCACAAATAAAATTTTTCCATGACGTCGTATTTGGAAATAATTTGAGTCAAGTGCATTATGAGCTTATACTGCTTTCTTACATTTGCAACATTCTACCGGAAAAATAATACTTTTGTACAATAATACCAATATATTGCATGCAAATAAGAGCTTAAACATCAAAACAATTTACTTATATTTTTAATCAATAAAGAATATTGTGCAAAAGACAAATTGTATCGAAAAAGGAACTCGTTAGCGTGAGAAATGTATGTCTTTTGCAAAATGTTTTAATTAGTTTCACATTCTTTACAATTATATCAATAAATAAATAGATTGTTAATCTTTTCGCCTACACTAATTCTTTCTTTTTGTCTGTCTTTTAAATTTCTACAGGTTAGAGACCTTGCTTATAAACTAGAGCTTCAATGTATTAATAGTGACACATGTTCTTTTCAATTTTGTTTCCCTTTTCCCATTATCATCACGAAAAAACAACTTAATAACTGTAATTTAATTTAAAATTTGACATTGTTAGAAATTTCTAGATCGTATTAAAAAAATTGATAATTGATAAATTTATGTCTCATAAACCTTCATTGCAGGTGTTATAGGGATATCTAAATACATGTAGTAACAAGTACTATCTTTAAAAAAAGATAGTCGACGCATTTAACTCTTAGAGATTTATGTAAAGTAGAACGGAAACTGAAAAAACAACAACAATAAGAAAAAAAACACTTTAAAAAAACTTATCAAATGAAAGAAAGAGACAAGAAACAGTAACGTTTTCTTTCATTAATTTGTGTGTGTGTGTGTGGGGGGGGGGGTTGTTAAATAATTAACGTGCTGCGAGCTGTATCCAATTAAAATAAGGCTAAAACGGTTGCTGCATTGATGTATTAATCATAGACTTTTAAAACATGTTATTAAACAATAGGGTATTATCAAAAAGAGACTTTGCAATTAGAGCTCCATCTCCTGTCTGCACGTGAATGACGACGGAAGCAAAGAAAGAAGATATAGGCATTAATGGCTTTAAAAATCATATAGCTAACAATAAACATATTAAAATATCCTCAATGAAAAGCTATTTCATAAGTTGAAGACCACAATGGTAAATAAACGAAATATAAATCTTTCTGTTTTTTTCTTTCGATGTAGAAATATATATTTACTGGAAAAAAAGTTAGTTAACATTTCAAAACTTCAAAACAGCACCTATTTTTTTTAAAAGACATTTCATAAGCAAATATGTACTTACATGCATCAAGTATTATTCATTACAGTTTGCTATTTTATTAATTTAACTATCTTTTAAAATGGAAACTTCAAAGTAAAACATTTTAATTAGAATTGTATTAACATGAACACCAAATGTCAATTCAATGCTTATTTAATGTGAATTGAAATATGTCATGTGTACGATATTCCGCCAAAAATAGGGGGAGATAAATAATTGCAACGGAACCATCAGCGAATTTTATCCTCAATTCTATGTGTGTATAGTAAACAATACATGTGTTATCGAACCACTGTGTCTCATGTTAGTCATTTGGCGTTCCGATAATTACCAATGACCTAATAACCTTTGTGTAGAATTATTTGTATGACAATAATGTCACGATATAGAGAGATTGCGTGTGCAGGCGGTCAAATCAAGAAAATATGGCGTAAATATGTCACCAGCGTGAGGATTGTTAATAGATATGATGGTCAACAATGCAAATATTAATTCTACCCTAGACGAAATGCGCAAAAAATACACGACGTATAGGTTTATCCTTTAATTATTGTTTATCAGTCTTTGGCATAAAAATCATTTTCTAAAGTTTAATTACGACTACCAACTTTTTTAAAACACCAGTCTGTTGGAATAATAATTGGGAAATGCAAATAGGGATGCTTTTCAGAGTAAACTATAGTAGATTGTTCGAACGCAGAATTTTTTACTATTTTTGTCCAATCAGAATGCAAGTTTGTCTTCAATTATAGTAAGTTACCATAGGTAAGCGTCTTTTAGTTCAAAGGTCACAATTCGAAAATATACCGACTGCGTCGGAAAATCGACTTTGTGGAAGTTCGTTCTAAAATGCGTACAATTTCTGCTGTTACAAAATGACAATGCATATTTGTATACTTTATTTCCGTGTCATTTCACCAGAGGAGATACAAGGAAGAATACAACTATGATATTTATATATGAAGAAACTTTTTAATGTAAAATTATTATTACGATTTATTAGTAATTACAGTAGTTTACAGTTTATATTGTACCCTACATTGTATTTATCCATTGTTTTATCGATTAAATACAGGGTTAGAACGATCGTTTAGCGAAATAATAATGATATGTATATCGACACGGAAACACTCAAAACTCGACCTCGACAAATGCATTTATTCTATCCAAATGAATTAAGCATGGAGACTTTCTATGTAAATTAATATTATAGATGTTATCAAATTTACACGTGAGGTTACACTTTCGTACTTGGGATTTTGTGCTTTTAAGTTTCGGTGTCTTTGATTAGGTCCAAGCTTGCTCAAAAGATGGAATGCACATTTTTCTTAAAATTTATTGACTTAATTTTGTTCGTCACTTAGAAGATTTGAATCTCCAAATGTCATGAATGTTTCTTGTAAAACCAGTTTTTATTAAGCATTCTCCAAGGTACAAGAATTATTGATGATACCTATTATCATCTCTTAATCTTCCCGAAGAAGTATTATTTATTCAATTTACTTCTTTACAGCTTAGGTTAATTAAATAAATCAGAAGACATAATTCTGTTAGATAAACGCCTATCTGTTTCAAACAACTAGTACACTGCTAGAAAATTAATTCAAATTCTGGAATTTATGTGGGCAACGATTTTAAAAGACACCGTTTCAGCGTTTAAGTGAATTCCATAAGAGTCACATCAAACTTACTTGTGTTTTCAACTCAAAGCAGAATGCCAACAAAACCTACTGATAGATAAGAAAAAAGGTATTTCTAACTTCTTTCAAAAGCGGATATTCTCGAAAATCACAAATCGATGTTGACATCCTTTGGTCTCCATATCAAAGTCGAAGGTTGACATATCCCCTCTTTGTAGTGGTTACCAAAGCTTCACATATATCCATAGATAGCAGGAGCTTCTAAGTGTTCTAACAAAGATATATGGAAAGTTTTGAACGTTATTTTAACATCAATACATACTGGGTTTCATACAGTAACAGTTGATATTACAAGACAATGCTCTAGACAAATAACAATAAAAGACAACGTTCTTGACACAAAATATGTTCCAAACAAACAATAATACAAAGTTGTAAACATTACATATACACACTTTAATGAGACAATTAGGTTATTTGTAAACATTTTCTATAAAAGCAAAAAACTTCCTGTTAGGGATGAGACAATCCAATTGTCTTTCCATAAATTTGTCCTGAAACGATTCTGATTTTTCAAACCATAAATTAAGTTGTCTCCTATCACTGGCACTTTTCTCATAAGTTATTTTTTACCAATATACCTATATATAAAATCTGTTATGTATATTATTGAAAATAAAATTTTGAGACAAGAGCCTGTAGTCTCATATCCATTTTAGAAAATAAAGCAAGAGAAAACAGATTTGGTCGGCCCTAAGATGCAAGTCATCCGTAGTTTAGATATAATAAAACAATTATTGCCTATATACAAGGTTAACATTTAAATGATTTATCCTTAATAGGTTATCTTCCCTCGGACAGAGCCCTCGGGCAGACAACCCACCCCGGGAAAGCAATTTTAGTGTTCACTTTTATTGAGGCAACAATTGTATAGTGTTCTGGACAATAAGGTAAAATGTTCTATGCCAGTAGCTATAAATCTAATTTTCTCAACAAAAACAATAAAACGTAATGTTCTACACAAACGACAATAAACATAATTTTCTGGACAAACCTAAAATACTTAACTAGGATCTAAACAATAACAAAAAAAAAAAAGGTTCTAACAAATGTGCATAAACATATTTTTTTCTTTTGTTGTTAATGAAAGAAATTTGTTTCTCTTATATACTGTTTGTACACCTGTTTATGTTTTTGGTTTATATTTTCAACGTTCTAAAAAGTAGTCCATATAACGTATTCGTATACAAAGTAATGGTTCAATGAAATTATCGATTTTAAGGTATCCGGACCACAATTGACCACGTGATCATATTTGGTGTCCCGGATGTCCATTGTTTTTCAATGGAGCAGACCTCGGTAATGTTCGGCAAACATCGGAAATACTATCTGAGTAACTAAATTTTTTTGTTCAAAACTGTTAACATTGACGCAAAGAAAAACAATATATTTAATTTGTATCATCAATTGGCAATATATTGCTTTAATAAAGCTATATTTCTTGGTCGAATAATAAAATTAAACCATGACTTCAATTATGGGTCGGATACCTTAATTTTACGAATGTTAGTGAATAGTTCTTTGCATAATATTATATTGCACGTGGTAGCCACTGAAATATATATTCTTCAATATTCAACACTATGCCTACGCTTTCATTATATGGCATTTTTTTAAATGACCAGACACAAATAAAACATTTCCATCACGTTATAATTTGCATTAAAGGCTTATATTAGCATGATAACATTGGGTAACATTCTACTGGGAAAATTATACTTAAGTAAAATAATGAAAATATATAGCATGCAAATAAGATCTTAGACATCAAAAGAATTTACTTCTATTTTTTATCAAAAAAAGAACATTGTGCAACCGACAAATTGTATCGAGAAATAAGCTCGTTAGCGTGAGAATATTTATGTCTTTTGCAAAGTATTTTAATTAGTTTTACATTTCTTTACAATAAAATCAATAAGTTTAGAGATTTTTTTTCTTTTTCGCCTACAGTCGTTCTTGCTTCTTTGCTTTTCTTTTAATTTTTTTTCAGTTTAGGGGCCTTGCTTGCAAACTAAAGCGTACGGTGTAATATTAGGGACTTATATTCTTCTAGACTTGGATTCTCTTTTCACATAATTATCATCACGAAGATAATAATATTAAAGTTTCTTTAATTTTATTACGAATAAAATAATTATGCATGGGAATAAACGAATTAAATACCTCAGTACCCATTATTATAGGGTAGCACAGCTTTTTGTGACAGTTAGTTGCAGCAAACAGAAGACTGCAACCTAGGAACAAAAAATTAGGAACCTTTAGAAGAAAATACTAATCTTAAAGTTTCTTTAATTCTATTACGAAAACAATAATTATGTATGAGTATAAACGAATTCTTAGAACATTAGAGCTTGGCAAAATTTGTAATATACCTCACTACCAATAATAAAAGGCTAGCAAAGTTTTTGGCGGAAGTTAAGTAAGTTGCAGCAAGCTTAGGAATGCAACATAGGAAGATAAAATTAGGAACCTTCAGAAGTTGTTTGTTTGTTTTAAAGTTGCTTGAAGTGTTTAATGCCATTTTAAGCAATTTTAAGCTATTTCGTGGCGTCTTGTTTGTATTGGGAAGGAAGCCGGAGTACCTGGAGAAAACCCCTACCTTTGGTAGGAAAACTGGCAATCCCTGTCAATTAAGATTGAAGTTGAGTTAACCCTGCCCGCAATGAGAATGAAACCAACAACTTGAGTGTTGACAGACCACGTGATCAATAGTAGACGAACTACCTTAACCACTCGGCCACAAAGGCCCCGAAAAAACAGAGTGAAACGTTTCCTTATAAAACACTTTTGTAGGTCTGGAAATTTTATATTAACTTTAAGCAACAATAAAGTGATCTCGTTCATTTAAACAATTTTTGCACACTATGTCGATGCAAAAGAATAACAGTATATACAACTTTTATAACTAAAATATAACATTAGTCATTGTTAGAAATTTCTATATCGTATTAAAAATATTGATAAAAGATAAATTTATGTCTTATCAACCTTCATTGCGGGTGTTATAGGGAAATCTTATTAGTAAGAACAACTCTCAGGAAGTTCGTTCTAAAATGCGTACCATTTCTGCTTTTACGAAATGACATAATGCATATTTGCATATTTTATTTCCGTGTCACTTCACCAGAGGAGGTACAACCAAAAATACATCTATGGCTTTTATATATGATGAGCCTTTTTAATGTGAAATTATTATTATGATCTGTTAGTAATTACAGTCGTTTATAGGTTATAATGTACTTTACATTGTATTTAACCATTGTTTAATCGATTTAATACAGGGTAAGAACGATCGTTTCGTGAGATATGCATATTGAAATACTATAAACCGAACTTACTCGGAAGCTTGCATTCATTCTATCCATATGTTTAAACCACGGAGACTTTATATGTAAATGTATGTTGCAGATATTATCAATTTTCATGGGGATTGACTTGGGATTTTGTACTTTAGTTACGCCTCTGCATTTTCAGATTTACATGCTAACCTACAATTGTAACCTGTTATTAACGCGTTAAGATGAGTAATCACAAAATACATTATAAAAAATATATAAAGCTATGAATACAATAACAGGCAAAATATATGCATTCTCCCGGAGGAACCGCCGCTGACTTTGACTATAGGTCGAAAGTATTAAAATGTAAGATTACGTGTAATTTAACTAACCTAGACAAAGAACTGCGGCATAACAACAGTTAAAAACGTACATGCACTAAATTTAATACGCTTAGAACAATAACCATTATTTAAGATATATTTACTTTAGATAAAATGTATTTACTGAATAAATATTGAGATACACATACTTAGTTCACTAACAGTTGGCTTGGTTAATAAAAAAAACAACTCTTTTATTATAACAGTGGGTACCAGTTTAACTTGAACACATTATACGAGGAAGATGGGTAAAAAATAATTAATGGAGAGACAATTTTACACAAGTGTCTATGTCATTGGCACACAATAATGTCCAAGCTTGCTCAAAAGACATGCACAAAAGAATTTATATTTGTTCTTAAAGTTGACATTCTTTTTTTTTAAACTTAGCAAGTTTGGACTCGCCAAATGTCGCATGTAAAACAAAATTGATTCTGCATCTCAGTTTTATTGAGCATTCTCCAAGGTACGAGAACTATTGATGATATCTATTATCATCTCTTAATCTTCCGTAGAAGTATTAGCTATTCATCCTTCTTCTTTACAGCATTGGTGAATTAATTAAATCAGAAGACACATTTCTGTTTGATAAACACCTACCTAACTGGTACACTGCTTTCAAAATAATGTTGGCAACAAGTTTGAAAAACATCTTTTCAGATTAAAAGTAAATTTACATAAGAATGACATCAAACTGACTTGTGATTTCTACCAATGAAAAGCAGAATGCAATCAAAATTTACTGATGGAGAAGATAAAAACGTATTCCCAACTTCTTTCAACCAACAAAGAGGATATGCATAAAAATCACAAATCGATGTCAATATGCCTTGGTCTTCATATCAATGTCGAACATTAACATATCTTTTCTTTGTAGTGGTTACCAAACCTTCACATATATCCATACAATCAGCGTTTCATAGCAGGATCGTCTACCCCCAAATCTATTTCAAAAGGTGTCACTATTTTTTAACAGCAATGAAAACTGGATTTCAAAAATACCATGTCACTTGCTACTCCAGGAGTGACATACATAAAATGTGAATACTAGACATTTCACAAGACGTGATACTGAATCTCTTCCCTAATGTAACAACATTGAAACCTTTGACTTTCAAACACTCTACACTGCCACCCCCTTTTAAAGCAGACTTAAATATCTTATTATATGCTGCTTTTTCAAGAAAATCGGAATAAGACGATATATTCAGATGTATACTAATTGTGGTTTAGTTTAAACATATTTTATTTGTAGAAATGATACAACAGGGGATTAGACGCCAGTGGTTCGTACTTCTGAAGTCTTTTCCAAATGAAGTATAGACATATATTAATATGATGAAACATACGAAGATGAATGACTGAAAAAATATATATATACAATAGAAATGTATACAAAAATTAGGGAAATAAGAAAAATAAGAACAGTGAATATATATTTACTACATAATTCATCATTTGTTCATTTGTTGTGTTTATGTAGTACTTATGGTCATCTCTACACAACGAGGAATCTCTTAGGGTTTTTAATAAATTCAAAAACATATGTGACAGTCATTTTCGATGAACTTTTATTTCGTTCAGGATTAGTTTAAGTTTAATGGTTTAGTCGGTTGTAGCGTGTTTAATGTTGCTAACAAGTCTCTTCTTGGTGAAATATATTAAGGACATTGAAAAAAGAAATGGTAAGCTGTCTCATAATAGAAGCCGTTTGCAATATTTGCATTATTAAGATCATAATTTAAAAAGGATGCGACATAATGCATTTTGGGTCAGAATTTTGTTTCATTTTCGAGTACCAATGCTTTTGATTGAAGATACAATATCTTTGTCTTTGTTTTTTTAATTATGAGACGGCCTCTAGTCTATTTGCCTCGTAGCTAGTTTTTAAATTTCATAGGTTTACAGAGGACAGAACAAATGACCCCATAGTTAACGAAAGTCTACAAACGAAAGTTATAAATTGCGGTGCTTTTTCATGAACCATTGAATAAAACATTTGAAGTTTCTTTTATAATCTTCTATATTTTTATGTTTCACATCCGTTTTTGAGATAAGATGTTCGATTTTTGTAATAAATTGGCAACACTTTACAATTCTCGCATTTTCTAGCTGAATGTTTTTTTAAATTGTTAGTATAAGTTTCACCACAGTTGTCCCAAACTCCACAACCATACTCATAAATAGGGCGAATATATACTAAGTGAAAGGTTTCAAAAGTACACCTGGATCTTGTATTTCAAGATTCTCATTACGTTGCTATGCTTGGATGTGCTATTTTTTTCTCAAAATGGTCATTCCATTTGCCATCGTTGCTTAGAGTATTGAATAATGTTTATGGTTATTTACATTAAAATATATATTATTTAGGGAAAATTTAAGATCGGAAACTTTGTGATCGATATCATTAATATCTTGGTTTTGTTGGGATTGAAACTCATAAACCATTTTCTGAACTATTGATTCTATTCAGTGAGATTATGTTCGATGACGTACTGAATCTGGTTAAAATCTGATCCAGAACATCCAAATGAAATATCATCTGCAAATAGTCTAGTTAAGGAAATTTTATAAAAATAATAAATAGTAACGGACCCAGAACTGAAAGTTTGGGCACTCCAGCTGAAATATTATAAAGCGTCAAAACAGCATTTGTTATTGTTACACATTGGCCTCTTCCATTTAAATAACTTTCAAACCATTTCAAAAGATTCCATATGATTTCAGTTTATGTAAAATTCCTTTATGCTAAACTTTGTCCAATGCCTTTGAGAAATCACAGAAAACAAAACAGTTAATTTTCCATTTTCTTATCCGTCTGATTTGCTCTTATAATGTTCTGTTAGTTGTTGCACAGTCGAACATCCCGAACGAAATCCGGACTTATATTTACATACAAGATTGTTAACAGCCAAATGATTTAAAATATCTTTGAATATTAGTCTTTCTTTAATTTTTCTAATACAGCTTATAAGAAAATATAGCTCATTAGTTTGAGTGTAATGAAGTATCGCCATTCTTAAAAATGGAAATTGCATTGGCAATCTTCCAGCGATAGAGACATATGCACTGTTGAAGAGACCTGTTAAAAATTATTTTTCATGGAATAGCTTTTTTCCGGATTTAATTTATATAAAATAAAATAAATCTTTTGACTCACTTAATTGGGACCTCTTGCCTTATTTGGGTCAATTTTA
Organism: Limnoperna fortunei; assembly: GCA_944474755.1. Lineage (NCBI taxonomy): Eukaryota > Metazoa > Mollusca > Bivalvia > Mytilida > Modiolidae > Limnoperna > Limnoperna fortunei. The sequence goes on along the minus strand of OX104114.1, from coordinate 27,605,287 downwards.
ATCATATCTACAATCTAACTATAGTCAATCTGGATATTATTTACTTCAATATCCGTTCGCTTTTCGAAGTTTAGAAGAGGGTGATTTTCTTCATCTATCTGTGATATGGAAGAAAATATTAGTTAAGAATACACTTCTCCAAGATTGTTGGTTAACTATATTAATAACGGTAGGGATATTGTATGAACTGTTATTTTATTTTATTAGCATTTTCATTAGTTTCCAATAAACCTTTGATTTTGATATATTTCTACAGTAAAATTGTGTAAATTTTGATGGAAATATTCCTTCTTTTTCAAATTGTTTCTTTGTTTTTTTGCTGCTTGTATTCCTTTTTCGTTTTAGTTTTATGATTATTTTGTTAATCTATCGTATTTTTGTATTTCTTTCCTTAATTAATTATTAAACCAAATTTTATAATTAGATCTAATCGTGACTGTTTTAGATGGCACAGAGTCGCACAAATTGTCGAGAAAGTGTTCCATGAATGTTTCAGTCATTTCATCAACAAGTACCAGTCAACCGAATCTATCATTTCATTATTAGTTTTATCAATATCGGCTCGGTCTTTTAACCAAATTTTCCTTTTGAAATGCTTTGATTCTAAAAACATTAAAGTTGCATCATGGTCGCTTCCTGACCTGGATATTTGAATTACAGAAAAATGTCCATTTTTGTTTGTTGCTTATGATTATTGGATCTTAAAGCCTCTTAGAATGTTCCGTTACCATTGTTTATTAATTTTCATATTAATTTTCATATTATATTGATTGATAATAGTTAACAATTTATTGTTCAATAAAATTAAGAAGTCCGTATTTATATCACCTGTTTTTAGTTTGTTGATAAGCTGTTTCAGTAGCATGTGAAAGTCGTGTAAAATAATCACCGTCATTCGTGAAGTCCGATCTATATGTACAACAAAGATTAAAGCTCGTCTCGTTAGCACGTTTTTCAGACCAAAATAGTTTCTTCAGTATGGTTTTCAAAATTGACTTTACGAGACATAATTAAGAAGCGTTTTGCATAAATGATTATTCCACCTCCAAAACTTACTATTACGATCTTTGAGGATCATAGTTGAAGACGTGTCTAATTTTAATTGTTCATTGCTGAAACTTGGATATAGATGTGTTTCGGTTATTATATCGAATTCTTCAGCAAAATTCAAAAACATATTCAAGTTTATTTCTAATGTTTTGTATATTTAAATTTCAGGTGGAAATAGAGTTTTCGGAAGACTGGTAACTAGATTGACTAAGATATTGCCTGCATTAAAAAAGTGACAGCAAAAATACTTTGAAACTGTTTATATTATTAATAATATGTGGATTCTTAAAACTTCAACAGAACCATGAAAAATTTAAAATTAAGATCGATATCTAAAGTATCATCTATTAAAACTTAGATTTTTCAACTCTTTATACTACTTTATGTACGAAAAACTAAAATCCCGTCGTAAGGAAATCATCCATAAAGCCTTTGCTTCCACATATGCCTACAAATATGTAGTATTAGTTTAAGAAAAAACTTTTTTTTCTTCTACTATAGAACTAAAAGGCAAATTATGCTAGAGCAAAGGACAGTATGCTAGATTTTCTGATTGACAACATATGTGTAACTTTTGGAGGCTGCATTTTTTAGCAGACAATCGAAATTCCAATCGTCACAAACTGTTTCCCACTCCTTGCCGATTTGTTCTTATGAAACTGAATTTCATGGACATCTTATTGAAGACAAAAAGATAGCAGAAGCTAGGTCCTTTTATTTGACATATAGATATATTGATGATGTCCTTTCGATCAAATCCCTCCTTTTGCTGTGAGTGGCTTCTATTAATATATCCTTCAGAACTAGAAATTAAAGAAACCACAGAAACAGCTTGCAGATGATATACTGAATTTTCCAAACGTCACCCATTTCTTCGGGATAAACTTATAAACCAAGGTTAAAACACGACATGTCCACGCCTTTAGGTTTTACGATAGATACAACTTTCTTGTCGAAAACTATTCTATCTCGTTTGTGTGCAGTAAATGTGCCGCGATAATTGTTGGATACAATTATTAGTGACTTTTGGTATATGATACCCATCTATTTTCACCAACTAACCAACTCACATTCTACAGTAATTGAAACAGGAGGTTTGGCAAGCCATAAAACCTGGTTTTAGTTTAAACATATTTTATTTGTAATAGAACAAAACGAATTGGAAGTAAATTCATATTTACAGAGTCCTCTCCTCAATACAATAATAGACATTACAGTGAAATATATAATAATTAGGTACAAGATCGTGCATTTTAAACGAAATAGAAAAAAAAAACAATTTTACGAGTTGCACGCAATAATAAAACAAAAATAGAAGTATACAAAATGATGAAATTTCACAAAAAGAAAAAGAGAGAGTGAGTGAGAGAGGGAAAAAGACAAGGAAAAAGTGCTAATTGTAATTGTAAATCTTTTGGATCGTTTAATAAACTCAAAACATTTCTAAAAATGAGAATATTTTCATCATAGGATAGATCTTTTCTTCCTTGGGTAAGCGTATTGATATCAGGTTATTTAACAGATGAATTCTGTCATTGTTATATATAGGACAGACAAAAAAGTAATGTTGCTTGTTTTCGATAGGGGCACCGCATCTGCAAGTAGGGTTATTAACAAGATTTGCTCTAAAAAGATCATAGTTAAGAAAGGAGGCAGATCATTTAAGTTGTGCTAAAATTATATTGAGTTTTCGGGACCATATGAAAAATGTTTTGGCACTTGAAAACTGTTAGACCAGATGCTTTCAAGGCATTCTTGAAGGCACCAATAGAGGTTGCTTTCCGAACACTTAGATTAATATTATTCTACTGCCTTGTTGTATTTGGAATAAAAGAGTTCGAAGTTATAGACAGTCTGCAAAACGGAAGTATTATATCTTCACCGTTTCTTAGTGGATATGCACTCAGTGTTTGCACCTTAGGAGGTTCCAGTCTATTAAGATAATTTGGAGTATCAAGGTTTTGGATGTTATAAAACATGTTTAGTCGGCGTTTAAGTCGTCTATTAGCCAAAGTTTCCCAACCAATTTCTCTATATCATGTTTCTATTTTTGTAAAAAGAGGAAGTCCTGTTACTATATGTGCTGCCTCTAATTGTAATTGTTCCAATTTTGAGACATTGCCAGCACCACAATTATCTCAAACTTCTGATGCATATTCCAACACTGGTCTTATGAAGTCTAGATATAACTTTTCCAAATTGTCACGACTTAACTGATATTTTAGTTTTCGGAGCATGTGTTTTGAGACACTTTTTACGACGTTTTCAACGTAAGTGTTCCATTTAGCATCACTGCTAAATGTTACGCCCAGGTGTTTATGACTATCGGATATAGGAATAGGAATATTATTTAGATTAAAATTTATATCATTTACGTCCGAGTTCGAAAAGATGACAATTTCAGTTTTGTTTGGGTTAAATGACATTTGCCATTTTTTTTACCAATTGTCCAACTCTTCAAATCATGATCAAAGACAGTTTTAATGTGTTCTCGGTCATGATGTTAATAGCTAAACGATGTGTCATCAGCAAATAGCCTACATAAAGATTTTAATCTAAGTGCAATGTAATTAATATATATAATAAACAATAAGGGTCCTAAGACGGATCCTTGTGGTACACCAGCTGTTATATTATTTAAGGGTGACTCAGAAGAGTGGAGAACAAGTTGTTGTTTTCTTACTTTTAGATAGCTTTAATACCATAAATAGAGATTATTTTTTATTGCATATGCTTTAAGTTTCTTCAAGAGACTATCATGCCAGACTTTATCAAACGCTTTAGAAAAATCATAAAAAACGAAACAGTTAATTTTTTTCTTCTCTACTGAGTTAAGTATACAATTATACATTTCAAGCAGTTGATGAACCGTAGAGTATTTAGGAAGAAAACCTGATTGATATTCATATAAAAGATTGTTAGAAAAAACTGGTTGTAGACATGTTTGTGAACAATCCTTTCAATCACCTTCCCAACACAACTTATCAGTGATAAGGGACGATAATTAGATTACAAAGACTGATCACCTTTCTTGAAGATAGGAACCACTGATGCAATTTTCCAATTAGATGAAAACTTACATTGTCGAAGCGATTTGTTAAACAATATTTGCAGAGGTACCGAGACTTTTTGAGGACATATTTTTAGCATCCTATGGCTTATGATATCTGGACCCGACGTCTTATTTGGTTTTAAAATTTTTAAAATATCAACAATTTCACTTTGTTCTATTTTAATACTTTCAATAAAATTTTCTGTTCTTTGATCGAATGGTAGTGGAAGTTGGTTTTGGTCATCGACAGTCAGTTTCATCAAGCAGATTTTCGAATCTTTGTTTATTCTTTTGCGCTTATATCCAAACATCACGCTTAAAAGTACATTTGACCTTGTTTGGACATTTAATAAAACATAAACATGCTTTGTGGTCCGACACCTCACTTGGTGTATCTAGGACATTGGCATAATAAGAGGAAAGTGATTCACTTACCGTATAAGTGGTTTTTTTCGCGTGGGGAAAATTTAGCGTACTGTGTGAGTTTATTTTGGCGTAATGTAATTTTCGCGGTCCGTAATCATAATGAATAACTCTATAATTTGTCTAAATATTTCGCGAGTTTTTATTTTCGCGTCCCAACTTTTATCGCGAATATAGCGAAAATTATATCACCGCGAAAAAAACCACTTATACGGTATTATAATCGGATCAAGTAGAGTTGTGGATGTGTCGGTAACTCTGGTTGGTTTTAAAATAATATTTTTTAAGTTAAAAAGGTCTATCGTCTCTTTCAGTTTGTTGTTATTGGCTTGGAGTAGATCACAATTTAGATCAACCGTCACCACGAGATTGTCGCCTAGTTGATAACTTAAGCCGATCACATGATTTAATCATGTGAAAAACATTTCCGAGTCAGTCAGCGGTGGTTTATAGGCCGCACATAGAAGGATATTTATTCCCCTTCCGAGAAGTTCTACCCGCATATAGTTTCATCGGTGTCATTTTCAAGTTCCGGTAAACGGTTAAGTGATATATCTTCCTTGCTATAAATAATAAGGCCGCCTCCGTAAATGTTACAATCTTTACGGATTATATTTTTTGAGAAACTATCAATTAGGATTTTTCATTAGGAATATTGGGACTTAAGTGTGTTTCCGTAAAAACTAAAACATCAAATTCATCAAATGTATTATTAATGAATTCAAAATTTTTCCGTATACTGCGTATATTAAAATTACATATGGATATATACCTTTCATTGTCTTCCTCAAGAAATGAAGGACCTGGGTTTTGCTCTGCATTTCCAATAATAAGAATGAAGTAAAGTACAAACAGCAGAAAAACAGCGTCTATTTTAGGAACTGATGACTGAAGAACGGTAAGTGCCACTAAATGTAAGCTACATTTAAGATTTATCTGAAATATTTCAAAAAAGGATTGATATTTGCTTTTAAACGATCAATGTTGCTTAATCTGTACACAATAAAGTCGACCAATGGCCACTCAATATTGCATTAAATCACTATCCATCTGGTAAGATGAAAAAGATAGAGATCACTGAGCATACGGAGCCACAGGTCATGGAATATTAGTTGTAGTAGGACGGACATCATATAATAAGCACTTTTAAGAGGTGACAAACAAAAAGGCAAGAATATATACAACAAAAATAAGGGTGGACTTTCTCAATTATGGACAAGAACATGTACATATATATGGATGTTGCTAGGGATTCTATGGAGAAAAAGTACCGGGTAACAATAAATGTTACAAACAGTGTGCGTCTATGATTACGTTATGTAGGCATTACAGAGCATATTCTTTTGTTACATAACATATAATATCATAATAAAATAGTGAAATACTTGTATACTTGTATACTTCATGCATAATATATAATTTTTTCTTATGTTCATATATATGTTTGTGTTGATTGATAAGTCTGATAAACTACAACATCAAAGGCTCCGAGCATGTGTTGTAGTTTAGCAGGTCTAGCAGTAATCCACTCAAAGATATAGATAAGACACGTACTTGTTTATAGGGGGCTTTCCTGTAAAATGACATTAAAGAAAAGCTTATAAAATAAATAATAATAGTTATAGTATCTATTTTCAAACAATGAAACTTTGGACATCCGCAATACTTAATATTAAGAGATTCGATGTTTTTGTATAATAAACAGTATAAATTTCAAATTTTCAAGAATTAAGTATTATTTCGATCATTGACTTGTTATGTTTAATGACTGGTTAATTCAATAATTAAATAAACAGCACATGTTTTAATACTGAACATGGTCAAGGGAAACATGTTTTATCAATTTAAATAGCAAAAGGAAAGTGACGTACTGTATTAAATCATAACACTATTTTGAATACTATTGTAAACATTTAAGTACTGTTAAACATTATATTAGAACATTATGTGAACAGAAGTAAGGAAAGTCAAGTATTGAACATAATAATGATAATTTACATAGTTAAACAACAAATGATTGTTCAACCAACGATGTTGCCAGCCATAGCTTCGGCAAAGTCAGTAGCATTGGATGAGTCAAGTTCTTGTATAGGTTGTTCTGTGGAATTTAATAGGTCTTCAATGTCATATTTGTCTTTGATGATCATTTTTCGACTGCGTTCAGTTTTCTTGGCAAATATGCGGCCGTCAAATGTCCAGTAGGATTCAATTTGTTTGTCGAACTTGAGTTTAGAGAGTCGTTGTACCAAAGTTGTTCTATATTTTGTTAGGTTTCCAGTGATGTAATGTCCATGAGCATCCCCTTTAAGTTGTTTCTTAGACGAATAAACACGATGCCTGGTGCGGTAAGATAAGAAACGGACGATAATTTGTGATTTTCCATCTTTAACTTTCCGGATGACATGGGATCGGCCGATATCGTTGATGGTAATGTCTTTAAGGTTCAGTTTTTGGTTGATGATATTAAGCACTAGCTGATCGGTGTCTACAGGGTGGATGATCTTATCTCTCCCATCAACTGGTACTAGCATGTTGTGGAAACGTAGAGTAGTGCGTCGTGAGTTCTGTGCCCTGTTTTCAATTCGAAATTCTAGTTCGTTTATCCTTCTGTTTAGATAATCTGTATCGTTCGACTGTTGTCTGACTGTTTGTATTTGACCCTCTGCTGATTTTTGAAATGCTGCTATATCAATAAATTGTCTAGTAATTTTCTGACCCTGTTGTTCAATTATTTTGTTTTGGGTTTCTATTTGTTTATTGAGGGGCTTCAGTTTTTGGTCTACTCTTTTTTGAACCTCTTCTTCTATGTTTGCAGATAATGTCTCAGTAATTTTATCTGCAAGCACGGGAATGATGGCATTCAACACCTCTGGACTAGATAACGCTTCCAGTATTTTAACGGCTAGGGATTTCCTTGCTGTAGAGGACATTTTTGACGTACTTTGCAACTCTCGAAGATCACCATATGAGTTCCGACTTTTTATTTGTCTTTGAGTTTGCATTTGTGTTGCAGGCAATAAATCAGGACTACATGGATTAGTTCTCTTGTGGCCACTATTTGTACCAAGAATTGAGGGGTTAATGGCTCTAGTAAGGTCTGTGACTGGGACTGTGACATGTCGAGTTGGTCATCAATGGGGGCAGACATATTATTTATCGTGTTTGACATTTGTTTGGTATTATTATTGTCTATCTTTAATTTAATTATATCAGTATTTACAGTTTTTTCTACTCAAATGCAGCTAAATACATACTTTAACACACACAAGCTGTTAATGTAATCTACATACTAATATAACCACAGAATCCCAACTTTTCCTAAGAGCTCTTATTTCATGTTGTTGTTGGTACACGACCTAAAACCTGGTTTAACCCACCATTTCTTTTAAAATACCTGTACCAAGTTCAGGACCATTGCTGTGGTTGCTGTATTTTTGGTTGTTGTTTCTGAAGGTTGGCGGTTTCTCGGGCTTTGATTTGTAGATTTCTCTTTTGACAGTTTTATCGGTGTTCGGTATTTTGTAATATCTTCATTTAGTATGTGGACCCGGATTTTGTCCAACTTTGCCAATCGGCAGAATAAAATGCAACATAAACAACAAAAATACTACATTGACATATGGATTAGTACTTTGAATCAGAGACAGTTGACCAACGAGAAGTGTACTAATTGTGGTCCTCTCCTCGACGACCTGTTTTTGCAATCTTTATGTTTTGTCCATGAACAATGCTTAATTTTGTGGCTATTTGCATTCAAACTACAATAAAAGACAATACACTATGGTCAGCATTAACTTAGACCTTTTAGAAAAAGAATCGGGAAAATTAAAAACTAGACCCAACGATAAACGTGATGACTTCAGCCTTATAAATAACTAACTTTCTTATAATTGGTAGCAACATTACAGCATGTCATGGAGTGTATATTTCACAACTTATACTTTATGCGATCGGTATTGGTATTTCGACTTTCTAAACGGCTCACTGCTGTTGAAGTCTATGCTACTAACACAAAGGTTTGTTGTACCTAGGTTGATGTTATCACTTCAAAAGTGCTATAATCATTACCATGACTTAATTGATCGTAATAGTTAATCTATCAAATATTATCGGACATTGTCGCAAAATCATAGGTAGTCTTTTACTGTTGACTGGATTTTATTTTTGGTAGACATAACAATAAGTAACTTGACTGGTGTCTAATTACAGGCAGGCATTGCTGACTCGTCTGGTAGGTTTTAATGGGTTGGGGTTTTTTTCTTCTGGTTTTCGTTGTGTTGTATGTTTGTCTTTATCCGGACTTTGACTTTTATCTTTTCTTGTTCGGTCGGTTTCCTTGCTATGTTTCTTTAATTTCACATTTAGGTATAGTTGGTACATATGAAGCTAATGTTTAAGAGACAATAGATGCAACAAGATTTACTTCAGACCTTGATCTTAAACCAAACATGAACAACAATAGACTTCTACAGTCGAATTTGATTTTCTATTTCTAAACAGCAATATACCAGCTGCAAGGCTTATGGCTAATTTGCTATTGCTTACTATCTCATACGATACGCTAAAGTTTCATACTTTGTTAACATGATCTTCTAGACATGGTAAAGCTGTTGACAAAGATGATGCTAAATGCTAAAACCAGCACAATAGTGGTATTTCCGTAGTTCTGTACCCAAGTTCAATGTTTAGCTTTGTGCATGGATAAAGCCTTATAGGACATGCCCTTACCGGATTAACATGTTTGCACTACGGGTGTTGCTCTTAAAGCCTGAGCTGTTTACTTTGTTGACGTACCTAATTTAAACTTTCCGTGGAGTTTGTGCTAGGTTCGCTGCGTTCTCAAACAATTTAACAATAAGAGTCGGTAAATTCTTTCTTCTGGACATGGGTTTATATTTGTCCTTTGCTTGTATCTCGATCGCTTTATGCTTGATGACTTTTTGGGTACTTTGTGTAAAGTATCTTTATAGACTATGTATTATTTAAACACAAGCACCCAATAGTTTTAAAGCATGATATCTAGTTAAGAGACTGTGATTTAAAACAAGATGTATCAAGAAATGCTTCTGAATTTTATTCTTTTTTTAGATATTTATCGGTCTCGTCCTGTATTTATGTCCTCTTATTTCTGATAAATTTGATTATTTTTAATATAGCTACACTTTACAAAAAAATCTTATCTTCAATATAGCATCCTCCACCATCGTTTAAGAAGACACCACAGCTTTAAGTAGTTTTTATGTTTCGTAGACTGGAAATTTGTGATTCATCTTTGGTATGGGACAACAGCTTCAACGTTCATTGATGTTAGTGTTTACTTCAAATGCCTGTTTATTCATTGAATAAATGAAAATGATCTTAAATTAATTTATAAATTATAAATTGTTTTAATTTTTAAATAAGTCGTACTCTTTTGAGCGTTTGGATGTTGATTTATTGAGTGTTGCTTAACGTCCAGTAAACAATATTTCGTCTACACCAGGGCGTTCTAATATTGGAAACCATTTCTTAAATATTGTTTATAGTTCCATTTGATTAAAAAGCAACCAATGAAACTTCCCATTATTATTCAACCAAACATTTAACCGAAAATGCACCTTAGATTATTGTAACCAATGATTGTTAGAATATTGGCAGCTGTAATTATAACGCAAATAAAGTGTCTGTTTTAGCTTGCTGTAGATTTATAACCTCAGTATACCAATAACAATGATTTTCTTTGTAAAAGTTATTCATTGTTGAACGCAAGCAATTGAACAATGCAATTTAACATAATTACCACTCCTAAATGTTACAAAGTTATAGTAACTATTTCAATTTACTGCCATGAAATTTCGAAAATGATTTAAATTTTATTTCCAAGTTTGTATTGTGGCCTTAACCAGATTTGGAATAACGTTTTTTGAATATAAATGACAAAAAGCCTACAACATCAACTACCGTAATAAGTCGCGTATAGTCTGCATTTACGAATTGTCCGCACCTCTTTCTTTGACCAGAAAATTGCTGAAAAATGCCTTTATGTATGTACAATCCGCATGTACAAGTTTTTACAAAAAGTCCAGAGATGACGATGTCCGTGTCTGAGTTTGCCGTGCTTTTTCAAAAGTATAAACTAGAATATGTAATATATTCTCTTGTTTATTTTGATACTTGTTGAATCAGAGTGAACAGATCAAACATATTTCGAAAACAACTAATTTGTCAACTTTCATTAATTAACAAAAGGAAATAAATAAGACACGCGTCTGTTGTAGTAATTTAACAATCCAAGTATCTATTATGAAATTTTATGTGCTACCATAAGTTGGATGCCGCTGCTCATGGACTGTTTGTCCCTATGGGTATCCCCATCCTACACTTTGGCGCTTACAAAAATATCATTGATTTGTTCTGTAAAATAGTCTATATTGCGTGCCCTAATAATTTTAAACTGATTTTGATTATAGCGTTTGTTCTATTTGCTAGGCTGTAGCCAGATTTGGGGAAACAATTTTTAAATTTTGACAATAAAGCTCTACAACATCTAAGCTTTTTTTATTTTAAATAATGTTGTATTAAAATTGAACTATTTTATCATCAAGCAATGAAGTTTGCACATAGCTATGTGTGCTATGAAAACAATCGTCCTTTATAACAATACAAAAATTATAAAATAATATACAATATATTTGCTATAATTTTGCAATAGCACAATTTAATTATACAATAAACTTGCTGAAATGACCAACCGTATAAGACAAAACATATGACCGTTTTTTTTATATTACTAAGACGTGATTTTCATATTAACTGAAGTTAAGAAAGTCCACATGTATAAATACCTAAAAACCAACAAAGTATTCTCATATAATTTATTTTCCATGTTCTTCTTAACATATCTTTCATCTTTAATTTGAATGTAATCAGACACTTCGTAGCCAATTAGTACAGTATAATATTACACTTAATCAATCCTCATATTTTTTCAAAGTGCACTAAAGCCTTTTATAGGAAACAATCGATGCAGAAAGTGTAATAATGTCAAATTGTTCGTCCATACAATTTAATTATCTTTGCTTTAAAGATAAAAATATTATTAGCTTGTAGCCCGAAAGTAAACAACCACATGAATACATTTGCATTCTTACATGACAGAAAAACCTTAACTTATGAATGATACCGCAAAGTTTATATAAGGTAATTTTAAGGACCAAAGTTCGAATGTTAAGTACAGTATAATCCTGTAATAACGCTGCACCAAAACATAACATTAAGGAATTCACCATTTTGCTTTGGGCATGGCTGAATATTTATTTTTACGTCTTGACATGTAGATAAAAACGTCTTTCTTTTCAAACTAAAAAATGACATCACTCAATTCACAATCCTTAAAGTTCGTAAAAGTTTCATCATCATAGATTATTATCAATCAACACATCAGCGTTTTGCTTCACAAGCCATGGCATACAGATGATATCTTACATTATACAGCAACGACAATAAAGAATACGTACACAAAAGAACAACTAATTTGTAATATAAATTGTAAATAGACACACATGACAGAAGTGGTATCGGTTAGTTATAATAACCGACTGTACTATGCAATAAGTTTTTCTAATATTTTCAATGCTGTGCATTTGTTACCTTCAGTACTAATTTATAGAATACAACAAATCTATGTACTATTTCCAATGTTGGCTTTAACATTACAAGAATAGTAATTTTATCTGGATGTAAAATTTATGCTCTTTTGGCTTAGAATAAGGATATTGTTGCCAAAGCTACATATTCTTGCGCGTGAAATGCTGTTTAAAATAAACTGAATGTATTGCTCTTGAAAAAGCAATATGAAGTTTACGCTCACGTGCATGCAGTTCTCCGCATGAACATCTCACTCGGTCTTAATTGGTTTTACATTTGCAAAGCCTAAGATACTAATAAATATGTTGGTCTTTGAATCTTTCAAAAATCTATTCTGTCCTTTTTTCATAATGATTCTCTGTAGCTTAATATTAGAATAATGTGTCCGAGACTACATGCTCTTATGATGAATATGCTGTTAAAATTATACCGAACGTATTGATTTTGAACAAGCAAATATATGTTGTTTACTCTCAATAAATCTAGTTCTCGGCATAAACATCTCGCTTGGATCTAATTGGTTTTACATAAGCAGCGCCAAGGAGCCTTTTACATACGTTGGTATTTTAATCAATTCTCTGTCATATTTTTTTTGTTTTCAACCAATGATAAGCTCCATCAATAATTGGTTCAATAGCATTGCCGGAAAATCTGGCTAAGATTATTTACTGAGATATTTCTGAAATATTCACTGAGAAGGTTATTGGAAATAATTTAATTTAACGTACTTTGCTTTTCGATTGTTTTGCGGGAATGAGTACGTGGAGGGCATTTTGCATGTTATTTTATTATGGTAAGGATTCGACTTATTTTTTTAACAAGTCTCAGTTAGTTTCATGTGTAATGCCCTTATTCTCCTTGTTTTGGAAATTTTTATCATTGGCTTAAGTTTCAGAATATCTTGCTGGGAATAGTTCAGTTTTTTATTGTCATTGTTACATTATTATAGACGTTGAAATTTTATGTGATGTTTAATATTTAAAAAAATTCTTTAGATAAAATCAAAATAATATAAAATCTTAATAATTTATTCACTAAATTTAACATGGCTTTTTTCAGTTCGTGCTTTTCTTTTTTCTATCGTCGGGTTAATTTTCTTGTATCATAATTTGGTTTCATTTAACTGTTTGCAAATACTTACTTGATGAAATGTACTGTGACTTGAACAAATTTAAATATTGTTTCTAGTCACTTTTGTCAATGTTTACATATTGAAAAACACATATCACGAAGAATGAACACATAGGCCATCATTGTACTAATTTTAAAAGTAAAACATCTGAATACTGGCATAATATTCAGAAGCAAGTGTCTATAAATCATTTGTAAATGATTATTACGGTACTCCACTCACGTCACAGAGAGAGATATTGCTGTCACGCTAACATTTGAGGCAAGATTAAGTCAAGAAAATACTGTATTTTGTTTTATGTTGTTCCTTATGGGATAGAAATTTTCATTGCTGCAACCAACACAAAAACGTAGCGTAAAATTACAATTTGATACCAATTTATTGGCACAGTATTTTAAGAACCAAACATTCAATTTCTAAGCACCAACTAAATTGTACTAATTTTATTATGACATCTTTGGGATAAAAGATACAATGTACTTTTATTACTATTCGCCATTTTCAAACCTCTTTTAAAAAATCAAAGCTCAGGTCAATATTTTTAATTACGCAGAATTAAACTTTTAAATAAACATTTAAAAGTCTAAAGTACTGTATAAAATTTATTGTAATTTGTCTATGACAGGCGCATGCACAATTATCATCTCAAATAGTATGATAATTAAAAGCTTGGACAGAAAAAGCTCTCGCGTGTCGTATACTTTGAGTAAAAGCAAACAACAAATAGAGTCTTTTCAGATAGGTGCAATAATTGTTATGATGATTCAAAACAAACTTAAATAATAACTAATGTTAATGCATGTACTTAAAACCGTCTTGACAGCAGGTAGAGATGAGCCCATCTCACGCTATTCAGTGAGAAGGGACAATGCCGCACATAAAGATAAAAGGAAAATACTTCAAAATAGCGATAAAAGTTCTAAAACATCGTAATTATTACTATTTTAAATATTTTTGGATTTGAGCGTAACTGATTGGCCTTGCTTAGACGAACCACTCTGTTTTGTAACACTTTGACGTTTTGACAGCAAGGTGAGATGAGCACCTCTCACGCTAGTAGAATGAAATCAGAAAAATACCGCACATAAAATTCAAACGAAAATACTGCAAAATAGCGATAAATGCTCTAAAAATTTTATTTAGATTTTAATATTTTTGCATTCAAGCGTCAAAAATGAGTCTTTGTTAGACAAACTACGTGTCTGATGTAGTTTATTTGTAAACGACATTTTTTTAATTATTTGCTTTTGTGTAAATTCAACCAGTGGTGGTAATTCAAAGCAATTCTTATCTCTTTAACATTTAACTATCGCGTTGAAAAACGAGTTCATACTCCCACCATATAGGAATTTCTACACACAGTATCGTAATATTTCTGCTCTTTCTAATATTTTACATCAATTTTGTTTTCTTTTGTTTTTTTTTTATGACAGCGATATTTTTTTGTGAGGTTTTTTTCTATCGAACATTTCTATACCAGCAATTGATTTTTCCCAGCATCTTGAATAATAGCCAATAAAAATTGTACTTTAAATTGATATATGCAAGTATATATTATATAACATGCCCAGCCTTCATTTTATTTGAAAATTATGTAAGATAGTTCTCAGAAATTTCGTGCGATTCCTTCTGAACGTACTTTAGATGACATAAGAACGGTTACTAGATAATGTTAATGAAAAAATATTTATTTTTCATACAAACTCTTTCTTTTCGTACAACGCGAAAGTTTTTTGTGTATGTGTTCATTTACTACGTAATAATACCTGAAACCTTAAAGTTAAAAGTACGTTCTGTTGTTCCTATAACAGTTCTTACAGCTTCTAGAACAATTAGTTTTTACAATGAGTATTTTTGATCGTTTAAAGCATAACAGCGGAAAACAATCTTTATAAAAAACAGAATGGTATTTTGTACGATATCAATACAAGTAGAAACTGCTTCAATAAAACAATTTAGGACATGACTTTGTTTTAAACGTTAATTTGTCTTTCATAAAAAAGCCCAAAACAACCATACATTGTTTAAAAGGGAAAATATAGAAATTTAGGTTTATTTGTTTATAGAATCAATGCCTTCGGATTGCTTTTCCATTGTTTTTAATGCATTTTGCTATGACAGACGACTTTAATACACATTCGATATTCCCTGGTGAGTGTTTAAAGAACATGTCGCTTACCAAAATTATATTTCGTGTCAAAAACTAACCAGAAACGTGTGCAAAAGAAAAACGTTTCTTGAACTTTTTACTATATAGCCATGATAAGAGACAAAGTCAAAATAATCCGGGTGATGACTTCTATTACACGATTGTTTAATATAGGACCAATTTGTCCATCCGCCAAAACGATACATAGTTTGATAAACATATTTGGGGGTTATTGTTATAACGTAATTATAAAATAAGGCGTTAATTTATAGTGTGGTACCATCTAAAACGATATGATGTTATAGCAAAAGTAAGTCTATTTGTAAAAATTCGCAGCACATGACATCATAATAGTATTACTAATAAATTGGCTCTTTTGTTTTCTGCAAAATGTGATAAATAATTAACACTTTTCATTTGTATTTTTAGCATTTATATCAAAACGGCTTTGGTCAGAAGCAACTCGACCTACACTACTATGGCCACTAGATTATAATACGTATACGACTGAAGTTATGGTGTCGCCTACCTCACCGGTAAACCAGAGTTATTGCATCTTGTCTTTTCAACCAATGCCTGCGGGTTTTCCATATGATTCAGTTTATTTATCAGGAACATACATTGATGTGAGAGTAAGTGCCTCAAGTACGACTGGTAAAGAGTTTGCATTCTCTGGCGTGTTTCTGTTGTCCAGCAATTCTGCCACATTGTTTCATTATAGACCCAATGATGCGTCAACTCTGAAAGATATAATGCTATGGTTTTCAGGTGGATCTATCGCAATGAAGAGAAAGACTTCATTGACCGAACAGACGTCAACAGTACCGGTAGCATTGCAGATAGATACGTGGTTCTATGCGTCAGTGGGAATCGACGTCAACCATGGATTCCTGTATGTCCAGTTAAACACAAATACGGTGATTAATTATAATGTTGGGTCAAATACAGATATTATTTTACCAGGAACTCTTCGAATTGGTGCAACTTTTGATAACAGTCAATCGTCATTGATTGGTCGGGTTACATGTGTGGGATTTCATGTAGGATTATACATTCCAGATGAAAGCATATCTACTAATGAATGCCAATTTCCGACGTGGACACGCAGTACGTATTTACATCTGTATGGGTAAATTATCAAACATAACAGAAAAGAAACTAAGTAACATAAAGGCCAAATATCAGGACACAAAAAACTACCTATATAACAGTTATATAATAAACTATAATCAAATGTAAAAGGGATTCCATCCCTCTCGTTCCCTGTCTGTAGCTACACAAGCATGAACAAACGGATAAATCGAACAAAACTAAATTAAAAATAAGACCACAGAACAAACAGAAACGATGTTTACTCCCAGAACCTACACTGAACGTAACACGTGCACAAACAATCAAATACATAACACACGAAAGCCATAAAATGAAAATGAAACAAATGAGAGACAAACAATCCAAAAAACAACCGAATCTAACCAAATCACTTCTAAAATCTTAACCTTTATGCAAAAACGAACAATAAACATAAAGAATAACAGTTACAAATGATGCAGGAAAAGGATTGCTTCTAATGTGTATATATACCTCAGTGACCTCAGTTAAAATAGATTGGAATATATATACTAAATTTTGCTAGACCTTCAACAAACGAGAACTATTACTACATACAAGCTCGAGAAGCAGCCCCAAAAAGTTATACATTTCACAAACAGTAGACAAAACATAAAATTATGGAGAAGGGAGGCATTTTTGTAGTTACAATTATGTAGCTCTTTTGAATTTTTTTATCTCGGCGAAGCTACAAAGAGGACTTATAAATTGTAATTGAGCGTTAAAGAAGCTTTTATGCAAATTATCCGCTATTTAACTGTTTTCCAGGTTTGCTACATACTTTATTGTGTTTGTAGTTAGTTGATTTTCATTAACAACACAAAAAGCATTAGTTTTAACACTTGATTCGTAATCAAAGCATTGTTGAGATAATTACAATTCCAGACGTGCAACATTTTAGAATTAAATTTGTTGAATAAAAGCATTTCGGATTATTGCTGTTATATTTATTGCACTTTCTGCAATACCATTATTACCTGTACAATTGCAAAATTGTACAATACGTAATATCAATTCGTTAACAAAGTGTTGAATACAAAAAAGTGCTAATGTTAATTATCAAGCATTGTAAAAATGTCAGCTGAAATAAAAAATGCTTTATTAAACCAAGACAGCAGCAAGCAAACGGAAATATGTATAAATCCCAAAGTGTCTATGTTCCATTACGAGCAATGTGACCCCATTGTAGCTCCGCGGAGAAAAAAATCTATTGTAGATAGGAGGCATTGAAGAATTAAATGTTTACGTCAAATTGTATTCATCTAATTAATGTTTAATAAAACAGATAATTGGATCATTGAAATTAAGACGGCTATTTTGACTGGCTACTGTACAAGTACAAGTCCTTTTCGATCTATGTTTAGGATAAACTAGTCAATAATCCACTTGACGGTGTGTAGTATATTTTCCGAATGAAATTGTGCATCGGACATACATGGCATAAGTTTTATTCACGACGAGTTCTATTGCGTAATATCAGCAGAATATAAATTGTCACCAAAGATACCAAGATTTAATAGAATTTAGTACGCCAGAGGCACGTTTCGTCTTTTCAAGACTCATCAATTTGCACTCAAATTGAATTAATTTTTAAAACCCAAAATGAGTAAGATGTTGTAGATATTTTGAAAACCAAAATTCCAAAACGTTATACCAAATCCAGCTGGGGCTATCTACACCTTAAAAAGATAGAAAACCCTTAGAATTAAAATAATGTTCGAAATTTCACGGCAGTTAATCTAGACCATGACTATATCACTCAAGAATCAAATCTCCCTGTCAGCACCTAAGTGTAACTACTGGGCTCGTGTTAACCTAGGGGACAAAAAGTCATATTAGTAAATTACTTTGCCTGCTTAGTTGCCTTTTTAATGTATTTTTCACTTTTAATTCTTCTATAAATGGCCAATTTCTGAAACAGATGACCACTGCGATATCCAATCAAAACGCCGGAAACAAAAACGTTGTTATGGTAACATAACACATTCTTGTTCCGGACATCCAGTTTGGATGCCGGATATTAAACTATGAAGCATCTATAGGAAATCTTCTACTAGCGAATTAACATTAAATTTCCCCAACTCATGGAAGATTACCAGGTTCAACCCCAACCAAGGATGTAAAAACTATTATTCTTTTGTTTAGAATCTTACAGGCTTTTTAAAAAAAAACGATAACCATATCACCAATGCCATCACATCTTGATTACTAATAAATGCTAATATATCTCCAAGGCACGCAATCGGTAACATTTTATCCATAGAGAGGTTCTAATTTTAGATTACGGATAAAATTTGACTTTTGCGTGCTATACTTTAACAATTGTGCTATATAAACAAAACGTAGCCCTATAACTGGCTGGAAGATCTAACAAAATAAATATCGCGTAAGATGTCAACATTTAAATAAAACAAGTTCATAATTAATTCGATTATCTATCTTGAGTTCATGTTTGATGGGTCGATTTATGGTATTGAACATTTCATTTATAAGTGAAGCGTTAAAGTATGCATTTAAAAATTTAGAAAATTAGTGGCTTACTTCATCGTGAATTTGTTTATCATACTTTTTGATACAAAAAAATATGGATCATTTTGTATTACCAGTAAGGAAGAAAACTCTTAAGAAATGTACTTTAACACCAATTCTCAATAAGGATCCAAGGATTTCCTTATTGGGTGAGATATGACATGTCTCAGATTTTGCTGATTTTCATTTTATAAATTGAAATTGACCATTGGATCACAAAATAATGATTGTTTTTTATGATTTGACTTCGGTTGCCATAGTAACCGTGGTGGCCATTTTGGGCCGATTAAAATACAGTAAAAAGGGCAATGTTCAAATCCCAATTTTTCAGGAGAAAATCAATTCATATTTAATAGAATTTTTTATTTGCTTAATTCAATATCTCATTGACAATATTCAAAACAGTTACACTTTAAATATATCCGTGATCGGACTGAGAATATTGAACATGTCAAGAAATAGTGCATTATTCTCTATAATTTTTGGTAAAAAATATTACCATTTATGACACTTTTCTGACTCCATTTTTTTTAGAAAATTCACCAATCACAAATATTCATCTTGAATATAATTACATAGATTGATAATTCAAAATTTTTTAAAATCTCAATGGGGTAAGAAAAAATGTCTTTAGAAAACACTGTTAAAGTTGGTTACCATGGTAATAAAACAAAAACTGCAATTTTTCGATATTTAAATATATGTATGACCATACTTCTAATATGAGCCAAGATAACAATTATTGTCATCATATGTACCTAAAAGGATCTTTTCAACATAGTACGACCTAAAAAAAACTTGCAAGGTCACTTGTGTTGTTCTCAAGGTCACTTAAAATTGATTTTGCTTCGAGATTTTCATATTTGAGAGATCAATTTTTAGTTGACCTTGACTTTCAGACACTGTTCCCTGAAATGATTTTAATGTCATTTTTTAAATTTAACCCTGAGAAACAGTAGTTTCGTGGAAATATTAAACAAAACAGACATGGCTTTTTTCACAAGTTACAATGGTAACCATCTTTGACAGTGTTTTCAATAGACATCTTATGTTACCCCATTAAGATTTTTTATAACTTGGAATATTAATCATCAATTTATGTAATTATATTCATGATTAGTATTTGTGATTGGTGCATTTTCTGAAAATGGATTCAGTATAGTGGCAAAAATGGAACTTTTTTTGGTAAAATAAATAGCAGAAAAATGCATCTTTTCTTGACATATTCGATAGCCTCGTTCGGACTACACATCTATGTTTAGTCTTAAAACTGTTTTGAATATTGTCAATGAGGTATTGAATTAAGCAAATAAAACGTTATGTTGAATATGCATGGATTTTTGAATAAAATATTGGGAATTGAATATAGCCTATTTCGTATTATGAGAAATGATAAACAATGACCGCATCGGTTACCATGGCAACCGTGGTCAATCATAACAAACTGTCATCATTTTTGTGATCCAATGGTCAATTGCAACTTATGAAATGAAAATCAGCAAAATCTGAGACATGTCATGTCCCAGTTATTTTGGTGTTTAGGGATATATGGTCTTAAATAGTATTGTTTTTCACAATTGTGAAACAAAATTTTAAACCACCATTCGAATTTTTAATTTTTTGGGTTAAATGATTTATAAAATATATCGCTTTGTTTAAAACATTGATTTATAATAACAGAAATAGGTGCACGATATTGAGTAGTTTCAACTGATTTATTACAGATGTTCCAAGCTGTGCTATTTCTTCAACTCATACAACAAGTAACACTCCAACACAGTCGACAAGCAACGCTACAACTTCGACAACCAGCTTTGCTCCAATTCAAGTGACAAGCATTGTCCCAATTCAGACAACAAGTATTGCTGCAACTTCGACAACAAACTATGCTTCAGCGTCGACAACCATTTATGCTTACACTCCAACAAGCTATGCTTCCAATCCGACGACCTTCTATAACCAAACTCGATCGAAAAACAAAGCTATTGGTCATTTCGAAAGAACAACTGGGATGTATCTTAGTACTCTCAATCCAATATATACAACACGAAGCAGTTCAAACATAGGGTGTGCAGTAGAATGCTTTACTCATACATTATGTTGGTATTTTAAAGCAATTAATACAGGAAATACTTTATTTGATTGCTTGATGTATGACAGTACTGTTGCAATTTTAATAGGCAATGAGTCACTAGACCTACTTTTATTTGAATGGAAAGAATGATATGAACAAAGTGAACAAAGTACCGTTTAATGAAATGAAGTAATAACATATAAACCTTAATACACAATGTGTATTTGATTAAAGAGCAGTTTATACAAAAAGTATACTATACAACATATATTGTGTTCCACGCAAAAATGTGTAAGTTAATTATTGTATATATAAATTATTATATGCTGCTGTTTGCTCTTGTATTATACATTTTATTATTGTTTGTCGATTCAACAACATAATTTATGTAAAAAACAGTGGCTGCATAGCCAGTATAATCATAATATACACTATGTGGTACGAGCAAGACTCCAACTGCGATATCTTTGAAAACTCAAAAACTAAATTCTTTTTGAAATAAAATTATATTACAAACCCTACCAAATAGCATTCCAATTAAAATGTTTAATATCAGGTGCACAATGGCAGTATGGTACGCAGATTTTGTGAAAAGTCAACAAATTCTATAATAGTTACGTATAAAAGATAGGTCCATGTTTTGCATTGGGTAACCCCCAAATATTTTTCCAATCAAAATGTAACATACACGGTATACAATAGTACCATGTGACACTAATTCTAATTTAATAAATTCCATGCAGTGGTGTAGGAAGAGTTACGGATAAAAGAGTATGGACCGGCTGACTGATTCCCGACCCCTACTTTTCAAACTTTGGCATAGTTTTATTTTAGTTTTTTATGAACTATGCTGTAAATATTTTAAACCAATTATTGTCTTGTACGATGTGAATAAATATAATGTTACTTAAAATCTTGCCCAGAAATATGGACGATCACTTTGCAGAAGTAACAAGTAATTCGTGTTTTAGTTATTTTTTTTGTAATCAACATTTTTATGACATATAGAAAATATATATAATAAGCACAAAGAGTAGTATATTATTTCAACAGACTGACGTTTTCAACATATTTTGAAATAAAAAAATCCCTATCTTTTATGTTATTTTACGTCATTTATAGTTATTTAGGACTAAAGGCTTTTGTTGAAACAAAATAAACTTGGTGGTAGTCAGAATATGTTTTGTTTTCTTCTGCTCCCTGTCAGGAATAAGTACGGGTTGTATCCGAAATAAGCTAAATAGTGTAAAAAAGCCTTTTAAACAATTAAAACGGATAACATTAATCGTTCAATCTCTAAACAACTTTTTGTTTGTTTCTTTTGTCAGGTTCTCTAAAAAGTTCTTTGCGAATCTGTTAATGTTCTCATCACAATATTAGAGACTCAAATTAAGACAGTCGCCAACAAATAAATCCAAGATTTACGACTATAAATATATAGCTTTACCACTGCATTTAATAAATTTTCAGTTACAACGAGAAAAGTTTGCAACCATATAAATTTCAATAAACAGAAACCTACCGATTTCCTCATATAAATGCTATTATCATATAAAAACAAGATCATATACAGATTTTAGTAATTACAGCAGATATAAATTTTAAAAGATCCTTGAAAAATTACTAAAGGAAAAGCTTTAGACAATTGGTATAATCACAGACTTTCTAAACTAGATGGAAAACTATGTACCTATTCCAAAATAAAGGATCATTTTAGCTTTGAAATTTTTTTATCGAAAAGAAACAATTTGGATCAAAGTGATAAATGGATTTACGCTCCAAAAACATGACTCTATATAACTTTAATTACAATATTAATAATGATGTTAAAATGATAGCGTCATAGTAAGCAGATAAAAGTAGGTAAATATCAATAATTGCAATGAATAAACAGTAATTTAAAAGGTTTTCCACGTAGTATAAATTATCAGTTTATTCACAAATGAATGCGAGACGACTGTGATTATTTGATTACTGTTAAAGTTTTAGGCTGTTACAAGATACTTTTGACAACTAATTTACTACTCTAATGGATGGGAATTAGCTATTGATATACGCGAAGATATATAACACACAATTTCCGTAGCGATTGCACAATAGGAGATTACTCGTATAAGCAGAAATTTTTCTTTAAGTATGTACCCCTGTCCGTTTCTATGTAAATATTTATAATCAAATGTCATATATATTTAATTTTTTTTCATACAAGTGATATTTAAAATTGTTTTTATACTTTGAGAAAATGAACTTACCAATAAAGATTAACTTCAATTTTACCAAAAATCTTATGTAAATAATTTATTTTACATCAAATTTAATTGATATATTATTGAACATAAGTATTTTATTGTTTGCTTGAATGTGGTTTTACGCCACTGTCCGAAATGTTTAGGTTTATTATTACACCCTATCACCGGCTATGACAGGGACACAGTAGACATATTACCAGGACACAGGTAGACATGTTACGAGGACACAGGTAGACAAAGCTTTGTCAAGAAAAGTGGCAATCATTGTCAATAGACAATAGAGCACACCTTGCCTTTGTGTCAGGTTTGAACTCACAACCTCAGTGTCATTAGAAGACTACCAAGAAAATCAGGTCACTGAGGCCATCGATGAAAAGTAAGGAAATAATGAAAGAAAGGGGATCGGTTTCAATGATACAGATGAAAAAATAAACCAAACAGGATTACGTTTTTAATTTATAGATATTTTCATAAAAAGCTGAACCTATGTTGCAAACAGATAAACAGATTTAAACAGATTAAAACATATGCAATACATCAGAGCAAATCAGATCATTCTAGAATAATAAAAAAATCACTTGATCGATTTTACACCGAACACTAATGCAATTAATTGTACTTTTATTATTATAGAAAAATATTGGTTTTTTATCATACATAAAACGTATTTTTTTATCATACATAAAACGTGTCATTGTGCGTTTATAATGGAAAATCGGGTTAAATGATGAATGAATGGTATATTATTCAATGTTTACCGCAAGTTTATGGGTTCAAACAATGCAAATTTCTTTGGCCTAGTGTACACGCTATTGGGGTCAGGTGAGCTGTTTATATCACTTTGCATCAATCGTCGTCGGTAAAAACCTTATCTTAAACCACTAGATAAATTGAAACCAATCTTGGAAACAAGTTCTATTTGATGGTTATTGTTTACCGTTTATCGTTCATTCTCTGTGTTCGCCGCATTGCGCCATCTAGATCTCGCGTCTACTCCTCATGGTTGCTGGCAGGTTTTGAGGCTTCTAACCACATGGTAAAACAAAACTATATCCTCACGCAACTATTCTATGTCTCCAATTCTATTAAGGTCGTTCATTCTTGTGCTGCTCAGGTCAATGCGGTTCTGGCGATGTTGTTGTAACCAAGCCACCTCCACCTATTTATCCTAGTCCGGAAATTAGTTTATCATAAAAAAACACATGTATTATATGTAAAAGAACCATTTGAAATTCACCAAATAAACTTATCAGTAATATAAATATGATATTCCGCTACGGATGCCAAACAACAATTTTTCAAATGGCTGTCGCGTCTAGTATTTGTTCTAGACATTTAAATCACGCGATGAGTGCAGTCTCTTGTGAGCCTTAAGCAGAACTTTTGGCATTCTAATCTATTGATTGTGGATTCACATCGCATATTTACACCGCTTTGCATACCCGTTTTAAAATTTTTGAATAATTTAACTAGCATTTTGATTATAGCGGCATCATATTTGATAAGACTTTAATTTGTTTGATGGATTAAATGGTTTGTTAACGTACATGTAGTGTTCGAGCTATATACTGAATGGATCTATATTCAGCCATATAAAAGGTAGGGTTGAGAAGGCGTATAAAATGATGGATGATGTTTCACGGATGGAATTTAAGAAGCGTGATTTTTAGTTATTTTGTGTTTTTTTTAGCTATTTGTATTTGTGTTTTAGAAAAATGAGATACAGAAATTTTGAACAACAACAAAACCGTAGTGAAACAAACGCTGTCATTATTGTATAGAATCTTTAAGACAAAATTACCGACAATGAAGGAAGAATACTTTTATTAAACATTGAAATAGCAAACGGCATATACTCTTACTTAATGTATACGCTCCAAATGTTGTATAAGACAGAATTTCGTTTTAAATTTCAACGATTCCATTCATAACAAATATTGTATGGATACTAATAATTAAAGGAGAAATAAATGGGATAATAAAAGATCAAGATATATCTGTGATAGGCAATACAGTCAAATATAAATACACTCCCACTTTACAAAAACTAATGAACTGGTCGATATTTTGAGACATTTCCACAAACACGAAACCCAATATACATGTGTACGAAAAGACCCATTCCAAGCAAGTAGAATCAATATGTTTTTCATAGAACATACTGTATTCCAAATATCAAGTCCACTGACATTAGATAAATATTTATTATTACAACAGCATATCACGCCACATATTTAAAAAGCGAAAGCGTCGCAACAAAACGTAAGTGTCCGGCATATAGGAAACTGGACAATAGTATTTGAGAAAGATAGACTATAAAAATACAATCAACGATATTGCTACAAAATTTAAAAATAATAAAGATGAATACATTCTTCTTGGGATGTGTAAAATTTTAACTTCTTATCATAAAAGACCTGAAGCATCTACTTTGAAACAGATTCTAAATATGGAATGTAAAGTAGAAGAGTATTATAAATATAAATTAAAAGTAGATCAGGTAAAAGCAAGAATAAAACGAATATAAAACGGAGCAAAAATCTCTCTTTCTAGGTCTGGTTATATAATCCTAGAAAATGTAAAAATTGTATTTGTCATTTTAAATCTTATGCTTAGACGGTTTTACTTTAAACTTCTACAAAACATTTAGTGATTAATTAAGTCCAGTCATAACCCAAAGTTTCAACAAAGCTTTTGACAGGAAGCAACATACACACAAAGAAGCAGTCTACTCAATCTTTTTTACAAAAACGATGCCCGGTTTAACTTGTCAAATTACAGTGCCATTTCGGATTATATGATACTTTCTCATATACTTGCTACTTGAAAGTACAATACGAAATCCAGATCAAACCGGTTACATTAAAAATCGACATACAGGTTTCAATTTAAGACAAATTCAAAACGTCCCAGTTTACGCAGACAGATTAAATGTTCACTGTTCAATACTATTTCTCAATTTTTCAAATTTAGAATTGAATTTATGTCATTAATTGAGACATTAATTGTAAAACGTAATGAAATTTTGATAATAAAAACTCTACAACATCTCTATCATTTGGATTTTTATATTGTTAAGGTTTGAACGCCACTGACGAGTCTTGATAAGACGAAACAAGCGTCTGACGTAGTAAATTCTAATAACCTTGGTATCTTTGAAGACATTTTATTTGCAACCATTGGGTCGTTGCCTCTGCTGGCGGACTGTTAGTTCCCGATGGTATTACCAGCCCAGTAGTCACACTTGGGTGTTTACAGGAATATCATAGATTCATTTTTTGGTAGCCATTATTTAAATTTACTGCCCTGCAATTTTGAACTAATATATTTCAAGGTTTTTCTATTTTCAAGGTGTAGATAGCCTAAGCTGGATTTGGTATAAAGTTTTGGAATTTGATGATAAAAGCTCTACAAAATCTTTATCAATTGGATTTTTATAGTGTTTGGGTTTGAGCACCGTTAATAAGTCTTGATTAGATGAAAGCCTGGCGTAGTAAATTCTAATAAACTTGGTATCTTTGATGACATTTTATTAAAACACTTTTGATTTAATAAAAATGCAATTAGTTGGATAACAACACTATAGAATAAAGAAAAAACTTCAATATTTAAATTTCTCAACTTGCTTTATTTATTAGTTCAAAAAAAGAAAATTAAGCAGCTCTGAACCTTATTGAAATTGTTTGAAACTACCTAAGACTTGAATTAAATATATATCTTAAATACAAGGAATGTATTTTGGAAGAAACTTTCAATACAAAAGATTAAATTGAAGACATAATATTAACAAAAGACTCGAGAAGGTGTAAACACTTGAGTAGGTAATAACAAAAGCGTGTGAACAACTAAAGAAGAATCTTGATTAGAAAAAGCTAAAAATATTCTTAAAAGCTGAAAAAACGACACCTTACTATCCCATGAAAAATTTTGATAGTTAGATTGTTCATTAATTTACCTTTCAGTACAAAAGATAAAATTGAAGACATAATATTAACAAAAGACTCGAGAAGGTGTAAGCACTTGAGTAGGTAATAACAAAAGCGTGTGAAAAACTAAAGAAGAATCTTGATTAGAAAAAGCTAAAATATTCTTAAAAGCTGAGAAAAACGACACCTTACTATCCCATGAAAAATTTTGATAATAAAACCAAAGTTAGATTGTTCATTAATTTACGCCGATTTGCAAACAATGCATTAAGCGATTATTACATTCAAATTATGAGAATTTAACAATATTGATACGATATTATTATCAAATTTTGATTTTTAAAACTAATTTAGATCAAAACGCGTTTTAAAAAATACAAGCTTAGACAAAATTTACCAGACTTTTTTTTAAGACAACTTAGAATGCTGAAGAAATGAATAAGGCTTAAACGTGAAAGAACATCGGGGAAATTTTCTGAAAACCGCAAACAAATTATTTGGGGAAAAAATATAACGAAAATAGAAATCAGCTGATAGAAAATTCGATAGAAATCGACATCTTTATGTGTGATTTTACATCTGCTGACAATCTGTACCATGTAAATTGTTGTTTTATTTTCTCGGTTGTCTTGGTAACACCCAGATGTCCTGAGTAGCTGGTGTCATGGCAGCAAATTAAAACTTCTTTTCTCAGTACAGCTGGTACAAGCAGTTGTAAATGAAGGTAATAACAAAATACCGAACACGGGGAAACTGTCAAACAAAGACAATTCACAAATCAAAGTCCAAGAAACCGACAAACTCTAGAACCAGCAACCTACAAAAAATAGCAACTGCAGCAATGGTCCCGACTTCTTCTTACAGGCACTTCAAATGTTGTGTTTAACTAGGTTTTATGGCATTCCACCTGCCGCTTCTTTACTGTAGTATGTTAGTTGGTTTGGTGATAAAAATGGATGGGTATCATATATATCACTAGTCAGTAATAGGTGTTTCCAATAATCATCGTAGCTCAATCACTGTGTAGTTAACAATTTTTCAACTAGGAAATAATATCTATGGTAAAACTTGTTAAAGGCGCGGACGAGTCGTTTTTTCTTGTAACCTTGGTTTGTTAGTTTATCCCGAAGAAATTGGTGACGTTTGCAACAGTCAGTACACTTGCCGCAAGCTATTACATACCTGATCAATTGAGAAATATAGACAACTTATGCAGGAGAAGCTGGAATATTGCTGCATTATTGAAGAAAATTTATAATTTTGGAATCAAAATCGTCTCGTTTGTTGTAAATTCTTGTGCCAAGATGGTGTTATATTTAAGGTGTAAGTTTAAACATGATGTCGATGAAGCTGTTTCTGTAGTATCTTTACAGTTAAACAATTCCTCGAACTGAGGATTGTTAATTGAAAGAACATCATCAATATATCTTTATGTGAAATAACAAAACCTTACTTTTGTAATACTTAATAAATTGTGCACTGGAAAGGTTATAGAATTCGTTTTATATCATGTTACTTTGCTGGTACTAATATCTTGCTTGAACAACTATGCAAAGGGCAATCTGCTTTTTAATTTCTTATGGTAAGGATTTAATATTATGTTGAACTTAAACTCACTCTTAATTTCTACAGTTTTTTCCATGTGTTTTTCTACAATTTCTATATTTGGAAATTTTTATAGTTCACTTTAGCATGAGCTCCGTGTTGCTTGCACTCTACTCATTGTAAAATTTGTTTACAAATAATGTTTACTGTAATATTGATGGCGTTGAAATTTTATTTGGTATTCAAATTCAAATATATATATATATATATATATACTTCTGATAAAAAACACTATACTTCATTATCTATTAAACAGATTCACAGAATGAAAAGTATGATATTTTAAACAATATAGTGCTACCTACTGCTTAAATGTGGTTTTCTGTTAGCACCATTTGTAATAATTTAACTGTTCTGTTTTTAACTGAAGATATTATACATTTGACACAAAAGTCATTTTCTTATCATAAATAAGTGTATATCAGTGACCAATACATGTCCTGAAGAATAAAAAAAAATATCACTGTAGGTATAAACGAATATTCCAAAGCTAAATTCTATGTATAAAGACTATGAAAACGTCGCACACTGATTTTGCAGTCGCACAAACTTTTGAGACAAGATTTGGCTCAAGAAAAACCTGTACCTACCATGAAAGATTTTGTGGTCTATGTTTATGGGCTTGTTCAATTAAATATATTTGGCGTATCACGGTTGATCTCCATTGTGCTTATACATTGTAGTTCTATCTTTTTATTTTCAGAAATTTTCTTGCCTTTAAATACAACAGATAAAGAACACGACAGGTGTATTTAGTGACCTTCCAGAACACCTAGTTTTAGGTAAACACTACTTTGTTAATCCTTCAGTTAACGTGTTATTTTCCTTACAATTAAGCTTATGAGTAACATGTGTGCTATGTGAATTTATTTTGTGACTTTATGTGATAGTAAACAACTATCTGATGTTACCGACTTAGCCGGATTTAACTGAGAGACAAGCAACATAAAAAATGTAAGAGAACAACAATTCATTGAACATTAGTTTGGACATCGAACACCAACTATATTATATTGCACAGTTTTTACCAGTATATTATAATTTTATAACTAATTTTATTGCACATAGACTACACGGTAGACATTTGTTATAACTGTCATCGCTTATTGAAAACCTTTTGTTTTGTTTTTAGCTCTCTCGTACCCATAATGCATTTACTTGGACGTTGTTTTATCTATGGTATGTTAGAGAGCATATTTTAGTGATCATGTGTGGTAGCAACAAAAACAAGCTGTTTTATATGAATTCATCCCACAATGGTTATTCATAACACTTCTTTAGCATTTAAGTTTTTTTACGTTTATTAAACGTGGTGATACTTCAACTCCAACCTTCTAGTCTATTGTTCTCAAGGCTCGATGTTCACATCATTGGAATCTTTCTGCACTTCCTGATTTTTCCATTGCTTTTAGTTTTTTTTATGACAGTTATATTTTGTGTGAGCGTTTTTCTACATCGAACCTTTCTATCATCATTCTGTCTACCGTATGCCAAACCGTGTCCGTCTAAAAGAATTCACGCGCCAAAACGAACTCGATTTCCACAACGCCGAAACTTTTCCTTTTTCCAAGTCAAGAACGCCCTCACTGAAAGGGGCAGAGATGACGATGGCCGTAGAAAATCAATGTCAATGTACTGCTTATTGAATAAAATTATTGTTTCCAGTGTATTTTTGTAATCAAATTTGTAAATATTGTCTATCATTGATACATTATGTTGACAAATTCGCAGCTTTTTCAGTTAGGTGCATTATAAGAACTAGCTTTTTTATGTGACTTATTCGCACATTTCTACAAAAAACTTGAATAATGTAAATCATACCTTACTATTTTTGTTATTACTAAAAGGTAAGGTCATTCGTGTAATGCTATTCTTGCCTTGCAATTTGATACCACCCTACGTTAAGGTGGAAGAGGACGATTTGTAAAAATTAGAAACACATGAAGTGATATTGATAAAAAAAATAGCCATTCGGTTTCATTTTTACTTGCAGTTTGAGTTTATATCAACACAACTTTGGTCAGCAGCAACTTGACCTACACTACTAAAACCTATAGATGATAATACATATACCGCTGAAGTTATCGTGACTACATAAACAAGAATTATTGTATCTTGTCTTTTCAACAATGTCTTTTCCATATGTTTTCCATATGCTCCAGTTTATTTATCAGGAACCTCATATATAGATGTGAGAGTAAGTGCATCAAGTACGACTGGTAAAGAATTTGCTTCCTTAAGAGTGTTTTGCTTGTCCTGCAATTAAAACCATCTTGTTTTATTATAGACCTGATGATTCGTCAACTCTAAAAGATATAATATGGCTTTTAGGTGGATCTATCGCAATGAAAAGAAAGACTGGAGTCGATAGTAGGGCAGCAATCCGGATAGAAACGTGGTTATATATGACAATTGGAGACTATGTAAACCACGGATTACTGGTCAAATTTAACAATATTTTGATTAATTATAATGTTGGGTCAAATAAAGATATCATATTACCCGGCACTCTTCGAATTGGTGTAATTTTGATACTAGTCAGTAGCAGTTGATCGGCCGGGTTACATGAGTGGGATTTATGTACGATTATACATTCCAGATAAAAGCATATCTATTGATAAGCCATCATGGACACTAACATTATCGCTGAGACATACGTATTCTTTCCTATTCCTGGATTTGACGTTTTCTTAGACATGACTATGAGTAACTGTAGGGTGTCTAATTAAAGACAAGCACTACTTACTCGTCCGGAGAACCTGAGAGCACCCATGGTTGTTATTGGTTTCGGGTTACTCTTTTTTTTTGGTTTGTTTTGCGTTGTATATGTTTTGAATATGTTTTGCATTTCGGCTATTGTTGGTTATTCGGTTTCCTCGCTTTTTCATAATGTAAGAACATAACACAAAGCAAACGAAAAAGGCACACGATACAAACAGTAGAGACAAACTCGAGGTTATAATAGACTGCAATATGTAAAATATGTATAAACAACACTAAATGTAGTTAAACCTTTAATACTGAACCAGGCACAACCTATTGTGAAGCTCCAGTATTAAACATAAAGTCGCAAGTACACGAGAAATTACTGAAATTAACCAAAGGCAAGGTATTGATGGGAAAAGATAAAAAGGTCTTGAGGATTACCTCAGGCAGTTCCGTAAGATTTAAAATCTGTGCTTTAATCGTAATATGCTATATATCTACTTAAAGATTTATTTATGTATTACAAATAGATAATTAAAATTAAAAGAAACATGATAATGGAAAAATGAAGCAATATTTGTGTCCTTTTGTTAAGCAATTTTGAGCATATTTAGTTAGAATTGCAGAGCATTCCGAAACGATAAAAATTAAAGATTTACCTGTTTTTATGTAAAGATCTTTTTAGCTCAATCAGTCAACAGACTGGCTGGCACCCCAGATGTTAAGGTTCCGATCCAGACTGACACTGTGTCATGCCTTTCTGTTACATTGGCCCCTAACTAAAAACCAACAGTTAAGGATGACCTAGTTTTGAGTGAAACATTTTGAGTGTGATGATTTTGTTTAAGACGAAAAGAGAGAAATATTAGGTCTATCTGAGTTCTAGCAGGCAGTACTTGGATATACAGTTAGTATTTTCATTAGGTCACTTGTTTAGCAGGGTGATTGTCAATCCAGAATTTGATCCCCGCTGGTGACAATGACATTATATCATGTTTTACCGTTAAACAGCTAATTAATATTTATTTATTTCATAAAAGTTAAAAAGTTAAGTAATTTGTGGCATTGTTATTTTGATATAATAATTCAACATTCAAAATATAGACAAGCTGAAAATTAGTAATAGGAAGAGAAAAATGGCCGTAAATTGAATGTAGTCTCGGGAGGCGGCTGCTTCCGCTATATTAAAAAACAAATTGGAAAAATTCTTTTTTATTAAGCAATTAAGCAACTAAAATCAAAACAAAATGAACATTTTCTCCTTTTATAAAAATAAATATGCACGAGCCAGAAAGTATTTATGTTTTTCGTCAATATCTTAAGGTTTCGCCGCTGATCCCTTGGCTCCTCTTCTGTGCAAATGCATGTACGGTCCTGTAATTAAATACTTTAGTTTTGATTATTTCTCTGGAATGTTAAATAAAATTTAAAATGTGACAAGTATTTTTAGTACTTTAGTTTTATTTAATATAGGTACTTGTCGGTAATGTAAGCGGCATATAAAAATATGTTAACAATTGACAAAGTCTTTATATGGTGTTCAAAGCATTCCATATTTAGATATATATTTGAAGAGACGGAAACTAATGCATTAAAAATACGATATGTAAAATATAAAATATGGAAGACATCAATATATTTTACCAAAAATGTGAATACGTAATAGCAATTAGACTGTAGCCTGGTTATTATTCGTGGGCCACTAATATAATATCAGTAATTATCATAAAACAATTATCGTTTTCCTATGACAGGAGCAATGGATTAGCCACGAAATATTGTATCTTAAGATCTTATATATATATATATATATATATATATATATATATATATATATATATATATATATATATATATATATATATATATTATTCTGATAATCCTTTGTAGCTACAATGGTATACAGAAGATACATGTAACAAGTGATATATAATACAAACAATACAGAACAATACAAAAAACAATACAAAAACTATTTACAATATTTACAAGTGCAGAGCGTTTAGCTCGGAGGACTAACACAAAAGTTTATATGTCTTATAAATGCACAAAGCTTTTTCAATTTTGATTTTATTGTAATGTTCATCAATTCATTAAATTTCAGCACATTCGGGCGAACTGTATACTTTTTATCAATATACTTGTTTCTTTCTTCTGACATAAATTTACATTTCATGATAAAATGATATTCGTCCCCAAGTTCGCCTAAGTCACATAATTCACAAATCCTTCTATCTCTATTAATATTCCCCCATCTTCCACTCTCTATAGGTAATTTATGGTTGACAGTTCTAAATCTACATCTTTAAAGAAATTAACTAAAATGTCAAAGTTAATCATTGGTTGTTTAGTAAATTCTCGTTGCTTCAAAATTTTCCAAAAATCTTTTGTGTTTTGTGACCTGAGATTTTTTAATTTCTTTCCAAGTTCCCTTCCATGCATTTTTATAGCTTTGTCCATAACCTTTTCATATTTTTTCTCTGCATTTTTAACCTTATTCTGCAATTCTTGCGACGGGCTTGATTTAAACTTGCGTTTTAATTTTCTGTAGTTTTGTCTTGCGGATTTGCAATCGGCGCTAAACCACGGTTTATTCTCCCTGTTTTTTGATATATGCTTTCTATCTATATTTGGTCGTGTACCAAAGGTTTTTTCAGCGGATTCTACTAAAATAGAGGCTGTTTCAAGTACAAGCGAATTTATTACATTTTTATTGACATTTTCGATATTGATATTTTTTATTACATTGGATAGTTCGACAAGTTTCTCATAATTTATGTTTGCTTTAAATTCCTGTTTCCTTTCAATGTTCCGTCTATTTATTCTGAAATTTATTTGTGTTTTAGAATGGTCAGCTTCAGGTTCCTCTAAAAATAATTGGTTACAGCATAATCGTAAAGATAGTGGGCAGTGTACATCTGAATAAAGCTTTGAGAACTCTAGGACTTGTAAATTAACAAGGTTTTCAACAGAATTGGCATTACTCAGGCAAATAGTCCACAACACTAGCATTTTTACACGTACATGTTCCAATCCTGTCATCACCCAATCTACCATTCATAATAAATAAATTATTACCTTTACAAAAGTTAAGCAAATGATAACCATATTTGTTTTTACCCGAGTCCATACTGTTTCGATCTTTTGGTATATTGAACAATTCCAAAATACAAATTTCATTTATCGGCACCCCTTCTAGATCAGTGCTTACATCATTTTCTTCTATATATATATATAATCTTTGTCAATTGCTGTGCGAGCATTAAAATCACCAACCATCAAAATGTTGTCATAGTTATCGGATAGTTTTTGATATTCATTTTCTATCTCGCTAAATGCTTCAGGACACGCATAGGTTGTGTATTCAGGTGGGATATACACTACTCCTAATATTATGTCTTTATCTTTAAACAGTTTAGAGATTTTACACCAAAGAACATATTTACTTTTTGTGTTTATGATTTCGATGAAACCTTCATATTTGTCTTTATATCCAATGACAATGCCACCTGATTTTACTCTTGAAATTTTTTTTTCTATTTTTTGACTTAATTTTATACCCCGACAAAAGAATTTCATCCATGTCGTCCGTTTTTGTTTCAACAAAACATATAATATCATTCTTTCGTATTAAATTCTCAAATTCAGGGTATTTTAACTTATTCTTTAGACCACAGCAATTTAAAAATAGCAGATCTATAAATTTGTCCCCTGCTTTATGTAAACTTCCAAGTTTGGAGGTAAAATACGAGTTATATGAATTTTTATCTGAAAAATCTTCAATAAACTGTTTTGTATTATGTTAATTAACTGAGTAAATGTAATCTTTTTCAGATTTCTTATTCGAATTTTTATCTTTTCTTAACTTTGCATCATAGTATTTAAAAGTTTGTTCAATATACAAATTCTCATATTGACTAGCTAAGTAATGTTCACCATACAGTGTAATATCTACACAACAGTCAGAGTGATTGTTCGTTAGTAACTCATCTAAATAAAACTTAGATAAACCCTTTAAATATGTCTCTTCCGTTTCAACAATGCATTGATAATCATTAACAATCAACAATTCAATAACGTGTCTATCGTTATAATCTACCTTCTCGTTAGGATATTGGATTAGCATATTTTTAATTGACTTACATGTGGTCATTTGATAATTGTCTAATTTACCGCATACATGTAATGTATTTGAAAAGTCATTCGTATTCTTTTTTTCTTTCAATTCAGGTATAACAGTTCGAGCCAGTCCCCTTGGCTATCCTATCGCTTGTTATTATTTTTCTCAGGGGTAGACGAATCGGACTCTCTCTGACATAACCGTTTGTATGGTCTATCACTTTCCTTAGGGGTTTTCAGTATTGCATCCCTGTAGCCGTAACCAGTTCTTCTTTGACCGTTAGCTTTTTTTACAGAAGTGTCCTCGTCTGGCATATATTCTTTTCCGTTAATGAATAATTTATCACGCACTATAAAAACGTTCTTTCGTTCTCGCTTTGCTTGCTTCTGCGCGGAATATAATTTTTTTCGCCTATCCTCATGTATTCCATATGGTGTGTTCCGTAGCCACATTGCATTTTCAAGAATATGCCGGAAGTCTTTATAATAGATGAACCTTGCGACAATTGGCCTCGGTCGATCGGTAGTACGCTTGCCGAAACGGTGTACATTGCCAAAAGCAATTTGGTGTTCTATTCCTAATTCGTTTCGGATGAAGATTCTCAGTTTGTTTTCGGTATCTTCATCTGGTTGTTCTGCTAGATTTGTAAAAATCAAATTGTTTTTCTTGAAAACAACAACTTTTCACAAAATAAATAAATCTAAAGTATTATGTAAACAAGTCACCTGACTATCGATACTTTCTATTCAAAAAGGTTTAATAGTCGCCGTCTATATTTGTTGATATAATTTTGTATTGTAATACGATTTGTTCACTTAAGCACAAACTATTTTCTTTTTCATCGGGGCTGTTGAAGAGGGAATGTCGGCATTGCAGGAGTTTTCGAAAATATAACAAGGGGATTTTTAATCTTAAAACATTCCGACTTCTAACGAATAGATCTATAATGAAACAATTTAAACAAAAAGATACAAAACATATTTAATTATAGTATGTAAAAAAGTACTTGTTGATGATCGGCTTTGGATTTTGCACTTAAGAAGTAAGAGTTTGTAATGTAAAGCACTATGCATATAGTTTGTGAATAGGAGTCCACACAAAAACACCATTTGGGATAAGCAAGACACTTATTGAGATATCTTTGAAAACTACATGTTATTAGCCCCCCAAAATTTATATAAAATAACAAGAAAAAAATTGAAGCTAATCGAGTACTTTGTAAGATGGGTTTGTTAGATGTTTTTTTTTGTTTGAATGATGTTAACGCTACTTTCAGCAATGTTTCAGCTATATCATGGCGCCCGGTTTTTATTGGGGAGAAGGCCGGAATGCCCGGAGAAACCCCTGATCTTCGATAAGAAAAGTGGCAATCCTTGTAAACTGACTGCCTAACCAATCTTTTTATATCCAACTGGGTTTATTAAAGCATCTTGTTTTGTCTGTATGAAGCCAGTCGTGTTATGTACTAGACTATCGATTATTCTATACAATTTTTCAAACAATTTTATCTGTAAATTCTTTGGCATGTTTTTCTTGTTTTTATGGTATAGAAATTTATTATTAATAATTATTATCGTTTAATTATAGTATATATTAAGACGCGTGACATCTGACCCAGATATACAACAATCTTGAGAAAATAGATTAAGTAATTTTATCTTTACGACTACCGTTTAGATTTTCCAGTTACAAGGGACAAAGTTAGCACCAACGGAAATTTTTTAAACCGGAAGCTATTGCTATCCACATGTAAGTGCCTGTGGTAGCTGGTCAAATCGCCCCACAGTAAAATAGCCCCCGTCAAAAACGCCCCACTTTTTGAAAAATCGCCCCCACTGTAAAATCGCCCCTGTAAAGACGCCCCCACCTGAAGCAAAATCGCCCCGTCAAAAACGCCCCCACTTTTTGCAAATTTATCATTTATCTTAACTGAGATCATAACATAATCACCGAAAAATGAAATTATGACCTAATAAGCGATTTTTGTAAGTGGGGCGATTTTGCTAAATGTGGGGGGCGTTTTTACACGGAGAGATTTTACAGTGGGACAATTTTGCAAAAATTGGGGGCGTTTTTGACGAGGGAGTTTGTCAAGTGGGGCGATTTTGCTTCAGGTGGGGGCGTTTTTACAGGGGGCGATTTTACAGTGGGGGCGTTTTTGACTGGGGCGATTTGACTTGTATTCGTGCCTGTTATCATATATCATAAAAGTTATCTAAACCACATTTAGACAGCTTTAAACTTGTGTGTTTTTAGTTTAGTCTGGTTTTGAGACTGCGGGTCAGTGGTATATATAAAAAAATACAGAAATAGTATTACTGTCAACTAAATAATTCTTTGCTTTTACGCTCCAAAAATATGACTCTATATGTACTTAACTACAATATTTAGTAATGATGTGAACTTAATAGCGTCAGAGTATAAGCAGATAAAAAATAGGTAAATATCAATAATCGCTATGAATGAACATCAATTTAAAAGGTTTTTCGTGTAGTTCAAGTTGTCAGTGTTCATAAAAAATGATTACAAGAAGACTATGATTATGTGATTTTTAACTTGTTACAAGATACCTATAAACAACTAATAAAGTACTCTAATGGCTGGAAGTAACTAGAGTTCGGATAAACATCAGACCATTTCCGTGCACAATGGGAGATTACTCGTATGATCACAAAATGACCCATCAAAAAGTCACATATAAGTATATTGGCATATTGAGTATTTCATTTCATTAGATTTCATTTTTTTATTTACAATTGTTTGAAAACTTCAAGATATCAATCAAAGTAATTCAATTTTAACAAAACTCTTAACACATAAGTGTATTGGTGTTTTGGAGTAGCTTTTTATTATTATTGTCTTAATTTCCAATTATTTGGATACTTAAAAGTATCAATCAAAGTTATCGGGGTAAATTTAATTTGAACAAAAATTTTAAGGTTGGACTCGAGCACACCGTGCCTTTATTCAAACTAGAAACCTTGACACGCCCGTGATCATTACGAGTGTACTATTTAACTAGACCACTGGGCCACAGAGGCCATTAAAATATTACAGAAACTAGAATCATTAAAACAAAAGAAAAGATAAACCGAACAGAATTAAGTTTTAAAGGTATATATATTTTTCATAAAGAGCCAAGCTTATCGCCCAAAAAGTTATACAGATTTAAACCGATTAGAATTGTGCATTACATCAGAGACAATCAGACAACCGATACACACAGGAAATTCAATCTATAATAATTAAATTAAAGTTCATGTTATCGATTTAACACCCGGAAAGTAATGCAATTCGGAAGAGGATTGTGTTTTAATTATCTTACAAACATAATGTTCGATCTTTTTCCAGTGTTTTTATTTTAATGATAAATAAAGTCTATCAGGCTTGCAGTTGCGTTCTTAATGAAATGGTGTAGTATTGGCACGAGGTCGTATATGAAATGTTCACCACAAGGTTGTGGGTTCAAACAGTGCAAAAATCCCATGTATTAGGGTCAGGTTAGCTATTTTAATCAAGTTTAAACAATCGTGGTCTTTAAAGTTCAAATTTGTATCTGGAACCACAGGTAAATTGAAGCACACTTGGACACAATGCTGGGACCATACTGAGCTCGACCCTCAGAGCAGCCCAGCGCGTCCCCGGGTGGCGGATAGGGGAGACCCTCTCGTTGGGGGTTGTCAGGTCATAATATGGAAAGCCTGACCGCGGACCGTAGTAGGTAACGTGTTTGGAGAGTGTCACGCTCCCTGCACGATAAAGACCCCATTTGTAGATTTCGAAAAAGAGTAGGCTCATTGTAGCCGCTACAAAAGGCTAAATTTTCCGCCCCTACCCAAAACTCCATACTTTTCCAGTGGCAGTCAAAATTGTATTCCCTGTGACCCATCCCACCCCCATTTTCCGTTGATTTATTGTTTGTTAACTTGTTCCCGTCCTGAATAAAGCTGAAATACTGCTCGCTGGACGTTAAGCAGACATCAAATCAATCAATGGACACAATTTTCTGTGTCTTCTTCAAGTCTCTGGAGGACATCCCTAAGGTGCCCAGGTCACAAGGGTTATGGCAATTATGCAGTAGGTGACAATATTACCGCCACCTACTTTGTTTATGACGGTCCGTCCGAAATTCCAAAATGACCGCTTTCTTAGGACTTCGTATTACACAAAACCAAAAAAAAATGTTCAAATTCCTATTTCGCAATTACTGTCAAGCAGGCTAACGTCACTGCTTACACAATCTAATTAAAATAAAAATCTTTCACTTGCTCATCCTTCTAATACTTGTTACCTGTCATAGAAAGGCGAGCAAGTGCTATATTAAACTTAAATTAGAATGATGTTTACCTGGGTGATATTTATTTCAACGCTGCTTGCAGTTTCATCACGGGTCGAGGGTAGACACGAACAGTTAAGGTTACATGAGGTTATGAATACTGCATTAACAAGGCGTATGGCGAAATAAACAGCTCGACAAAACCAACTTGTCCAATCTACATCTCATCTTACTGAGAAATGATAATATAATCATACTGCCTTTGAACGAGGTTGTTAAGGTAGATTATCAAATAAACAAAAATCAACCGTTGGGAGGAAAGCACGAGGAATTAACACCAGTTGCTATAACGGGCGGGGCGAAAATCGAAATCAGTAGAAATTA
The DNA here is from genome assembly GCA_944474755.1 of Limnoperna fortunei. NCBI lineage: Eukaryota > Metazoa > Mollusca > Bivalvia > Mytilida > Modiolidae > Limnoperna > Limnoperna fortunei. Next base: position 27,564,876 of record OX104114.1, on the reverse strand, counting down.
ACACAGGGTTACTGTAAAATAAAAAGACTGCATTTGTGCATGAAGTATAATAATTATTATATATAACTTATTTCTTTGCGATGTCATCAAACCTGAACAGATTTTACTTTTATTTAAAAAGGTTATAAAAGGAATCTATTTTTTTTACCATCCTATATCTCAACTATTGCACTTGACATGCCTTTTTCAAATTGTGTAGCCCTAATAAATCGACTTTAATTTTTAATTCCGTTTAAATGTGCCGTTTGTTTTAATTATTTGAAGATTTTTGTAATATTTATTATGAAAAATAAGTTTCTGTGAAGAAAAAATACAACACAAGATAGAAATGGAATATATTAATATTATCAAAACAAGAGTGCACTCGGTCAATATAAATAAGTCCTCAAAAATCTGGTACCCAGCCACATCCGGTGCATAACTTCGAACATGCATCCCTTCCGTGATCTGGTTTCTTTGGACAATGACTTTGCCTTTTTAATACCTCTGCTGGTAGGTTGGTGTGAGTACCGTCGCAATATGGAGGAGTTTTCGTATATTTACAACCACATATTTGGTGTATTTTCTGGTTTTTGCTCACTGTCCATTTGATTTTCTTTATACCTGTTCCTTTATGTGAACCTGAAATGAAAATGATGTACATTTGGTCAAACCATACACACAAAATAGAACCCAACAATAACAAGATTTCTGTGAGTTTCTCGTGCTAAATGCCTAGGAATCAATAGGTCATTGTAGGTTCCATAAAATGGAAGGAGGTTCGCGACAGTCGATTCTCTTCTTTCTGACAAGTATAAACATTCCCACATAAAACTGCCTTAATTCACCAAAAAATTATTTGTAACCCATTCCTGAGACTAATTATCTCTATACTGTAAACATTCTGGATAAATAGTGCAGTGGTTCTGCTTAAGAACCAGTAGAACTGCACAAAACTGTCCAAAGGTAGCTGTCCAGAGCTGCTCTGGTCAGGTGTAGTTCAAAAGCGGTTCAGATAGCTCTCATGGTCATTTATTACTGTTGTTCTGAGAAGCTATGTCAGATCGCAAAGTTTAAATACCAAAAGTATAAAACAGGCTACACCGTACAGGTATCGATAATGAAAATGTAAAATTATGCCACGTTATTTAATGTGAATGATAATCAACTCGCACACGCCAACTTGGAATACCAAATGTATGCGTCCCAATTCTACTACTTTACATGCGTTTTATAACAATCCTTAAACAAAGTTCGACTCTGCAGAAGGGTTTCTACACCTCAAACTAGAGATGCTTGTACTCACCATCACACCAAGGTTCGTTTTTAGTAAGACCACATGCACACCATTGTCTTGTTTCTCCTACTTTTAAGTCTGTAACTGTGTAAGGTCCATACTGCAAGTAAACAGAGCAATCTTACTTATAAATAAAGGAATATTGATATTGTGGTGATTTATTATTATCTATTACAATTGTTGAACGGAATAATTATCATCTGAACGTGCAGGAAGTTTGGTAAGCACACATACCCAACTACACGATTTATTGTTAATCTAATATTCTACACACATATACGATTGAGAATAATCTTTAAAACCTTCAAATCTGCTTTATAATATTCATCCGTGTCTTCATTATGTTTGTAAACCACGCAGTAGCAAATTAAAGATCAAGTTTCAACAATTTATTGCTCTTGATACACAAATTTTGCTGTGTTTATAAAAATGTTAACAGAAATAGTGCAAACAAAGCTCGAAATCAGAAAAAAAACAATATTTATTTTTTGAAAGTGTTTTCAAAGTATTTCTTGTAAATATTCCTTAAAGCTGCATACATTTTGCAAAGTTCAAAGATATGGATTACAAATTATCAGACAAAGCACGCTTGGCACGTTACGGGAAATGCTAGACAAACTTATTCGCAATACGTGCAAAATCGCGGAACAAAAAGTCAAAATTCTGCCTATTATTGGACAATCGATGCGCATCTTTGTTATATCTGCCAAAAGCGTCCATATTCTTATCAAGTTTTAAACTAAACATAAAAAACGGCAAAAAGATATATGTGACATTACAATCTACACTATTGTTTTTCATATGTGGGTAAGAATTAAAAATCGAAGTTGCCTAGGAGTGATAATGGCGGACTTGAACCCACAACCCCAATGTTGACACTCCTGGGATTAATAGACCAATCGGTCTCCGAGGCACTGTCTCCAAGGTGATCAATATTAGACCAATCGATCTCCGAGGCGCTGTCTCCAAGGCGATCAAAAGTAAACCAAGCGGTCTTCACATGCACATTTTAAATAGTAATCAATCGGGTAAAGAGTTCTAGAGGGCAGACTATAGTACTAACAGCTGACTCGCTGTATTTCATAATCACTTAGGTTGCACGGCATGACACTCTTAAGATTTCTGTAGTGGCTGGATGCAGCCGTTTTGCGTTTTCACCTTGATTTTTCTTAACTTATGAGAAAACGCAAAATCACAGCGCGGAATTGTCAATCCGGACCGGCTACATACTAGTAGTCTTATCTATATCGGTTATCATGTAAAGCACACAGTGTTAGGTCGTTTAGTGATGAATATGCCTACTTTGTTTTGTGAACAAACTAAAAATAACAAATTTATTCGCTGATTGATTAGACAAAGAGTGACAATCCGAGGGATGAACAAAAAGTACTAAATTTTAAGAAAGTGAGGAGTGAAACCAAGTGTTCCAAAAGGAAGAACATTTTCTGCATCTTTCTCGACACCTTTCTACTTCTTTAGTCACACATAGGATAGGAGTAAGTCGAGCACTTGAAGTACGGAAGATGTCAAACACCTTGCATCTAATAACAAGCTCGTGATGTACACGATGTAATTTCTTTTGCGTAGATATAAGATAAAGTATACCATTACCACGAGCATAGCCTTGCTAAAGCCCGAAGTATATTAAATTGAAGAATATTAAATTTAAGGGAAAAACAAGTGAGATATTAATGCTGTCAAAGAATTCATGGAAAGTTCGTATGCCATAAACGCTGGCGATGAGGGTATTGTTTAAACAAACTGTTTATAGACACCCGAGAAAAGTACAACAAATGCCTCAGGTGGCAGAAACAAAATCGATTTGGTCATACATGGAAAGAGTATACAGACATTTAGAGTTAATAAAGTGGGTAACAATTTAAAAGTTGTTATGTTATAAAGAATAATTAATAATTAGTTGGAACAAGCATATTGTGTTAATCAAGGACATTCACACGTCCCACAATAGATAGTTCTTTGAAATAATATTAACTTAAGCGTCACTTGTTAACCTATCGTTAATACATTCATGTGGTATTAATTTGTACCGCAATCATTACGTATCTATAGGTCAAAAGTTTGTAACACGACGTATGCTGCCAAATCGTGTAAACCACAGAATTCGGAATTCTAGTATAATGTGTTACTTACTTATACAAATGTTCTTAAAACTATTAAGCTGCATGGCCAAATTACCAGGATCTGTAAAATGAGACCTAAGAAAAGAAATCAACTGGAAGGGTAAGCAAATTGGAACTAGAGGCTCCCAGGAGCCTGTAATCGCTCACCTGGAACCCAAATGACTTCAACTATATTTAAATTTTTGCAATTTACAGTTTAGTCTAGTTGTTATAGCCTTCAAGTTACTGTGCAAAAACTAAACATTTCTTCAAAAATTTCGGTTAAGTACAATAACTCCTATAAGTTGCCATCAGACAATTTCTGAAAATTTAATGATTTGTAGACATTGAACTTTAGGGTAATTTAGAAATTTACAGTTTTACTCTAGGTGTGTTATAAACTAATTTATAATACAAAAACTGATTATTTGTCCAAATTCGTAATTAAAGGCGATAACACTTATAAAGAGTCCTCTAGCTATTTTGGACTTAACAATGATTGTAGGCCTTGCTTTGCTTATCATTTGTGCAATTTAAAGTTTCAAGCCAACTGTATTGTTTTCATGTTACAAGACAAAAATGGAAAATTTCATTTAAAAAATTGTCATTTAAGGGCAATAACTCCTATAAGTAGTCATCTGACAATTTCAGACCAATACAGTGAATTGTAGGGCTTGTATTGCTGATCATTTTTGCTAAAACAGTTTTACTCTAGCTGTTATAGTTTTTAAGTTACAGGACATTAACGAAAAATATCATAAAAAATTGTCATTTAAGGGCAATAACTCATATAAGGAGTCATCTGATAATTTCAGACCAATAAAGTGAATTGTAGGGCTTTTATTGCTAATCATTTTTGCTATTAATAGTTTCACTCTAGCTGTTATGGTTTTTACGGAAAACGGAAAATTTCATAAAAAAAATTGCCATTTAAGGGCAATAACTCCTATAAGGAGTCATCTGACAATTTTATACCAATACATTGTAATTTCATACCAATACAGTGAATTGTAGGGCTTGTATTGCGGATCATTTTTGCTATTAACAGTTTTACTCTACCTCTTATAGTTTTCAAGTTACATGTATATTGAAAATACCAAACATTTTGTCAAAAATCGTCATTAAAGGGGAATAACTCCTACAAGAAGCCAATACATAACTTCACACTAATAGCAACTATTGTAGACCTTAATGTGCTGATCAATTTGAAGTAACGGTTTTCTCTATAGCTATTATTATTTTTGAGATAATCAAAAACGTGTGTTGACACCCATGTTCTAATTTTAGTAACAGCGGCCATCTTTATCTGTTGATAATCATCCTGGGTACAAATTTGAAACTAGGAACCCTAAGGATGATTGTGGCCAAGTTTTAAAAATATGACCCAGTGGTTTCAGAGGAGAAGATTTTTGAAAAAGTTTACCGCGGACGACGGACGACAGACGACGGACGACGGACGCCAAGTGATCGAAAAAGCTCACATGGACCTTCGGTTCAGGTGAGCTAAAAAGGTGAATAAATATAAAGATGACTTTTTAAAGAAATCCGTGGCTTGTAGAGTGTGTATAGAAACCATTCAAGAAATGTTACAGAAAGCGCTACGAAATACATTTGCTATAGAAATGATGGCTTTTTGGTAAACTGAGGCAAACATCTGAAAATATTGCACTGTTATACACATAAAGCGGAATGTCACAATATCAACAGAGGAATACAGGTTTACTTGTGTTGGCAAACGTAGCATATAGATGCAGGTTACCACATATGCCATTCACAGGAAAATTGAACAGTTAATTCACTATATGCCATTCACAGGAAACTTGAACAGTTAATTCAGTTCAGGTGAAGCACTATGACTCTATGAGATATCGATCTATGGCTTAAGCAGGCTTACATGAAGCAATGGCTTGAAATACTTCTGTCGAAAAAAGTCGATTAACATATTGGAAGAGATACTAAAGCTGAATGTCTGTTATCACAGTGCATATATTTTTCTTTATTACTTTTACAGAAACAAGTAATCATACAAACTTATCCCGAAAAGACAAAAGTTTCAGACGACGGAGTTATCCATGCAGATGCTGAACACAAGAATCAAATAAAAATCTTTGATATTCCAGTTCAAATCCATAGGTAAGCGACTTTATAATAAAATATATGGATTTATTCAAAGGGATATTAAATTAAAAACAAAAGGTCTTTTGTCATTAAGGCTGGTTGAACACCAAACAAGGAACAAGGAAATGAATCTAAAAATAAAATAATGTCGGAGAAGATTATTACCAATCGTCCGTCCTCTTTCTAAAGGCGCGTACTGCGCAGATGTTTTTGCTTTAGGTAAGAATCAATGATGTCATCCCTTTTTTTGTGTGAAACAGAAAGACCAACTTGCGTTTATCTAGTAAAGCCGAAGGAATTATACACAAACGGACAAGGTAGTATTGTGTAGTTTTGAGTTGTCATTCGACAGAGGAAATTCACATTGGTTTGTTTGTTTGTTTGAATGGTGTTTAACGCCACTTTCGGCAATTTTTCAGCTATATAAAGCGTCCAGTTTTTAGTGGGGGGGGGGGGGGGAGGAGCCGGAGAACTAGGAGAAAGCACCCTTACTTCGGTAGAAAAACTGGCAATTCTTGTCAATTAAGATTGGAGTCTAGAACAGCGCGCACGCAGTGAGACTAGAATCCACAACCTCAGTGTTGACGGGTCACGTAATCAATAGTAGACGAACTACCTTATCCACTCGAGCACCGATGGCCTTAATTAACATTGGTCAATAAGTCAATATCATTTACCAATCATATTTAACCCGAAAACAGAAATTCGACCGTGATATGCCTTTTATTAGGACACAACATATTGCAGACCAAAGTCAGGGCAATTCGAACTAAAAGTCTGCAAATGCAAACGGTGTCAAAAATGCCTGTATCGAAACAAGAAATGCTGGACATAAATAACTTTTTTTTTAATTATAGGTACATACCGGTACATAAGAGATAATCAGATTTGCAAAATTTAACGCTAGCTTGTCCTAAAACAGCACTTGCAATAGTGTATGAAAATACAACAAATTTATAATATGATCCTAAAAGATTTAGTCGCGGAGAAATAAAAATTACACAACTGTTATTTAGTATGGAGTATACTAGTATTACTTTGCCAGGAATTGACGTGAAATTGAAATAACCTAAACTCTTCCATAATCATAAATACCGATTCCTGTAGGTAAAAAAGAGGTACGTTTTGTTATCCGTGTTGAATCATATTAATTGAATGATTAGTTGTTTAACGCCGAGTTAACAAACAAGTTTCAATAAAAAATAGTCATTAGTTCGTTTGATTGGTTTTAAAATTGCTTATTTGCTAGTCATTTGATTGGTTGATTGCCAGTTGATGCCAAATATACTTCAGTTGTGAATAATTTGCGACACATTCATAGGACAACATATTAAAAATAAAAAATTGATATAAAAATTATTGGTCATATAAATAAATTAGCCGTTTATACATGATACTACAACATATAATAAAGAGAAAATTACTATTTTTCTGAGGGCACTATTTCGCAATAAGACATATGTCATAGTACCAAACGAGTGAATACACACCGTAAACTCATTAATGAGCATTTTACTCCATTAAAAAAATTATCCTGACCCCAAGTGCCTGTGTCATTTTGCTGTTTAATTGCTGAAAGTAGCGTAAACCACGATACTATGAAACAAATCTATGCATATTTATTGTTTCTTTGTTGGTTTAAAAATTCAGTCGCTTCCTTTCAAATGTGACATAACCACTAATGAAGGTAATAACAAAATACCGAACACCGATGAAACTGTCAATAAAGATAATACACAAATCAAAGTCCGAGAAACCGCCAAACTCCAGAACCAACAACCAACATAACGCTAAAGCAACTACAGCAATGGTCCTAACTTGGTACAGACATTTCAGGTTTTATGGCATGCCAAACTTCCCGCTTCCATTACTGTAGAATGTGAGTTGGTAAGTTGATTAAAATAGATGGGTATCCACTAGTCACTAATAGGTGTATAAAACAATCATCGTAGCACGTTCACTGTACACTGAATTCAAAATTGGAAAAAGTATCTTCAACCCTATTTTCGACAAGGAAGTTGCATCTATAGTCAAACTTATTAATGGTGTGGATGAGTCGTTTTTTTCTTTCTTGAAACCTTGGTTTATAAGTTTATCCCGAAGAAAGAGGTGACGTTTGCAACATCATATGCAGGAGAAGCTGGAATATTGCTGAACAGCTGAGGAAAATTCATAATTTTGAAATTAAAATCGTCTCGTTTGTCGTAAATTCTTGTGCTAAAATGACCGTTGGTGTCATATTTTAGGTGTAAGTCTGAAAATGATGTAGATGAATTAAGCGTTTCTGTGGTTTCTTTAATTTCTAGTTCTAATACATGTAATATAATAGTTTTGGTTTGTCGAGAGTTGATGTTTTTTGTATATCCACTAAGGTTGGCCTGGGAATGTCTTGTATCCCCAGAAAATATTTTATTATGGTCTTACGCTAAATGGAGCGTATCAACAGATAAATTATTAAAGTTTGTACTGTTAATCATCTTCTACCGCCAATAGTCAAAAAAGATTTCAAATTAATGGTCCGAATAAAAGCTTATTGAAAGAATGAATTACGGATCCGAAATTGTTGACGTTTTATATTGCGCGGCAGTTTCGATGTATATCAGGGTTTCAGCACATGAACCGGATAATATGCAAAATGAAATTAAACAAGAATTTTGGCTAGTCCAGCAATGAAGTAAACCGAAGTACAGCCCACCGCGATAATATACAACACCTGCACTGTATGCCTTGGAAAGTTCCAAGTTACCAACTTACAAACGCTTATGCCATACTTCGAAATTCAACTATCAATAATTGACAGGGACAATGTTTATTGAATAAAGTTATCTCATACTTATGAACAGACTACATGTACATTCTAGTGTGTAAATAAACTTTGCAATAAAGCTCTTAAAAGAACAAGTATATCTGTTTAATACTTTGCGTCTATTTGCGTTATATATGATCAGATATACCATACTTATTTCTTCTTTAATATACAAAATAACTTTACATGAGTTTATACTATGACTTGGTATAAAATCAATATGATAATTTTTATCTTAACACAGATGTTTAAAGCATACATAGTTGTATACATATATGCAGCAATCAATTACACAACAATACATGGGTTGTTATTAATTAAGCTGTTTTTTTACAACTTGTGACACATACAAAACAAAGATATAATACCACAACCAACAATTCTACAGAGAACCAGCCAGGAGATCTCTGAGAACCTAGATTCTGGACCTGTCGACAATTGTGTGAATTTCTATTAAATAAGGAACTTTATTTGTTTATCATTTACTGCCTAAGCCGCTGTTAATTTTTGTTACAGTATAAGAAGAACTGTGTTTTGTCTTCTTTTTCTCCATGAGGGCAGAAATTACCAAGTCAGAATATTATCTGGGTATTTTTTTATTGCATTAATATTTAAGAAAAATACATCCCGTGAACATAGAGTACCAATAAAATACTAACAACAACAAGATGATACATTAGGCTCACTCATGTTATCAATATGACAATAAACAACAAGACACATCATCAGTTTGCAAGCATTACTTTTACATAATAAAGCCTTGATAACAACCATAAAGTTAAATCACAGGTACTCGTGGACCCCACCTCTTTGAGTATTCTCTTGAAAGAAATATTTTATCAGTCTTAAATTGCATTCTGCTCTTTGTTATATCCATTTCCAACGAAATCATAAAAATAAGAATACCAAGTTTCTGACAATGTGCCGGTCGACTGTTAAAACAAAAAAAGGGGGGGGGGGGTTGAGTGGGGTACGTGGTCCTAGCCACGAGTAAAATGTACCTGTGAGTTAACTCAGAAATCAATAAATATGACATGTGTGACTCGAGAGATATTTTGTTGCATGTCAGGTTCTGTGACCGCTGAACATTTCCTACAGCATGGTCAATTAAAATTTCTCTTTTTTAAAACACACATACAAATTACATTTATAACAGCGTTAGTCAGGTTAATTTTCAGAACATGGTCACTAAGTAAACAGTTAAACCTCTAAGCGAAATATATCTTTTAGTTAAAATAATTAATAAGATAAGCAATAACTTTAAACATCAAAACGAAGAAACATTCTAACCTGTGCCACTGCAGGGTAAAGCCTAGTGTCTGTGGCCTCCTCAGATTCACGTGGTCCAGCCGTTGACATTATTATTGTTAGCCTTTAATTGTAATACTAATGTGAAGTACTGATTTTATAATACATTAAATAGTTGTATAGATATCTTACATCCATGTTGTCATCTTACGAAGTCGCGTTTTTTTTTATGGAAATAGAACTAATGCATTCTAATTTGTTTGTTTCCCAATTTTTTCTGTAGAGATGGGCAATATGCGCCGAGTAACATAAATACTGTATTCGTCAAAGATTTAATCATGTCAATGACAGTCTATACTAAGTTAGTATAGACTGTCCCTGATCATGTTCAACAGTTTTAATTTTTTTCCAGAGAAGTTATTTTATTTGTTGACAAGCTAAGTAGCACATATATACTCTAAATAAGCTTATCCTGATAGATATTATAAATCAATGTTCACATTTTTATTGATGATCACTGCTCTGAGTTGTCAGGGTATACATTTAGTTGCTACGAAAATGTATAGTTGCGTTCTTAATGTAGATGTACAGCGGGCATGACATGAGTTGACAAAATAAATAGTAATTGACATTGATATTAAAAAAGAATATATTTTTTCTCTAGTTTTGAATCAACATCCAAGAGGACTGTCATCATGGTCATGATTATTTTTGCAGAAACCTATCAATCAAAGTTAGTTATACTAGTCCCAGGTTTTTGTTGCTTGGTCAGTCTAAACAGGAACATATAAATCAATACTTATAGTCCCAATTTTTTTTATCTGTGACTTAAACAATACTAACCAAGTCTTGGTTCTATGTGTTCAGTGATCATAAACATTATGTTCACTTAAATGTCACATTATATTTCTGAAACTCAACACTTCACATTAATAAAATTTCAAACATGTGCTACTTCCGGTTAGTATATGTTCAAATACACAACTAAAACAGCTATGTCTCATAGTGCTGGAGATTGGTGTCTGATTGAAAGTGACCCCGGTGTGTTTACAGAACTAATCAAAGGTTTTGGTAGGTTGCACAGTTTTATATATAAACGACTCTAAACACTACTACTAACAAATCATTTTCTGCATAGATTGTCTGTAACTTCTTCCATGTACGGGAGTAGACTCCTAAAGGAGTGTAAAACTTCCCGGACTATAAACGAGCTGGGGTTTGTAATGTTTTATCTGGAGTAAATGCTTTGATATAAGATTTATATATGTGGCAGCCTGCAGTTCTGTACAGAATTTGTTAATATGTTTTTTTATTGTGTGATTGATTAATTATGCTGAAAGGGTCATTGTCGACCTGGGTACAATATCAGAGTACCCAGGGTACTGTCGCTTAACATAAACGTACCCGGTGTGGTAAGTATCGCGAGATTACGTTTAATATTTCCTTCCTGTATTTGGTTCACAATTATAAAAAGAAGAATGGCGGTTTGTTAGAGTTAACAGTTAAGTTTGTTTTGATTATGTGTATGTTTATGAACACTGTTGAAAAATAATGGATTTCACGTCTTTCCATATGCGCGCCACCTACCGGTAACATGTTCAGTAACTCTAGTTTACATGTAAGACTGTAGTTGGCCTACAAGCCATAACATAAATGTGTCACACTATACCTTCAATAAACAATTAATTGGCACCTACGTACGTGAAACACCCGTTAAATTAAACGGGGTATTAAAATATGCATCAGAGTATACAAACTTTGAAAACTTTTGGCGAATAAAAGTGTGCAGTTAAAAACTTTAAAATTTATACACAATAAGTGGTAACAATGAACTGTGGTTAATAAGTTTTTAATAAATTGTTAATTGTTAAGACATTTTTTCCCCACTTTGTGCCCCAAGGAAATTAATTACCTGTTCAGTGGATGCAAAATACTACATACACCTGGCTGCCGGTTAGATAAAGGTGATTTTTATTGTGGTGTCAACAAATATACATGCAATATAAATGACACAAATGTATATAATTACTAGTACATGTACATCAGTGATACTTGTAGGATTTTTTTATGGTGAGTCCTGGACTCATCACTTTTGAGAATGGTGAGTCCCAAAAAATTTTCATGAGTCCCACATATCACAGATGAGTCCAGCTAAGTGCATGCATACACCCGTTTTCTTTGATGACCGACCCATTAAATGTCTTTTTGTAAAAAGATATAATATGGCTTACTATAGTATGTTTATGTCATGCTATGTTATATTAGTAGTTAATGTAGTGGAGTTTTGCAGTCTTCTGGAGTATGATTGAACTGCATTCATTACTTGAAACATGCTGATGTTTGCCCATTAAAGAGAGACTTGTGTATTACAAGTTACCTGGCTCTTCTTAGAATTGAATTTCAGATGCTGACATTAATATTTCTTCCAAACAACTCATAACCCCTCCCCCCTTTTTCAGATCCTAGTCTATAGCAGATTATCTTCTTGATATATACAAAAATTAAAAGTTTATAAGATAACTAATCTAATGTTCATATTGAAGATATCTTTTACCGGTCAAGAATTCTTACTTTAAAAAAAGCGTAAGAATTGCAACTGCAAGGTTCCGACCGTGTATTGAAATTTGAAAACACGAGTGTATTATCAACGCTTAAATTTATCTGTAAAAACTGTCCATCAATACCGAACGTTTATTGTTTAATAAACATCTTAATTAAGGCAAATTTGCCGCCCGAGTGATTGCTACCTGCTGAGAATCAGACGAAACAGGTAAACATCGACCGCCATTTGTAAGAATATGTAATCACGCATCGGAGACGGAATTGACATGACGGAAATTCGTACGCGTCCGACAACTGACATGGACGCGTACTGGGACGCGTTAGATGTTGAAAAGGCGCGTCCAGAACTGAAAAGACGCGTACAATACGCATCTAGACGCGTTGCGAGGATCCCTGTACATGTAATTATTATATGTCTCTGATGTATAATTAAAAAAATGTCCCACTGAGAAGCTTCCTTTACAGGTGACTGGTGTTAATTGGGAAAGGTACACGTGCAATTTGTAATAATTATCTTGGGAAAATGTGTTGCTTGTTTCAGATACGACCTTCCAAGGAATATTTTACCCACCTGTTTTAGGATAAGCTTTTTCCAAATTGCAGTCGTAGGTTTAGGGAAAAATATCAAAAATAAAATAGCTTAAGATTATTTAGTTTTTTATTTTGTTGAAGGAAATAATTGCAACCCAGAAAGGTGCATCGTTTTATCGCAGTGATGTAGAGATGTATTAACACGTGATTTCAAGTCTATGAAGGAATGCTCCTCCCATCATGAAGTTTTTCCCGCCACACCTATTGATTGGATTGTAATAGATGTGTTGCTTTTGATACACGGGGCCACCCACCTGTCAATTAAGTCAATCACATCAGGCGTTCAAAAGAATGACAATTGACACTGAATACTCCCATTGTGCACGTCCGATTGTTGTTGAATTTCCAGACAATACTATTATTTGTGAAATGAAGAATTGTGTCAACCCAAAAATAAAACTGGAACGTCACAATAACGAGGTCAAAATATGTTGCAAAACATTGTTTTTATGGTTTCAAATGCATTGGAAATAAGTATTTTCTCACTGAAAGTTAGTGGTAAGCATATACTGCATGTGCGAGTCATACATGTAAATCGCAGTTACCCGCCCCTTTAAGGGAGGTAACACCACTTAATTCGCAATCGGCGATTTGATTAAACAATATTGGTCTGGGTATGTTTATGTTAAGTGACAGTACCCTGGGTACCATTTCTCAAATTTTAAGAACCCTGGGTACGCTGATATAGTACCCAGGTCGAAAAAGACCCCTTCAGCATTAATTACCATATATATATATATATATATATATATATATATATATATATATAGTATAGTGAAAGTCGGCTTGTTTTGGTTTTCCTGAAGGGAAGCTCGCTTTTTGTTAGTAACCGATACACTGTATTCCTTGAAATACTGTTACGTTTGGTAAATTATAAGTATGGAAAGACAAAAAATATAATTTCAAGAAAGGTGGTAGGGTTTATTGGGGCACCAAAGGCAAACAGGGCCCTTTTAACAAGTACTGGTGTCACAAAATTTAGAAGGTATCTGGACATTTCGGCCCATAACAAAATCGACCCACAATAATTTTTATTAAAAAGATAGGGCTAATTGTTCAAGAACAATTAGAAAGGTCTTTCCCAGATACCTTTATGAAATTAATTTTTCTTCATCTCTTGTTGTGAACTTAACTACATAAGTTACTGGACCATTTTGTAGGCAGAATAGACTATTTCTGTTGTCCTGAGTAAAAAAATATATGGTTGTCAAGGACTTCTGTGGCCGTTGCTAAGGACAAAATGCAACTTCCGGTTGTAAAATGACATGTTTCAGTAAAGTACATCATCCTGATTTAAAAAATAGATGGTTGCTAAGGACTTTTTGTAATGGAGACCTGGTTGGTATGGTATGACCTTGACCTGTGACCTTTAAATTTGGGCTCAAATTGAAGGCCTTTACTTGATGATCATGTTAAACCTATATGTTTACTATATTATCTGTAACGGTTTTCAAGTTGTATGCCAAAAACTGATTAACCGAAATGAGCCAAGAGCCCGAACTCGAAAACGGTTCATCGTACAGTTTCGGACCAAATGTATCAAATGAAGGCCTTGATGAGAGGAGTATTTTTCCCATTTATTGTCTTCTCCTATCTTTTATAGTTTTTGAGTTGTAATGATAACAAGATTGGACGCCTAAGGTCGAGGTCACTTCTGAACTTTGACTTTGAGATTTTCTTTAAGGACATGTCACAGGACGATAAATGGTGAAGACCTTTAGTGATTTCGACTTGCGGTTTGTGAGTTTTTGTGATAAGCGGAGTCCTTGAAACATTCAAGGTATACCGCTCGCCTTCGCTAGTCAGAAATTTTTAGCCAAAATATGTCATAAAGTTGTCCCAAAAGTTCCTTAACATTTGTCACTTATTAGTTTTCTTGTATCTGTTATAGTTCCAGGGATTACGCGATAACAAGGTTTTCGGTGTTTGGGCAGATAACTCTGTAAAGAAAAATGTTTCAGTTTCACAGGGTGAATTCCGAATAGACTTTCAGTGCCCAAAACTTGTCGCGAAAGACCAAAAAGATATGTCGCGTAGTTTTTAAACTGTTTGGTTTTGAAAGTTGGCGGAAAAAAAAAAGAAAAAAGAAAAAAGAAAAAAGATAGGGCTAATTGTTCAAGAACAATTAGAAAGGTCTTTCCCAGATACCTTTATGAAATTAATTTTTCTTCATCTCTTGTTGTGAACTTGACTACATAAGTTACTGAACCATTTTTTAGGCGGAATAGACTATTTCTGTGGTCCTGAGTAAAAAAATACATGGTTGTCAAGGACTTTTGTGGCCGTTGCTAAGGACAAAATGCCACTTCCGGTTGTAAAATAACATGTTTCAGAAAAGTACATCATCCTGATTTAAAAAATATATGGTTGCTAAGGACTTTTTGTAATGGAGACCTGGTTGCTATGGTATGACCTTGACCTGTGACCTTTAAATTTGGGCTCAAATTGAAGGCCTTTACTTGATGATCATGTTAAACCTATATGTTTACTCTATTATCTGTAACGGTTTTCAAGATGTATGCCAAAAACTGATTAACTGAAATGAGCCAAGAGCCCGAACTTGAAAACGGTTCATCGTACAGTTTCGGACCAAATGTATCAAATGAAGGCCTTGATGAGAGGAGTATTTTTCCCATTTATTGTCTTCTTCTATCTTTTATAGTTTTTGAGTTGTAATGATAACAAGATTGGAGGCCTAAGGTCGAGGTCACTTCTGAACTTTGACTTTGAGATTTTCTTTAAGGGCATGTCTTAGGACGATAAATGGTGAAGACCTTTTGTGATTTCGACTTATGGTTTGTGAGTTTTTGTGATAAGCGGAGTCCTTGAAACATTCAAGGTATACCGCTCGCCTTCGCTAGTCAGAAATTTTTAGCCAAAATATGTCATAAAGTTGTCCCAAAAGTTCCTTTTTAGTTTTCTTGTATCTGTTATAGTTCCAGAGATTACGCGATAACAAGGTTTTCGGTGTTTGGGCAGATAACTCCGTAAAGAAAAATGTTTCGATTTCACAGGGTGAATTCCGAATAGACTTTCAGTGCCCAAAACTTGTCGCGAAAGACCAAAAAGATATGTCGCGTAGTTTTTAAACTGTTTGCTTTTGAAAGTTGGCGGAAAAAAAAAAAAAGAAAAATAATCCGAACAAAAACAATAAGGTCTTCCCACTGGAAGTGGGAAAGACCTTAAAAAGATATAAACAAATTGAAGTAAGATATATTGCAATTGAGGACCCGGTTATCGCGCGTCCAGTGATTCTGCGCATGTTACATTTCTTCCATTTCGGTATTACTTAAAATATATATATATTTAATTTAACCTTCCATGGAACAATTGTGGTCTTTATATTACATTTTCGGACATTAATTTAATTCTGCAGCGTAATTTTTATAAACATTCATTTCTAAAATATCATAAAAAATGCTAACCTGAAAGACATGATCTTTAAAACTTTAATCAATCTTAGTATATCAATGACTGTTTGATTTCTTTTATTGTATAAATTTAACTGTTTCATCAATGTTTAACTTTAGAATTGTTACATATAAAAATCTTTTCTTAATTCAATACTAAAATTGATTTTTTATGCACATGCATGATATCACCGGACAAACACCATTGTTTACATAAAACCATGAGTTCATGCTAAACAAAATGACACAATTAAATACTTTGCCGATGAACTTTACCAAATTGGGTTGTATGTTTAAAAGATGAGATATTCAAAGATACATGTACTAGTAAAAACATTTAATTTTTACGATCAAATATGATATTACTGT
Organism: Limnoperna fortunei; assembly: GCA_944474755.1. NCBI lineage: Eukaryota > Metazoa > Mollusca > Bivalvia > Mytilida > Modiolidae > Limnoperna > Limnoperna fortunei. Next base: position 27,548,376 of record OX104114.1, on the reverse strand, counting down.
AACAGACATTGTTAATAGTAGTTGTGTCCCTTTAATTGTATTTGTTGTTTAACAATCATTCTTTAAGGAGATACCATTTATTAAACTTATTAATAGTCTATTTTTTTTTAATAAGCAATAATTTTTTGTATTTGTTTAATCATTTAAGATCAAAAGATCGACCTTTTTGTATTAGCGCACACACCAGCTATAGCATGCTTAACACAAACATGAATTGGCAAAACACTACAGAAAAATACAAAGCTTAGCTTTATTGGCCAGATGTACACATGTACTATGGACCATTAGAGCCACATCACCAGAACTGCAGTGCCTGGTAGACTTTAGCCGCCAAACAGATCAACAACTCGGTGTATCCACCAAGAATCTGGTCTACCTTCAAGTTAGCATTCATACCAACAATGATGTAGAAGGTATGTATTTAAATTTATTATTTAAAAAAACAAGTAATTTATGAAGGCATGATCAACAAACAGTTAAATAAATATTTTTTTATTTATAACTCGATATATATATATATAATTCATGCATTAGATTATTAGCTAACACAATCTAAATATTTATATGTGGTTTTTTTTATAGGGTGGCATACAGGTAGCAACGCTGATGTGGACATTCTACATTCTAGTGCCTGCTCTACTCTAACGTGTGACCAGTTAAGAGGAGTTAACGGTAAGATTGGTGTCGGAGGAACAGATTCTATGCAACCAGAAAAACAAGTAAAAAGTATTGGAAGGTCATCTTCATGAGGTATGTGGCAGCTACGAAGATGGTCAGATTTTGGTGTCACAGCTGCTGAGAGAGTGTATAGGGCCCCAACAATAACTAAATTAATATTTTTTATTGTGTATCCTGAGTTGTTTTCGTCATTTTAATAAACTGTTTATTGTCTCGCCTGCGACTGGAGGCGAGACATATGTATGGGAATCAGGCGGCGGCGTAAACACTTGACATCTTGCTTCATATATTTGTAAGCCCAAGCCCTAGGTCCATCAAATTTGGTCCAGAGGTAGCTTATGATGAGTACTTGCCAGTCAGTCACCTGTCACCTGACCTTGACCTCAATTTCACGGTCCAGCGACTACTTTAAAGTTTTTGGGTTATGACAGTTCCTCTGTAACCACGCATGGTAGGATGACAATATTTGGTATATAGGTTGCTGATGACTAGTACATGACTGTCTGGTAGGTGTCACCTGACCTTGACCTCAATTTCACGGTCCAGTGACTACATTAAAGTTTTTGGGTTACGACAGTTCCTCTGTTACCACGCATGGTTGGATGACAATATTTGGTATATAGGTTGCTGATGACTAGTTCATGACTGTCTGGTAGGTGTCACCTGACCTTGACCTCAATTTCACGGTCCAGTGACTACGTTAAAGTTTTTGGGTTACGACAGTTCCTCTGTAACCAAGCATGGTAGGATGACAATATTTGGTATATAGGTTGCTGATGACTAGTACATGACTGTCTGGTAGGTGTCACCTGACCTTGACCTCAATTTCATGGTCCAGTGACTACGTTAAAGTTTTTGGGTTACGACAGTTCCTCTGTTACCACACATGGTAGGATGACAATATTTGGTATATGGGTTGCTGATGACTAGTACATGACTGTCTGGTAAGTGTCACCTGACGTTGACCTCAATTTCACGGTCCAGCGACAATGTTAAAGTTTTTAGGTTACTGCTGTTCCTCTGTAACTATGCATGGTAGGATGACAATATTTGGTGTATAGGTTGCTGATGAATAGTACCTTACGGTCTGGTAGGTGTCACCTGACCTTGACCTCAATTTCACGGTTCAGCAACTAGGTTAAAGTTTTTGTATTAGGACAGTTCCTCTGTAACTATGCATAGTATGGTGACAATATTTGGTATACAGGCCGCTGCTCATAATTAATGCTATTTACGTAATGCTTATGACAAAATTTATTTTCGTTACTGATGTGGAATGCAGGCGAGACGTTTTTCTGTCCACACTTGTGTACATGTATAATGTGCTAACTAAACAATTTTACTTGCTAGTTGTTACTTAATTATAATGATACCATGAGATATATATGTAATATGTTTTATTATTATAACTTACTGCAAAGAATACTTACTTACTAGTGTTACTTTAAAATAATGTTACAGTTTATTATTATTATTATTATTATAATAACTTATGACTTTTTTTTTTGATATTCATCTGAATAAAAACTAAGAAAACATGTTTATTAGTGTTTTATTTACCAAAAAAAGTATATAATGTTAACGATCAGGGCTCACCACACTGGGCGAAGTGGGCGACAAAGTCGCCCTAAGGCGCCTCGAAAGGGAAGTTGAAGTCGCCCTGTCATTTCCCTTAAGTGGCCCGATGGTTCAGATAAGATACTTGTAAATCTGGTCCAAATACTTCACCAGACTACCAATTTATCAGTAAATGTGTAATTCCAATAAAAACGGCAAACAGTATGCGTAAATAACATATTTTCAAATGATTTACGTCTTTCAAATGTATTACACGCCATTATTGTTTATTTACTGGATGTGACTTATTACCGGAAGTGAAAAACGAAGAAAAGTAATGCAACGGCCCATTATGAAAAATCGTAATTTTTTTGATAAACAAACACTTTTAATTGGTTTCCAACTTCACTTCTTTCAAAGAGTAATACTTTAACAATTTTCTTTGATAAGTATATGAGCTCCACTTGAAAGAATAAAGATGTATAGTAATTATTGACATCATGATTTGTCCTGTAGATGTGTGTGCCATGAAGCAATTTGGATCAGCACAACTTTGTCCAAGTGGAAGTGTGCTGAACAGAAGAATTATTTCTGGGTTTAATGTTATGTTATTCTAGATCTATCTTCTTTGGAAATTTGCTCAGATAAACATGGCATGTTCATAACAAACCGTTAGGAATATTATGATACAAGAACTCATGAATGAAGTTTATGTCTACACATATACAAATATTTTTGTAGATATATTTTTATTTGTGAATACCTTGTACAGCTACAAGTACTGAAGTAGATAGAAAATAGTCCCTATATCTGGTGTTTTTTCCATTAATTAATGATAAAGGTTATGTGCTGTTTGATATTGCATACCATGAATAATAGTGAAAAAGAAAGAAAAAAACTGAATCAAAGTGTGTTTTAAAACACGAGAAATAATCCTGGAAATTGATGTAAATAATGAAAAATGTATGTAACTACTGCGAAATTAATTATTTGTACGGTCTCCCTGACTTCTCCCTAGTGTCTCCTGAAGTCTCCCTATCAGGGCCTGACTTCTCCCTGTTTGGCTGCCAGGGAGAAGTGATCACTTCTCCCTACTTTTTTAGAGTGTGGTGACCCCTGAACAATACAATTCAGTATATAAACTTTCCATATATTGTTTATTTCAATATAATATCATGTGGGATGATTTTGTTATGGGCAGAAATGTCCTTCTTTCATTTAGAAGATTACAACAAACCCTTTTCTTTGGAAGAGCTGAAAACTTTCACTAGTAATTGGATAATGGTTGCTTCATTTATGGTTCTGCTCGCAAGTCATATGTCAAAATCCTTAATGCTGTTCATCATCAGTAATTGTGAATATGCCTTGGAGCCTTTCAAACCAGATCTAGTATATATAGAAAGCTTGTATGTAGATGCAGATTAGACTTTTTTGTATTCAAAGAAGAATAGAGCTTGCTTTGCAATATGCAACCAAATTAAAGTCATATCATGGCATCCCCACCCACGACTGTGTTTTCAAACCTATTTATAAAACATGTGTCAAAATATTTTTAAAAAATATCCAAACAAATTCAAACTTTTGGCCTGCAAATTAAATCTCATTTTGAAAATGCATCTATAAATTAAGACGAAATTGCTGCAATTGAAATTCCACATAATCCCCTTTGGTTAAACCACAAACCGATATTTATTTATGATCTAAGAAAACAGAAAAAGTCCAACACAAACCTTTATATAATACAAAAAACATTGTGAAAAAATGAAATCTTGTTTCCCTGACTATAGTACTATTTATACAGAGTGGTCAAAAGATGATGATAATGTTGCCTCAGCCACTGTTTTCGGAGAGCGTGTTGAAACTTGCAGTCTCCTGTCTGCCTCCTCTGTATTCACAGCAGAGGCACAAGCTATTTTTGTCTGAGATGATACTAGTTCCTTCATCAGACGAATGTAAATTTATTATCTGGTCAGATTCCCTGTCTTGTCTACTAGCTGGATAATGAAAATTTCAAAATTAAAAAATCTTACATTTAAAAAATTATTCAAATCTACAAATCTCTTATTGCTTTGGGAAAAGAGGTTATGTTCTTCTGGATTCCTAGTCATATCTGAATCCGTAGAAACACAGTGTTGATCAGGATGCCATGAATGCACTAAAGAATGATATGATTAACTGTGATATTCCAGTTACTGATTTTAAACCATTTTTGAATATATTTCTTGTTTGTGCCAGAATGGTTGGCATCCCCAAATTAATAATAAACTTCATAAGATCCAGCCATATTTGCACACAAATAATTTCAATTGTTTTAGAAGTCGTCGAGACAAAGGTGTTTTAACAAGGTGTCGTCTTGGTCATACGTTTTTAATATGTAATATGTTCTCCTATTATTGTATGAGATCACATTTTAATCTTAAGGAATGGATGTTCTACTAATTATTAAATTACAATAATTTTCACGTCCTGCATATACATTTATGTGTACTAGTAGCTGAAATATTGCTTGCTGGGCGTAAAACATCAATCAATCATTTTGATAAGGCAATTTTCCAAAGTAAATACTTTTAAACATATTTTCATGTATGTGTAAGAAATGTTTATGATGTATATATTGTGTGTTATTTATATAGGGTGTAAAGGTGTACAAGTAGAGGAAATATGGAGCTTAGATCCAGACAGTTTTGCAAATTTAAAGTAAGTTACATTTTATTTACATCGATGAATGTAAGTTTTATGGAATATTGCATTAGGATTTTTAGCATTTTTTTCTATATACATGTAACGCTCTTAAAATAATTATTTGTACAGATTTCTATAACTTTACTTCTCTAACACAAGCATAGATTTGTATTCTGTTAAGGCCTGATAACAATCTACTTTGCAAAAAAAAAAAATTAACTCTGACTGAAAAATGCCTACATGTGCTTTTTAAAAAACATTTTGAAAATTTATAAATTTATTGCTTGAAAGACTGAATGGAACTAATATTAGTAAGGAAGTCACATGTACATTATTTGGCTTGTCATTTCCTTTAGGGATACATCTTGGTGGAACTTACGACAATAATTCCCTTCTTGTACTTGTGTAATATGAAAACCAATTATCTCCCTTTGCTCAAAATAATAAAAAGAAATTTGTTCCTCTTTTATTTGTATTTGTATATGATTTCAATTAGGTTTTTTAGCTCACCTGACCCGAAGGGTCATGTGAGCTATTGCCGTCACTTGGCGTCCGTCCGTCGTCCGTCGTCTGTCCGTTCAACTTTTCAAAAATCTTCTTCTCTGAAACCACTTGACAGAATGCAACCAAACTTGGTATGGTTGTTGCTTAGCATGTCCTTTACCAAACTATCGTTTGGATTTTTGATTCGTTAAAAAACATGGTCGCCATGGCTAAAAATAGAACAGGGGGGTCAAAATACAGTTTTTGGCTTATAGTTCAAAAAGTATTACAGATACAGGAAAACCGAAAGACCTTCCTTCTTCAGCATCAAAAGCTCTACAAAACACTCTATTTGGTCAAAGTCGTATGACGACTCCTTGTAGGAGTTATTGCACTTTAATTGTCGAAATTGATGATTTCTGCCATTTTTGCCTCAAAATCTTGAAAATTATTAAAGCTAGAGAAAAAGTTAGCATTGTTTAATTGTTCTGCTCTATGAGAGCTACAAAAATGTCTTTAGGGTCAAGATTGTGTGATAAACCGTTTAAGAGTTATTCCACTTGAACTGTTTTTTTGAATCGGTTTTAATTGATTTTTAAAAATCTTCTCCTCTGAAACCACTGAAAGTACTGCTTTGAAACTTTGTACACATTATCCGTCAAATGTCTTCAACCAAGTTTGCACAAACCATGGCTGCCATGGCTAAAAATAGAACGGGGGGGGGGGGAGGCAAAATACAGTTTTTGGCATATAGTTCGAAAAGTATGGCAGATACAGGAAAACTGAGGAGACCAGCCTTCATCAGTATTGAAAGCTCTACAAAACACTCCATTGTGTCGAAGTTGTATGATGACTTCTTGTAGGAGTTATTGCCCTTTAATTGTCGAAATTGATTATTTTTGCTATTTTTGCCACAAAATCTTGAAAATTTTTAGAACTGGAGAAAAAGTTAGCATTGCTTAATTGTTCTGCTCTATGAGGGCTACAAAAATGACTTTAGGGTCAAGATTGTCTGATTAACCGTTTAGGAATTATTCTCTTAGAACATTTTTTTAATGAATTTTAATTGATTTTAAAAAATCTTCTCCTCTAACCAATGAAAGGACTGCTTTGAAACATTGCACACATCATCTTTAGGATGTCCTCTACCAAAATTTTGCAAATCATTACAGCTGACTACCTACGTTGGCTTAAAATAGAAAGGGGGGGGGTCAAGGGAGTTTTTGGCTGATAGTTAAAAAATTTTAACAGGTACAGCAAGTTAACCTCCCTCCTAAGCATCAAAAGCTCCTCCGTATAGGAGTTATTTCCCTTAAAAGGTCAAAATTAATGACTTTTGCAGAAGTGTTGGTCAATTCCTTATAGGAACGAAATTCTATATGAAAAAGGGTTGTTTGATTTCAGGTGAGCGATACAGGCTCCTGGGAGCTTCTAGTATAAATTATGCATATTAAATAGGCATGAAATATGTTAGCTATAGGATGTAGTATAAATTCTACATGTATAAATACATAAAAGCAGACTATTGGAATTCCAGGTACTCTGTGATTACTAGTATTTATAGGAGATGCTATAATGCTACATGGAATTCAAATAGTTTGCTTTTATGTTACATGTACATACATGTAGCATTTTTTTCTGTTTATGTACATGTACTGGGAAAATTATGTATTTACCTGTTTTCTGACATGTCTAAAGGGATATTACTCTTTACAACTAGCAAATGATTTGCTTTAGAAAAATTAGAATAATTATAAAATGGATATTGATGTCATTTATAGACCAGTATATGGGTTGATTTTCTTGTTCAAATGGCAGCCAGAATCAGAACCAGAAGGGTCTATTGTACAGGACAGTAGACTGGAGAAGATATTTTTTGCCAAACAGGTTTGTTAACTCTTTTCTACTGATTGTTTGTTAACTTGTTCTCATCCTGAGTGTAGCTGAAATACTGCTTGCTGAACATAAAGCAAACATCAAATCAATCAATCAATCAATCAATCAAAATGTCTACATTTACAAATATTTGAAGGTGACACTAAATTTAAATGATTTGATGAATAGTTTAATCAATCATATATGTAACAATTTTCTACCACTGTACCCATTTTGTTTTAATATGTTTTCTGTGACTGAACTTAAGATTTCTTGCGTGAACAAGGTGGACTCATAAGTTTCCTAAATCATAAAGCCCATGCAGTGTAAGATTCGGCCCAATTTACATGTATAATTGTCAATTATGGCTACTAACTTGTAATTAATCCCCTGCTTTGAAGAAAAGGGGGGTATTCAGCAGCTTGTTAACCCCTGTCCAATGGTCCTTCGTCCGCAACATAACACTACTTATCAGAACTCTTGAAATTGTATATGTGACCTTACCATGATGTCTTATATTGCGAGTACCTATTTCAGGTCTGTTGCATACCTACTTTCTGTTTAGCGACTTAGTCAATTCAATGATGTGAACAGCAGGGGTATAGTGAGAGATCAGTAGCTCACAGGTTACTAGTTTATAAGAGCCCAAGACAGTTTTTAAGGGATGTTGGAAATTCCTCAATTTTTACTTAAGAAATAGATTATTGCGAGCGGGCTTTATGGGAATTAGAACATGGTCAGACCTTATATTTGTCAATATTTTATACAGAGCGATAGCGAGGTATAAAATGAAGACAAATATAAGGTCTGACCATGTTCTAATTCCCATAAAGCCCGCTCGCAATAATCTATTTCGATTCTAATATGTCTAACAAATGTTTTAAAATTTCGAAGCGGTTCTAAGAGGACGCTTTCAGTGGTAATATTGTTTTTTTGAAACTAATACGATATATCCCAAAACAGTATGTTAAAGCAAATAAAATTGACATAAACATATTTTCTCGTCATTTTATTGAATGTACGTACCTTTTAAACAAAAATATTGAGAAATCTTAACGAAATTGCATCGTTCCAGTTTGAAATTTTCAGTTCAGCGTAATATGACGTCGGAATTCTAATTGTGACGTCATGTTAATTCGCATGTAGAATTGTTAAAAAAACAATGTATCGGGAGTAGTTTAAATCATATAAATCTCAGAATTCAGACTAAAAGTAACTAAATTATTAACAATAACGATAATTATGGATAACACATAACAAACGGCATTTGTAAGTCAGTTTTTACATTTACACTAAACACGCAGTTTACGCATGTGCGAACTAAACTTATTGGAATTTTGACACGGCTTTGTTTACATAGCTAAAGCAGGACGTCATATTAGAATTGGTATTGAATATATCAATAAATGACACCCTCCTTACATGTATGTCTTACATGCATGTATTCATGAATGCAAAGTAAAGCCCTTAGTTATATTGTAGTTTGAGTTTCATAATTTAAATTATGTCCCTTTTACAGGTTATAAACAATGCCTGTGCAACACAAGCCATTCTTAGTATACTGTTGAATTGTGAGTCCCACACAGTAGAGTTAGGAGAGACATTAAGTAATTTTAAAGAATTTGTACAAAGTTTTGAACCTGGGGTAAGTTTACTTCATTATTAATGATTATGTTGCAGTATAGAAGAGTTCACACAGGACTGTTCCAGCAAAAAAAAAATCACCAATAAAATGGAGAAAAAAAATTTCTCAGAAATAACTTTACAATTTATATCATTTTTTTTATCAGAATGGAAAACCCGCCATTGACTTATCAACACTGGAGTTGTTATTTTGAGGTATTTTAAGCTTTGAGTTAATAAGTTGATAAGGATTGCAAGTTTTTCTTATGACAATATGGGTTCTGCCGTGGTACTCTTGCTTTATCTTCAGATTAAAACTGCAACTGATGTGATTCAGCTGAAAAATTTCACAATGTGGCATAAAACATAATTACAAGTAAAACTTACAAACTAAAAACATGAAATAAACAAAGTAAAAATAAGGAGATAATACACATGTAAATAGTCATGATAGTACAAATAATTTACAATTGGAATTCAAAAAAGTTCTCAGCTATTGTGTATAATTATTTATTGAAGCAGGTGAGACATTTGTATTTAACTTTGAGAAATAAAACAGTAAATTATAAAGAACATTGCTTTATCTATTCAGTTAAGAGGCTTAACCCTTAGCAATTCAGATGTTATCAGACAAGTACACAACAGTTTTTCAAGGTAATTATACTTTGTTATTGTTATCTTATAGACTTTACTAGAATGCTTAATAAAAAAAATCACCATTTCTATGGTAAAAACATTGGACCATGTAGTGATAATGAACGTCAAATTTCATTGTAACAATCTTAGCCAAGTTAGAATTTAAATCCTTTGTTTTTGCCATTTTTGCTACTATAGTTTAGATAAAAAAGCTTGAATTTAAGTGTAAAATTGGTCTTAAATTTCTTTTGAGAAATTTAGGCCAGTCCTAATATTACAAAGACAAGTTAATTTATAAGAAGAGATCTATCTTTGCAAACACAGGTTAAGGTTGTATTGGCCATGGCTAAAGAAAAGATATATTTTTTTAAAAGTTCTACTGAAATTGGTGGTTTAAAATACAGTCAAACCTGTACATGTCTTAGCGACTCCCTCCATATAAGGACTTCTTGTGTTATCTGACCTTATTTTTTCCTCCCCAGCATTTTTGCATTCATTTTACTTTGTATAATGACTCCCTGTCTTTTGCAACAATCGACTGTGTTTTACTGATTAAGATTTTGGTGAAAGTAGTTTAAAATTTTCAGACAAACAATCTGAAGCATATAAAATCAATTTATTGTAAAATTAATATTTTAGCTTTATTTATGGTAAAAACCAAGTTCACAGGCAATATAAATTGGTTTGAGATACATACATGTACTAGTATATAGCCATAGGTAAATAGAAGGATCAATTAGAGAGTTATTTTGACAGCTTAAATAGAAGTAGGGTATTAAGTAAGAGGCAAGAACAATAGGCTACCCACGGACCATGAGGCAGAAGACAGTTTACATTTCACAAGAGGCAAGAACAATAGGCTACCCACGGACCATGAGGCAGAAGACAGTTTACATTTCACAAGAAGCAAGAACAATAGGCTACCCACAGACTATGAGGCAGAAGACAGTTTACATTTCACAAGAGGCAAGAACAATAGGCTACCCACGGACCATGAGGCAGAAGACAGTTTACATTTCACAAGAGGCAAGAACAATAGGCTACCCACGGACCATGAGGCAGAAGACAGTTTACATTTCACAAGAGGCAAGAACAATAGGCTACCCACGGACTATGAGGCAGAAGACAGTTTACATTTCACAAGAGGCAAGAACAATAGGCTACCCACGGACCATGAGGCAGAAGACAGTTTACATTTCACAAGCGGCAAGAACAATAGGCTACCCACGGACCATGAGGCAGAAGACAGTTTACATTTCACAAGAGGCAAGAACAATAGGCTACCCACGGACCATGAGGCAGAAGACCGTTTACATTTCACAAGAGGCAAGAACAATATGCTACCCACAGACTATGAGGCAGAAGACAGTTTACATTTCACAAGAGGCAAGAACAATAGGCTACCCACGGACCATGAGGCAGAAGACAGTTTACATTTCACAAGAGGTAAGAACAATAGGCTACCCATGGACCATGAGGCAGAAGACAGTTTACATTTCACAAGAGGCAAGAACAATAGGCTACCCACAGACTATGAGGCAGAAGACAGTTTACATTTCACAAGAGGCAAGAACAATAGGCTACCCACGGACCATGAGGCAGAAGACAGTTTACATTTCACAAGAGGCAAGAACAATAGGCTACCCACGGACCATGAGGCAGAAGACAGTTTACATTTCACAAGAGGCAAGAACAATAGGCTACCCACAGACTATGAGGCAGAAGACAGTTTACATTTCACAAGAGGCAAGAACAATAGGCTACCCACGGACGATGAGGCAGAAGACAGTTTACATTTCACAAGAGGCAAGAACAATAGGCTACCCACGGACCATGAGGCAGAAGACAGTTTACATTTCACAAGAGGCAAGAACAATAGGCTACCCACGGACCATGAGGCAGAAGACAGTTTACATTTCACAAGAGGCAAGAACAATAGGCTACCCACAGACTATGAGGCAGAAGACAGTTTACATTTCACAAGAGGCAAGAACAATAGGCTACCCACGGACCATGAGGCAGAAGACAGTTTACATTTCACAAGAGGCAAGAACAATAGGCTACCCACGGACCATAAGGCAGAAGACAGTTTACATTTCACAAGAGGCAAGAACAATAGGCTACCCACAGACCATGAGGCAGAAGACAGTTTACATTTCACAAGAGGCAAGAACAATAGGCTACCCACAGACCATGAGGCAGAAGACAGTTTACATTTCACAAGAGGCAAGAACAATAGGCTACCCACGGACCATGAGGCAGAAGACAGTTTACATTTCACAAGAGGCAAGAACAATAGGCTACCCACGGACCATGAGGCAGAAGACAGTTTACATTTCACAAGAGGCAAGAACAATAGGCTACCCACAGACCATGAGGCAGAAGACAGTTTACATTTCACAAGAGGCAAGAACAATAGGCTACCCACGGACCATGAGGCAGAAGACAGTTTACATTTCACAAGAGGCAAGAATAATAGGCTACCCACGGACCATGAGGCAGAAGACAGTTTACATTTCACAAGAAGCAAGAACAATAGGCTACCCACAGACTATGAGGCAGAAGACAGTTTACATTTCACAAGAGGCAAGAACAATAGGCTACCCACGGACCATGAGGCAGAAGACAGTTTACATTTCACAAGAGGCAAGAACAATAGGCTACCCACGGACCATGAGGCAGAAGACAGTTTACATTTCACAAGAGGCAAGAACAATAGGCTACCCACGGACCATGAGGCAGAAGACAGTTTACATTTCACAAGAGGCAAGAACAATAGGCTACCCACGGACCATGAGGCAGAAGACAGTTTACATTTCACAAGAGGCAAGAACAATAGGCTACCCACGGACCATGAGGCAGAAGATAGTTTACATTTCACAAGAGGCAAGAACAATAGGCTACCCACGGACGATGAGGCAGAAGACAGTTTACATTTCACAAGAGGCAAGAACAATAGGCTACCCACGGACTATGAGGCAGAAGACAGTTTACATTTCACAAGAGGCAAGAACAATAGGCTACCCACGGACCATGAGGCAGAAGACAGTTTACATTTCACAATCAATCTTTTTTTTGGAAAAATGATATAAAATTCACAAACGTTCTTAATATACAGGAAGTCTGTTTGGTCATTCAGTTTTTTAAAATTTATTATTTTTCAGGCAACAAATGTTTGAATTTGAAGAAAAACAGGCAAAGAAAGATGATGATGTGTTCCATTTTGTAGGTTATATTCCTATTGGGGGTCGTTTGTATGAATTAGATGGTCTAAAAGATGGTCCAGTTGACTTGGGTATGTCATTTGGGTATCAGGTGAATTTTGTTGATAGGTGATGTAAATCTACTGCAAATATATTATCTTTGTCAATTTCTTCATAGGGAACAGTATATACTTATTTTTAACGTCAATATATTATGCTGCTTAGATGTTTATGCTTCAAATTTTCAGTTTAAAAAAATATTAAAATAAGTGAGCAAAGTAGAAATATTGATATTAAAGCAGATATTTTGTTGTTTGTATTGATTGCATTTAACTCATTGTTTACAAACTGCTGAAATAATCATGCTGTATAAGGGTACATATTTCCTGACAATTTTAATATGCGTTCTTGATGCATTGGAATACATATTTGTTATTTCTCAACTTTCACATATCAGTCAGTGGCATGATAGATTTGATATAGGTTTCTGAAATGGCAAAAGAAGAAAACAAATAGGATTTTTCATAATTGTAATAATAATAATCAGTAACCCATTATTGATTCCTTTACACACTCTCTGGCACAGAGAACATAACTGGTTCCCAGATACAATGTATAACCTCTGCCACACGTCATCCCCCATTTACTGCTGGACTGCAAATGGTGTTTGTAAAGAAAGATCGATAGTTAAAAATTACTGCATAGCATTTGTACAGTATGAGAGGCTCATCTGCCATGAGAGATATCTCTCATGCATTACCAATGATTCGGCAGTTGTGATTGTTCTTGATGTAAGATGCCCAGAATCCTTTGTGTGGAGATTGTCCTTTAAATTGCTAGCAAACCTTTCTATTCCTGTTTCCTCTATACACATGTAAATACATAAATATTTTGTTGTTTCCCTTTTTTTTTTTGGTGTTTTATTTTCTTAGCATAATTTAACCTTATTTGTCCCTGCCAAAAAATGTTTATTTTAGTAATGTTTTAACTTTGTGTCATTTAGGAGAAATAATTATTCAACTTAATGCCTACATTTACCTGCTTCTGAAATACCTTAATGCCTACATTTACCTGCTTCTGAAATACCTTAATGCCTACATTTACCTGCTTCTGAAATACCTTAATGCCTACATTTACCTGCTTCTGAAATACCTTAATGCCTACATTTACCTGCTTCTGAAATACCTTAATGCCTACATTTACCTGCTTCTGAAATACCTTAATGCCTACATTTACCTGCTTCTGAAATACCTTAATGCCTACATTTACCTGCTTCTGAAATACCTTAATGCCTACATTTACCTGCTTCTGAAATACCTTAATGCCTACATTTACCTGCTTCTGAAATACCTTAATGCATTGAAAACATTCTTCATTTCAGGATCAGTACCTGCAGACTCAGACTGGTTAACTGTAGTTCAGCCTATTCTTGAGAAAAGAATGCAGAAGTAAGTGCCTTTAAGGTCCATTTGATAGGAAATGCAGAAGTAAGTCCCTTTAAGGTCTGTTTGATAGGAAATGCATGTAATATAAATCACCATTAAAGTGGGTGTTACACAAACAGAATTTAAGTCCCTAAACAAACATTCAGTGTGTAAAAAATTAATAAGAAACACTAAGAACAAAAACTGTCATGGTACGGAACAGATAAATTTCTGATGTTGTCCAACTTGCCAGCTTTACCAATAGCTCAAACTGTTCTTGACGACCCTTTGAGTTATAATTATTGAAGTTCTATTTTACTTTATTTTCTTAACATAATCTAATTTAAGTACCTATAATTTAGAGTATCTTTGTGACATGTATGAAAGCAGCAATTGTTTATATGATTGTAGAGGTTGTATCCCTTATACAGCAGTAGTTTGCCAATTGAACTTGATCAACATTATGTAATATGAATTCTTCTATCATCAGTAGTTACCTCCAGATTAAAAAATCTGCAAATTTATTCTATTTTTGGCTGAAATTATTGCTCTTGGGAATGCAAACATTTATTTTAAATATATAAATATTTATAATAAAATTTATCCTGCTTAGAGTACTAGCAGTGTTTAGAACATCTAAATTATTTGCATATGTTAGTGAATGTAATTTGATATGTGACATGCTAGCTGATCAACATCAGTTACTCTATCAGCATTTAAAAAACTGAAAGGATTTAAAATAAGTTTCTGTCTGATTCATTTCTGTACTGTTAAACAAGAGATTTAAAATTCTAAAACCAAGGTAATCATTGTCACTAAATTGAAATTGATAGTAAGTTATCTAAATTTTTATAAGAAAATACTTTTTTGATCCCCATTATTTATTTTTTGTCTACAGGTACAGTACAGATGAAATCCATTTTAATTTAATGGCTGTTGTCTCAGATAGGAAAACAATGTATGAGAAGAGGATTATAGAGTTAACTTCATTAATGGAGGTAACTGGCTACTTAAAACTGAGGTTTCAAGTTAAGTCAGTGTGCTGCACTCTAACCTTGATTCAATCGTTTTTGTTTCTTTGAATGTTGTTTAATGCCACTTTCAGCAATTTTTCAACTATATCATGGCATCCAGTTTTTATTACAGGAGGAAGCCGGAGTGCTCGGACAGAACCATGACCTTCGGTAGGAAAACTGGAAATCCTTGTTAATTAAGATTGGAGTCGAGTGCACTCTGCCTCCAGTGAGACTTGAGCCTGAGAAGTTGACAGACCACTTGATCAATAGTAGAAAAACTATCTTTACCACTCCCCCACCAAGGCCCCCCCCTTGATTTGAAAGGATTTCCAGTTTTTCTGCTGATAGTCAAGGGTTTTCCACATGGTACTTTGGCTTCATACCTCAATAAAAACTGGATGTTTTATAAAGCTGATAAAGAGCTGAAGTGGTGGTAAACCTTATTTGAAAAAATACACATTTGTAGAGGTCATTAGTAATACTACAGTACATTGTCACATTAAGATATATTACTGTACATTGTACATGTTGAAAGTTAATCACATACATGTTAAAAAGAATAGGAATAGGTCATGCATGGAATTTTTTTCTGTTTTCTTGGAATCCAGACTGAAGTTTATTTAGCTGCAATAATGTAGCTCATTTTTTTATTAGCTCACCTGACCCGAAGGGTCATGTGAGCTATTGCCATCACTTGGCGTCCGTCGTCGTCCATCGTCGTCGTCGTCGTTAACTTTTCTTCAAAAATATTCTCCTCCAAAACCACTGAAGGGATTGCTTTGAAACTTTGCACACATCATCAGTAAAATGTCCTCTACCAAGTTTGCCCAAATCATGGCCTCAGACCAACCAACATGGCTAAAAATAGAACAGGGGGGTCAAAATACAGTTTTTTGCTTATAGTTCAAAAAGTATAACAGATACAGGAAAACCGAACAGACTTTCCTTCTTCAGCATCTAAAGCTCTACAAAACACTCCATTGGGTCAAAGTTGTATGATGTCTCCTTGTAGGAGTTATTACTCTTTAATTGTGAAAATTGATGATTTTTGCCATTTTTGCCTCAAAATCTTGAAAATTATTAGAACTAGAGAAAAAGTTAGCATTGCTTAATTGTTCTGCTCTATGAGATCTACAAAAATGACTTAAGGGTCAAGATTGTCTGATTAACCGTTTAAGAGTTATTCCCCTTGAACTGTTTCTTTTAATTGGTTTTAATTGATTTTTTAAAATCTTCTCCTCTGAAACAACTGAAAGTACTGCTTTGGAACTTTGTACACATCATCCATCAAATTTCCTCAACCAAGTTTGTACCAGCCATGGCTGCAGATTAACCAACATGGCCACCATGGCTAAAAATAGGACGGAGGGGGGGGGAGGGGGTAAAATACAGTTTTTGGCTTATATTTAAAAAAGTGTAACAGATACAGGAAAACCGAAGAAACATGCCTTCATCTGCATCAAAAGCTCTACGAAACACTCCATTAGGTTGAAGTTGTATGATGACTCCTTATAGGAGTTATTGCCCTTTAATTGTCCAAATTGATTATTCTTCACATTTTGGCCTCAAAATCTTAAAAATTATTAGAACTAGAGAAAAAGTTAGCATCGCTTAATTGTTCTGCTCTATGAGGGCTACAAAAATGACTTTAGGGTCAAGATTGTCTGATGAACCGTTTAGGAATTATTCTCCTTGAACATTTTTTTAATCAATTTTACTTGATTTTAAAAAATCTTCTCCTGTTTAACCAATGTAAGGACTGCTTTGAAACATTGCACACATCATCTTTAGGACGTCCTCTACCAAAATTTTGCAAATCATGACACCTGACTACCTACATAGCTACGTTGGCTTAAAATTGAAAAAATGAAAAAAGGGAGGGGGGGGGGGGGGAGTTGAGAGAGTTTTCGACTGATAGTTAAAAATGTATAACAGGTACAGCAAATTTGAAGTGAACCTCCCTTCTCCCTCTAAGCATCAAAAGCTCCTCCTTATAGGAGTTATTTCCCTTAAAAGGTCAAAATTAATGATTTTTGCTGAAGTGTTGGGCAATTCCTTATAGCAATGAAAAGCTGGATAAAAAAGGGTTGTTTGGTTTCAGGTTCAGGTGAGCGATACAGGCTCCTGGGAGCCTCTAGTTATGGACAGAGCTACAAAGAGGTCCCATTACACGAAATGGAGCAGCCAGGAGTGATTCACACCTGGGGGTTTTATGTATATTGTCAGCTATTAATCTGTTTCCCTGGTTTTCTACATACTTTTTAATGTCTTTGAAGTTTTACTGATATTTCTACAATACATTATTCGTTAGTTTTCCACTTTATTCCTATCATGGCTTTGTTGTCAAAATTTCAATTCCAGAAGTGCATAATTTTGGAATCGATTTGGTAAAAAAACTATCATATTGGATCATTTTATCTATATTCATTGCATATTCCAGATACACTTTTTGCAGATACGATTTTGTAGTTCTACACTCCACAATTTCAATTTTGTCAACAATACCATGATTAGGAAAAAGTGAAAATTATTCAATTAGACATTGTAGAAATGTCAGTCCAAAGGCAGAGAAAGGAAAAAGTATTTAATAAACAAAATCAGCAGTTTAATAGGGGAAAATATGTATAAATTCCAAGAGTGTTTCTGCTCCATTATGAGTAATGGGACCTTTTTGTAGCTCCATCCATAAAAATAGCAGGAGCTACATTATTGTAGCTAAAGTTTAGATTACTGTTTCTTTAATAATTATATTTTAACTTTTTGACATTTTTCATAATTCAGTAAAAATATATGGGCTCTGAAGAGTTAAATACAATATTTTTAAATTACCAATAATATTTAAACAAATATTACTTTTTACATAATTTGTTGGATGGAGGCTCAGTATGTCATGCCAAGAAGAATTGGTTAGTGATGTGACCAACAAGTAACAAATGTTTTGTTTTTGTTATCAGGATAGTGGTATGGAGACAGATAATTTACAGACAGAAATCGGCCATTTACATGATCTGATACAGGAAGAAGAAGGCAAGATGAAGAGATATAGAGTAAGAGTCACTTCTCACTAATGCAACCTTTAATAGCATATGCTGTACACAATACTGGAAGACTGATCAGAGTAGGGAAACCACCCCACCTATCTCTTTTTATCCCTTTATTTTATAAATTGTCATGTATGGTGCATCACTAAAGAAAATTGGTGAAAAGCACAGGGAAAATTTTGTTTTGGTAATAAGGGCTCCCTTTTACAACCTAAAATGAACATGTAGTGGACTTTCAGAAAGCTCGATTGACATACAGCGACTAATAACTACTCTGATCTACAACAAAGCAATGTACATTGTATATGGTGGCTTGGGAGACATGTTAAATTTCTTGGATTGAAGTTAATTTCATTGTGCTATTCTAACAAGCTATGATTCTGGTAAACAGCTAATTTATTTTTTCAATTTATGATTCATATTTGAGACTTCATTTAGTGGGGGCATCTGTGTCACATGGACACATTCTTCAGTTTTTCTATTTATGATTCTATTTTTGATACTAGCATTGATCTTGTCATAGAGATCAGTGTTCAATAGAACATATAAGGCACCACAAATTACTGCAAAATGTCTTTAAGAGGAATGGGTAGCAAGAAAGTAAGGGAGATTTATAAAGTTTTAAGCATTTATATAGCCATTTTTGCAAGATTTGTAACTATAGTGTTCAATGTCAGATTCCTGATGTTTAATATCCATTTCATCGAGAACGAGGTTTAAATGATTGTACATCATTTAAGTGTTTAATAAATATATTGTTTATTGGATAGTTGGTCAGTTATCAGAAACATTTCTTACTTGTACATTTTAAAATAAATCAGAATGGATCTGCTACTTGCAGGTTGAAAATATCAGAAGAAAACATAACTATCTGCCATTTATTATGGAATTGTTAAAAATACTGGCAGAACAGAAACAGTTGTTACCACTTGTGGAAAAGGTGAGTTTAAATTTAATTTTGTTGTTGTAGATTACTGTAAATTCATTTAATTTTGTGGACAACTTTTTGTGGTTTGAGGAATGTTTGCACTGGTAAAAGCAACAATATTTTGTTCAGTACTGAGTGGTTTGCTAGTCCCCACAAAAATCAAGAAAAAAATAGCAACCCACAAAAAATAATTATGAAGCACTATACAGTCAAACCTGTCTTAGCGACCCCCTTCATATAACTACTTCCTGTGTTATGCGACCATATTTATTCCTCCCAAACATTTTCCCGTTCATTATACCTTTATACAACGACTCTCTGTCTTAGGCGACTAACAAACGTTTTTCCGTTTGTTTTGACTGAGAAAACCTGTCTAAAAAGACTATCGAGACGGTTAAAGGAATTAAATAATAAATAAAACCTGTCTGACGAAAAGATTTGTAGCCATTTTAAATTTTCAAGCTTCTTTGTCACGTAAAAACTAAAGATGTTTTTATCGTCTTTGATGCGATGTTCAGATTGCCCTGTCCATGTGCCTATTTGATTTTATTGCCATTCAGATTAGAAATGTTGATGTTTCTCACAATATAGTTCTTATTAGCTCGGTCCATGTGAGCTTTTGCTGTCACTTGTCGTCCGTCGTAAACTTTTTCAAAAATCTTCTCCTCTGAAAGGACTGGGCCAATTTTTTTCAAACTTAGCCACAATCATCCTTAGGGTTCCTAGTTTCAAGTTTGTACCCAGGGTGTTGATCAACAGACAAATATGGCCGCTGTTACTAAAAATAGAACATGGGGGTCAACACAGGTTTTTGATCATTATCTAAAACACTATAATAGCTATAGAGAAAACTGTTACTTCAAATTGATCAGCACATTAGGGTCTACAATAGTTGCTATTAGTGTGAAGTTGTGTTTTGGCTTCTTGTAGGATTTATTGCCCTTTATTGACGATTTTTGACAAAATTTTTGGTATTTACAATATAACCTGAAAACTATACGCGGTAGAGGGAAACTGTAAATTGCAAAAATGATCAGCAATAAAAGCCCTACAATTCACTTGATTTGTCTGAAATTGTCAGATGACTCCTTATATGAGTTATTGCCCTTAAATGGTAATTTTTTATGAAATTTTCCGTTTTCGTCCTGTAACTTTAAAACTATAACAGCTAGAGTAAAACTGTAAATGGCAAAAATGATCAACAATACAAGCCCTAAAATTCACTGTATTAGTCTGAAATTGTCAGATGACTCCTTATAGGAGTTATTGCCCTTAAATGGCAATTTTTTATGAAATTTTCCAATTTTGTCCTGTAACTTGAAAACTATAGCAGCTAGATTGAAACTGTAAATTGCACAAATGATCAGCAATAAAGGCCCTACAATTCACTTGATTGGTCTGAAATTGTCAGACAACTCCTTAAATAAGTTATTGCCCATAAATGACACTTTTTTATGAAATTTTCCGTTTTTGTCCTGTAACTTAAACACTGTAACAGCTAGAGTGAAACTGTTTAAAGCAAAAATGATCAGCAATACAAGCCCTACAAATTACTAAATAAGTCTGAAATTGTCAGATGACTCCTTATAGGGGTTATTGCCCTTAAATGACAATTTTGTTATGCAATATTCCATTTTTGTCCTGTAACTTGAAAACTATAGTAGCTAGATTAAAACTTTAAATTGCACAAATGATCAGCAATAGAAGCCCTACAAATGATTGCTTAGTCCAAAATTGCAAGATGACTCTTTATCGGAGTTATTGCCCTTTCATTATAAATTTGGACAAATGAACAGTTTTTTAATTATGAATTAGTCTAAAACACACCTATAAGTAGAGTAAAACTGTAAATTTCTTAAGTACCCTAAAGGACAATGCCTAAAAACCATTTAATTTTTAGAAATTATCGATAGCACCTTAATTTTTGAAGAAATGTTTAGTTTTTGCACAGTAACTTAAAAGCTATAACAACTAGACTGAAACTGTTAATTTCAAAAATTTTAATATAGTTGAAGTCATTTGGATTCCAGGTGAGCGATTACAGGCTCCTGGGTGCCTCTAGTTACATGTCCATGCCATTTTGTTTTACAATATGACCTACACTGACAAACTGACCTACACTTTCTGCATATAGCATATTGTGAAGAAAACCAGTAAATCCCGTACAAAGAAAAAACAACAACTGAATGAGGAATAAAGTTGACATTAGTTAATACAATCGGAAATCAAAACACTCATAATTGTTGTATATTTGTACTTTTGTCATAACATGAAATAAATGTCATATGTTACTTTTTAGCTCACCTGACCCAAAGGGTCGTGTGAGCTATTGTTATCACTTTGCGTCCGTCGGCGTCGTTGTCGTCGTCGTCGGCGGGGTCTGTAAACTTTTTACATTTTAATCTTCTTCTCTGAAACCACTTGGCCATTTGAAACCAAACTTGGCCATAATGTTCATTGGATGGACCTTTACAAAGTTTGTGTTTTTTATTTTGATTGATAAACCATTATGGCCGCCACCTCAAGACTTAGTTTAACATAGGACCCTATGGGAAAAAAGTTAAAAAGGGCTTCTTCTCTGAAACCGTTTAACCAATCAAAACAAAACTTACTACCAATATTGTTTGGATGGTCCTCTATAAAGTTTGTGTTTTTGATGGGAATTGGAAATTCAAAATGGCGGCCACCGCAGGACTTAGTTTAACATAGAACCCTATGGGAAAAAGTTTTAAAAGGCTTCTTCTCTGAAACCGGTTAATCAATGGAAACAAAAACTTACTAGCAATATTGTTTGGATGGTCCTCTATAAAGTTTGTGTTTTTTATGGCAATTGGAAATTCAAAATGGCTGCCACCGCAGGACTTAATTTAACATAGGACCCTATGGGAAAAAGTTTGAAAGGCTTCTTTTCTGAAACCGATCAATCAATGGAAACAAAACTTACTAGCAATATTGTTTGGATGGTCCTCTATAAAGTTTGTGTTTTTTATGGCAATTGGAAATTCAAAATGGCTGTCACCGCAGGACTTAATTTAACATAGGACCCTATAAGAAAAAGTTTGAAAGGCTTCTTTTCTGAAACCGGTCAACCAATGGAAACAAAACTTACTAGCAATATTGTTTGGATGGTCCTCTATAAAGTTTATGTTTTTTTATCCCAATCGGAAATTCAAAATGGCCGCCACCGCAGGGCTTGGTTTAACATTCGACCCTATGAGAAAAAAGTTTAAAAGGGCTTCTTCTCTGAAACCGTTTAACCAATCAAAACAAAACTTACTAGCAATACTGTTTGGATGGTCCTCTATAAAGTTTATGTTTTTTATGGCAATTGGAAATTCAAAATGGCCACTACCGCAGGACTTAATTTAACATAGGACCCTATGGGAAAAAGTTTTTAAAGGTATTTTCTCTGAAACCGGTTAATCAATGGAAACAAAAACTTACTAGCAATATTGTTTAGATGGTCCTCTATACAGTTTATGTTTTTTATGGCAATTGGAAATTCAAAATGGCCGCTACCGCAGGACTTAGTTTAACATGGGACCCTATGGGAAAAAGTTTTTAAAGGCTTTTTCTCTGAAACCGGTTAATCAATGGAAACAAAAACTTACTAGCAATATTGTTTGGATGGTCCTCTATAAAGTTTATGTTTTTTATGGCAATTGGAAATTCAAAATGGCCGCTACCGCAGGACTTAGTTTAACATAGGACCCTATGGAAAAAAGCTTTTAAAGGCTTTTTCTCTTAAACCGGTTAATCAATGGAAACAAAAACTTACTAGCAATATTGTTTGGATGGTCCTCTATAAAGTTTGTGTTTTTGATGGGAATTGGAAATTCAAAATGGCGGCCACCGCAGGACAGTTTAACATAGAACCCTATGGGAAAAAGTTTTAAAAGGCTTCTTCTCTGAAACCGGTTAATCAATGGAAACAAAAACTTACTAGCAATATTGTTTGGATGGTCCTCTATAAAGTTTGTGTTTTTTATGGCAATTGGAAATTCAAAATGGCTGCCACTGCAGGACTTAATTTAACATAGGACCCTATGGGAAAAAGTTTGAAAGGCTTCTTTTCTGAAACCGGTCAACCAATGGAAACAAAACTTACTAGCAATATTGTTTGGATGGTCCTCTATAAAGTTTATGTTTTTTTATCCCAATCGGAAATTCAAAATGGCCGCCACCGCAGGACTTGGTTTAACATTCGACCCTATGAGAATAAAGTTTAAAAGGGCTTTTTCTCTGAAACCGTTTTACCAATCAAAACAAAACTTACTAGCAATACTGTTTGGATGGTCCTCTATAAAGTTTATGTTTTTTATGGCAATTGGAAATTCAAAATGGCCGCTACCGCAGGACTTAGTTTAACATAGGACCCTATGGAAAAAAGCTTTTAAAGGCTTTTTCTCTTAAACCGGTTAATCAATGGAAACAAAAACTTACTAGCAATATTGTTTGGATGGTCCTCTATAAAGTTTATGTTTTTTATGGCAATTGGAAATTCAAAATGGCCGCTACCGCAGGACTTAGTTTAACATAGGACCCTATGGGAAAAAGCTTTTAAAGGCTTCTTCTCTGAAACAGGTTAATCAATGGAAACAAAAACTTACTAGCAATATTGTTTGGATGGTCCTCTATAAAGTTTATGTTTTTTATGGCAATTGGAAATTCAAAATGGCCGCTACCGCAGGACTTAGTTTAACATAGGACCCTATGGGAAAAAGCTTTTAAAGGCTTCTTCTCTGAAACAGGTTAATCAATGGAAACAAAAACTTACTAGCAATATTGTTTGGATGGTCCTTTATAAAGTTTATGTTTTTTATGGCAATTGGAAATTCAAAATCGCCGCCACCGCCGCAGGACTTAGTTTAACATAGGACCCAATGGCAAATAAAAAAAATCTCTATACAACGGGTTAACCAATGAAACAAAGCTTTCTAGTAATATTGTTTGGATGGTCCTATTTAAAGTTTATTGAAAATTACAGGACTTACTTCAACATCAGGGAAATGCCATCTTCATTGCCTATAAAATCAGGTGAGCGATACAGGCTCTTAAGAGCCTCTGGTTACTTAATAATAATACAGGTCTACAATTCACTCTTTCACAAGCTGACATAATGACTGTGCTGATTGGTATGCAAACATCATGACCTCGGTATAAAGATCCCCTGTCTAATGTGACCTATTTTTACAATTTCCCTTTAAAGGTCGAGTCAGGTTTGACTGTATATATATATTTGTTGTACTCCAGTTGTCCTTGGGTGCAAGGGTGAGTTACTTTTGAAAATAATCATCAGTCTTGCAGTCCAAATGGTAATTTAGCGATATATATTATGGACATGTCAACAAAAATACAGCAAGAATGTACATGTACATTAAAGTAAAGTAATATAAAATAAAGTATATTTTTTCTACAGTAATTGCAGCACTAAAAAAAAAACCTACCTGACTTGTAGTATTATAATTGTATAAAAGCTAATTAAATAAATAATAATGTTTCATAATTAACAACTGATTTTATTCGTGTATAATTTTCACACTTTTCTGATTAAAGCACAGCTAAAACATTTTTTTGCAGTAATTGACATGTTAAAATATTTTTCATAGGCTAAAGAAAAAGCAGCAAAAAAGAAAGAAGAAAAAGAGAAAATGAAGCAGACATAGTACAAATAGCTCACTGGTGTATACTAACTGTTTTTTTATTGCCTTGTTAGACAAATGGCTATTTTATTTTATGAGAAGATGCTGTGGGTATGAAAGATACCTGACGGAATGAACACTAGTTTACTGGTCAATACCAAGTGCATGACTGAGTAGCTTATCCTCTGGTTACATTGTTGTTCTTTTTATTTATGAAAATATTTTCAGTTATCAGAGTGAAGGAGGAAGAAAACTAATAACAATACCGTTCAATTTATACAAGAATTGAATAAATCAATCTTCCATACTTGTCAGCTCTCCCAATATTTATTTCTACAGACATAAAATAGCAGACTAAAGTTTATTCTTGTTGTCTGGAAGAACACAGTTGTCGTAAAATGAAACAAAAAATGTGTCAGAGTTAACGGAATTTCTTAAAATTTTCCATTAAACTTAAATTAGATTTCTGATGAGTAGAATTTGTAGCTAAATTTTTCTTTGTTGCTAACTGAAGCTACTGTGCCAGAGATACACAAACTGTGGTACTTAATTCATTGTCGTTTTCTCAAACTATTGACCATGTCAATACATGGCCACTGGCACTAAATGCACTCTCTCATATTACTTTATTGTTGTCACCTTTGATCAACTTATTGAGTAATTACCAACAATGATGTCACATCGTTAAAAAAATTAAGACAGTGTGCATGACATAGTCAACATTTCTAATCTATTTCAGTGGGCTTGATCAATATAAATTATGGATTTACAAAATCTTTTAAGAATCATTATATCTTTTTTGGTTTTGTTTGTGAGATACCTTCCACTTTGCGTTTCATAGACCCTATACTTATGTTTTCTGAAACCATAATATTAGTGTAATAATAAAGTCTGTCTGGGGTTGTCCTCATGTGATCCCCTTGAAAAAGATTAGTTTCATTCATTATCTATTCAACTAAGGAATCAATCAGTTTGGGGATGGTGTGGGGGCGAGGGGATGGAAGGGGCGCGAGTATAATATAAATAATGTCAATATTGTTGGTATTGGAAGACAACATGTTTTTAATACAAAAATGGCTTCTTGTTGACCTCACATAAGTAGGACCTCATCAGATGTTTACTTCAACTGATATTGACTATTATATTCATTTTTATGTTGTTATTTATCAAAATGTTAAAAATAAAGTTAAAACTGTATCTTCTTTCATTATTTACCAATAAACAGCTTTGGGTGCCAAATTCGGATATTGTTGGGAATTGTTTTTGCAATCAAAATTGCTGCTTTCTACTTGTCCAACAAGCACACACCATGTTCGAGACGAGTATTAACAACTTATCTGAGCATGGTGTATGAAGATTAGTGACCACTGTTTTTCTGAAGTGTTGTTGTCCAGTGTCTTAGTCAATGGGTTTGTCTAAACATAGACTCGTTTTTCACTGTGCTAGTCATATAAAAAGCCACAACTGCATTGGTATAAGGTGTCTGAGTAGGGGGTTTGTCAAATTATAGACTGTTCTCATTGTGCTTGGAATACAAGAATCCATTGAAGTGGTGTTTGTATAAGGTGTCTTATTAATGGGTTGAGTGTTTTTAAAAGATGCCGAAATCCGTATTGTAGTTGTGCACCTGCTATTATGGAACTGTTGATTGGATTGTTTAACTAATTTTCCAGACATGGGAACTTTTTTTCCGAACATTTGGATATGGTACCTAACATTTGCAGAATATGGTACATATTTTCCTCAATCAACTACTCTGACAATTTTTAGCCCAGATCTCTGAAACTTCACAGAAAGATTGCACATGTATTGAATTTGTACATCTGCTATTATGGAATTATTTCCTTTATTTTCCAGAACGAAGTCATTTTTTCAGAACAGTTGGGCACCAGCAATTATAGAATTGTTCGGGGGAAGTTTTTCTAATTTTCCAGATTTGGGAACTTTTTGCAGAACAATAGAAACGTTACGTATTTTGTGTAATAAACTCCTCCTTTAGCTTCTACCCAGATTTATGAAACTTCAGATAAAGATCGCACATGTATTGAAGTTGTGCACATGCTATTATGGAAGTGTTTAAGGATTTTTTTCCCTATTTTTCAGACTTCTGTAGCTAGTCATTTGTTAGCCAATTTTGACCAAAGTGGGTACATATTTATGCATTCAACTCCTCCTTCAGCTTTGAACCCAGGTCCTTGTGCACATGCTATTATGGAAGTGTTTAAGGATTTTTTCCCCTATTTTTCAGACTTCTGTAGCTGGTCATTTGTTAGCAAATTTGACCAAAGTGGGTACATATTTTGTGCATTCAACTCCTCCTTCAGCTTTGAACCCAGGTCCCTAAAACTTCTAGAAAGATTGCACACATATTGAAGTTTGCATCTGCTTTTATGGAATTGTTCAAGGAATGTTTTCCCATTTTCTAGACATAGACCCAAAAACCTTTCAACAAATTATAAATTATTCGTCTTTTATTAAGACACTTGCTTTGCAACCAGGGCTTTTAGACTTTTGCCATTTTTATCTACATTGTATTAAATGTCCTCCTGGAAGCTGGAATACCCGGAATGAACACCTGCACATTACTTGTGACATAGGGTTGGTAGACGTGCACCTTACTGAAATGCCAACACAAGTGTTGAAACGCGGATATTTACTAGCAGAATTAACTACCTAGACCATCGGATAACAATGGTCTATAAGGAGAATGAATCATTAAATGCAAACCAGTAATTTATTAATATATACTTTATAATATTAACTCGGTATGATAAAGCGTAGGTGCGTCAAATTTACTTGCAACCAACCCCAGCGAAAAGAATATTGCTTCTGTTCTAAAGGCGATTAATTAAAAAATGGTTAACCAATCAAATTTAAAAGACACAAGTGTGACCGAATATCGAGATATTAATAAGTGTACTTACAATTATGATTGGAGTAAATTGTGTCTATATATAACGAAACTCATTGTCTTTTCGTTTACTGGTTACAGTCTTCAGGTCATTTCTTTAATCAATGTGCAAATTTTAAATTACTCTAGGACAGACGTAATCCTCATCAGTAGCAGTGTTACAAAAACCATTTATGTGTGTGTGTGTGCATATGCATATATAACTAGAAAAATATGATAAATATTGTCATTTTATATTTCCTTTTCATGATTGGAAGGAAACTAGATACAAATTCCAGTAACATCTGCAGAACAACATAAAAATTTCTTATCATGTATAACTTCCAGTATGGCATTTATGGACTGAATAACATTAACCACAATTTTATAATGCTTATTGTATAACGTGTCGTTTTAGAAAATATTTTTAACTGTTATATTGTTTAATTTCTTTGAAAGCACAACTTTGGAAATTTATCATTAATTAACTCTAATAAAAATAAACCTCACACATACAAACCGTAATATAGTCCCTATTCTGGAGAGCTGGTTTGTGTTCATTTTACTTTGATTTGTTGCACAACATGTGAAACTATGACGCAAGTCTTCAAGTGTCAAAATACCCAAAAATTAGAAGTTCTTAACATTGAATTGATATTTTAAGATATATATTTTTTTCTCTTTGTATACGAATCAACAAACATGTAAGCACTCTTAATCGCTACATACAGAGTGCATTTTCGGTAACCTTTCCCATCTTTACTTCGTTAACGACTATTTTCTTTTGGACTTCAACAATTACCTGAAGTGATACGCAGGGTGCCACACATAGCGCAATAATTACCTAAGCTTTCAGTGTATAGTGATGCTGACGTGTTTTGCTTTTCTGTGATTTTCACTACTTGTTGCATTCATTCCTATCCTATAAATTAAAAAGCAGTAGGGTCTTTTGATGGGGCTGCCATTTTCTTCTCCTTTTCAACATTTGTTGTGTCAGTAAACGCATGATGGTGCATTCTGGAAAAAGACATTGGCAAATTGCAAATTTGTGAGGAAAAATATCTACGGATAGTCCGTTTCATTTCCCCTTCCAATAATAAGGAAATTCTTTGGGTTTGAACAAAGTTGGCTCATGAAAATAAATGTTTGTAAACAAAAACTATCGTTGTTGGCATGTATGTTGTTTAGTATTCTAGTCACGTGTTTGTCCGGGGGCCTCGGTGGCCAAGAAGTTACGGTAGTTAGTCAACTATTGATCACGTGGTCTGCCAAAACTAAGGTTGCGGGTTCAAGTCTCACTGGAGGCAGGGTGCACCCGACTGCAATCTTAACTGACAAGGATTGTCAGTTTGCTCCTCATAAAATATTGCCAAATATAAGGTCTGACCATGTTCTAATTCGCATAGAGCCCGCTCACAATAATCTATTTCTTAAACACATATTTTTTTATAGTCAGTGTTTTAGCTTTAAACGAGTGGTGCACGTAGATTTACTAGATAAACTCCACTGTCATGAAAAAAGAAAATATTTAATACCTTACAGTTTACTTTACTTTCAGTTTTTGTTATCCTAATTATTTCTTTACATTAAAATTGAAATCAAATTCGACAAAAAGAAACTTCGATAACAATTTCAGGTGTGGAAATGTATCATTATAAAACATGTAAAAATATATTGATTAAACATATCCAATTATACTCTATGAATTCATGAAGATGTTTTTGCTTTATACATTCTGTTAATGAGTATGTGTGTTTATAATTTATGTCGATAATTTAAAAATACAAAAATGCATCAGGTCGTAATTAAGACTTGTGTCAACTCACACTTTACTTTGTTGAAATTCTTAGTTTTATTATTTAGTTATTTATTTTTATTTATTTATTGGCATATATTATTCAAAATATATATGAAAACAATAGTAAAAAAATACTTCATTTTAAGCAAGGTAGTATTTATACCATAGCTACGTCTAGTTATAGAGAAACTAAATCTTAAACACAAGTACGTTAGGTAATACTAGACTAAATTTGTGAATGGTTTAAGAATGAAAGTTTGTTTGTTTATTTGTTTGAATGGTGTTTACCTCCACTTTCAGCAATTTTCAGCTATATCATGGCGTCCAGTATTTATATGGGGAGGAAACCGGAGAACCCCCATTCCCGGACCTTCGGTAGGAATCTGGCAATCCTTGTCAATTCAGATTGGAGTCGTGTGCAGAATGAAATTTAACATCATTGTTGTCCTCTTATTAAATTTATTTAATAATATTTATTTATAATATTTACTAGTTTATCAACCCATGGCTAAAAATTTAATTTTTTATGTTCATCATTACCTCAAATTCTATCAAGAATGTAACATACTTTTTCGCGTAAAACAGAATTTTTATACCATTAATAATAATATTTTATTATTTAGTTTTAATTTCTGCTTTCTGCTTCCATATTTGTTTTTTATCTAGTCAATTTGCCACCTTTTTTCATCTATTACATTCAATACCATTGTAATAAATTTAAAGCTCATTAAGAATGTATAACACCTGATTTAATTAATCCCTAAAGAACAGAATGTTCTAATTAGATAAATTTGTTGTCAATTTTATGTACACTAATAATTGCTGACCTTGACAACCTCAGTGTTGATAAATCGGGTTAATTTAAATTAAAATAAATAAAACTTCCATAGAATTCCCCATAGTTTAAATGCAAACTTACACTTCTAATGGTAGCTTATCTGTCATTTTTATTCCATTATCACCGGTAACCCCGGAAACTGGAAATGGGTCCAGTGGATTGAATTATTATGGGCGTCATTTTAGCTATATTCAGTAAAAAAGCAAGTTAAAACAAATCACGACCTTTATACTACGTTGACGATTGACGTGATAATTCTGATTTGATTTAAACATATTTTAAGAGTTATCTTTTCTTATATCACCTAATTATAATTCACTTACACTTTTAGCCAAAATCATAGTCATGAAAGTGTGTAATACAGATTTTCTCCAAAGGGGCAATTTGAAGTCTCTAAAAGCGGAAATTAAGCACTGGAGATTCAGGTGGTCAGAACATGTTTTGGGAATGCCACAAGAACGAATTCCAAAGAGAGCACTATACTGGTCTTCACAGAAAAAAAGCCAAACAGACCAAAAGAGAACTGGAAAACTAGAAAAGAACAGTTACCAAGATGACGAATATGGGGACAGGCACAACACATGGCAAAGGACATGGTAAAGTGAAATCAGTTCGTTAAGCCTTATATTACACCTGGAACGAAGAATATATGTGGGTAGTTTGGATTTATATTTCAGTTCTGACAGACATAAGTAAAATATAAATTTACATTTGAATACTAAGCATAAAATTAAATGAATTAACTATTTGAATAATTTTCATTGTTTTAGTCCGAGCGGTAATTATTTTGTTAGGGTGATATTATCAAATACACTTGGAGCGTTTATGTCCATATTGCAAAGGACATGGTTTCATTGAAGGGCAGAAGTGTGATAACTTAATCTTATATAAGTGTACTTTGTAGAATTGATTTTTATTGTTGTGCCAACACACAGTCGATTATGAGAACTTGTTTCTGAACATTAAATAAAAATTTGGCAGACAAATTTGCACACCTTTTGGTGCATTTTAACAGTTTCGAGTTTGGGATAGTTTTATGCTGCCTATGTGATTGGTTTTCATTATTTCTGCTTTTTTCACTTGCGCCTTTGGTATCTTGTGGTTTTCTTCATTAAAAATCTACTATACATTTACTAAAACTATATATTTTGTCCTTACAAGATCTGAGTAAGCTTCAGGCAACAAATGCTGTAATGTTTTAACGTAGGAGAAACGGAAATTCAAGTGGTTTTTGTGCGTCACTTATATATAATGGGTTTTAGTTTTGTACACAAATATGATGGTACGTAATCGTCACATAATATACATTAAACAATAGTAATTTATCAAAGAAAAACAAAATGAGGCTACAACGGGGAACATGGTCTCAAGAAATTTGATATAGACAATATTATTTCCGTGCTATGTGCGATATCGGGTTGTTCGTATTTTCTGCTCACTGTTAAATTGCAGGAACTCTTGTTTGCATAATTTTAAATACTGTATTGTCTTCTTTCAACAAATTTCCCTTTGCGATTTATTTAGGACTTTTCCCTAGCCACAAATTACATGTCTCAACATGTAACATTGCTGTTGCGTATTTTTATTTAGGTAACAAGAGACACCTCCGCAGGAATTCCATTATTTTATCTTTATTAGTAAGTTCACGTACGATGGAAAATACTAACTTTTCTCTAATCTCCTATTAAACCGTTATATTTTATACCTTCATTTTCTCTCGGTTATAAATTCAGCTCGCTCTTCGTTGATTACTCCAGTTTTAATAACATTCAATTGAAACATACACATAAAATAGGAAATAAAAGCTCTAACCTATAGAAAAATCTATTCGAAACGACACCTTATTAGCATAATGCGGATATAATAAAAATGTTTTTAGTAATGATATGTGAATGCACTTGTCATTAATGCCAGTGGTCTTCAATAAAACATAGATTTTAAGCTTTTGACAATTTATATTTTTGGTTTCAACACGGGTATATTTTAATAGATTTGTCATAGGTGACTTTATTTGTACAAGACTGTCTAGAGGTTGTGTGCAAAATATAAATGAACGAAAACAGGATAAAACATGACTGTCGAACATTAGGGAATCATTATCACCTAGGACATAAGCAAATATTAACATAAGCTAGCAAAAAAGTTCAACTGGCATTAAAGAATAGCTGAGCATAACTGGGTATTAGGGCGATCAACTCAAATTTAGCGTTACAAATATATGTCCTCAGTCTTTAACTGAAAGCCAACAACACACTTTAACGCCGCTTGAACAAAATACATTTTTTAGAATTGCATCATTACATTTACATAATTTTCTGTTGGATGTCAAACCAGGAAAAAACTAAACCTGTATGTTCAGCTGTTTAAATCCATTCCTTTGATTATGTATCATATCAATTAAACAAGTATGCCACTATATGTAATTATATTTTTTTAGAAAAGTAAGATAAATGTTGAGATTAGATGTTGGGAGTACTCTGTGGGACTTTGTACCAGGTAAACGAATGTGAAGAGTAATTAAAGTAAAATCATTTTGGCAGCTATCCATGAATTCTGTCGATATGGCACATTGTATTAAAAAAAGGAAAATATACTGATGTTTAATAGCTTCTTTTAATTAGCTATTAAGGAATCCTAAAGGATTGTTAGACGTATTAAAGACATATTACCGATACCACACGTAAACATGTGAAATCGAAACATATGGAAACGCGTTTCGTTTAGATTATGTGTCACCCTTTACAACAAGAAATCAGATGAAGTGTAGAGTGAACATGAATCAACCCTAGTGACAATGACATATATATTTTTACGTTTATGTAAAATTAAGACATACATTTTTTATTCATTTCCTGTAGCTTTAATATTTAAACGCGTTTAATTGCAATATGAAAAAGACGTGCAGTAACAATAAGTGCAAAAAGGCAAGCTATTTACTAAACGGGTAACACATAGACTATGTCATTAATATTTTAAACATTTTTTTAAATGCCAAAATGTATTATTCAAATAATCTAAAACTTCTAAATCTCTCAATAAGTTGTAACAACCAAAAATTTTAAAAAGAAACTATTTATACATACACCTTGAAGTAAAAAAGGTATTTTACGAGAATATTAAAATCCATAAAGGTCGGTAAATGCCCGACAACTGCTCAATATATAAAGGAAGCAATATATAATAATATATAATATCTTCTACCACCAGGTTGATGCGATGGACTTTTATTCCCCGAGGATATCTCTTGCCAGTAGTCAAAAATCCGGTATTTATTGATTATGTGACTGCTTTAAAATGATAAAATTGTTATAAAACAGGTTTATTCATCATGAAAAATACTTTATATTTACAATAACTATATTCAGAGTAATGTATCTGTTCTGTTTGGAATATTTTGATGACGGCATTAAACTGAAATACTTTGTTTCATCGCGATTGCCAATTTAAAATAACTAATTATAGATCTAATAGATCTGAATAGATGACAACATTCAGAATCTGCTAAGAGACCTATATCAGAAGACACAATACACCAACTTAGTAATAACTATCAACATACAGATCTACACCTAAGGTTCATGTACTTAAATCTATTTAATGTATCAATTGGTTTTGTTAGATTCTTTTTATACATGGTATAAAAGTATAAAGTTATCAATATGTAATACAGTTCAGTCTCCCAAGATACTTCATTCTAGTACACATACATAATCAGCAAAATTAATATTACTTATGGTTGTTCCTATTGTCGTATAAAACTTACAAGCATGCAACAATACGCCATCCAACATATTTACTCATTAGGTAGCTGTTGTCCATGACAACGCCTCAGACAGTTGTATCGATGAATTAACGTTTCACACAGGGTACAGACAAGCGAATTAAATTGACGAGCGTTTGTTGACATTGAATGCTTCATATCCTATGGTGTTACCATATATCAATATTTTAAAATTCAACAATTTGCAGCTTTTGTACACATAACATCGATCAGACGTTTTACCTACATTTTAATTGCAATTTCAAACAGCGAAGGAAATTAGGTTTTTTTTTTACATTTTTACCAAACGCGTTCTTTTCAGAAAACGTAAATCTTTTTTAAAATGATTGTATCTTCTATATACAATTTAAAAATTTTAAGGACTTTGATGTTTTGACTATTGAAACATCAAATAAAGTCGTTGAAATAACAAAAAATGATTGATTTCTTTCACTAATGAGGTTAAACCCAAAAAGTTTCTATGAACGAGCTAAAATATAGCCGATTCAGCGGATACATGAAAACACAAACAGTAACCCCGTTTGAAGTTTAACACATATTATTGAAGCACCATAAATATTGATATATTAAAATAACTGATCAAAATTGTAATATATGATAAGAAATATATTAATACATGTAGTTTATTAATCTTAAAATGGTACGGGTATAGTAAAATATTATTCATAAAGATGAAAATAAGCAAAATATTCTCAATAGGTGTTAGTATACGTTTAATATTGGGTGCATTTTCGTACACAACGTCTACAATAGCTATTAATACACCATGCACGACTTTCTAAAGTTTCTAGTACTTTGATTTCATTTTGAACTATCATCTAACGCTTTCGGAATCGTGTTCTGAAGTAGGTTAATCATATATTTATGTTTAGCAAACTTTTTCATAGTAAATGATTTTATTGATAATTATCTAATGCACATTTAAAAAAGCACGAAACGTAGACAAAACATCTACTTTCACAAAATAATTGTTGGAGCTATAAAGCAATTATTAAAGGTAGACAATACATACACCAGCACAAAATCAAAGTTGGCACAATATTTTTATTTAATACCATCGTAGGATGCCAACGTCGGGTCGCGTTCTCGCTTTGCTACCACTAACCGATCGTGGGAACACTCGTAGATATTTTCTCGTTCAATGGAAACTCCATTTTTTGTATATTACTCTTTTCTATATTAAAAGTGCAAAAAACTATATGCAATTTTCCACTACATGTTTTTATAAAAAGATCTATGTCTTTTCTTTAGACGAAGGCGTGCTGGTGTTATCAACTAGCCAATTGACTTGACAAAATTTCATCGTTATGTAACATTCTTCATGCAAACGACACACTTATTAACGGAAATTACTTATATTATGTCGTTTTTGATTAGTTGTAAACTCATCGACGGAAGTACCAGCGACCAATCACAATATGACATTAAATTTTCAAAACAAATATATACAAGTGTGCCCACGGTCGGTAAGTGGTATCAAAACCAGAACGCGTCTGGACGTGGGTTTCCGACTATGATTTAATAATCCAACCTAAAAATCGGGAAGATTTAAAAAGTGCATTTTAAGCAGTAAAAAATGCATCAATACATTTATTGAATTTTAATGAATTTAGTTTTTTTTTTAAATAATATGGAGCACTTTCAATTTATATTATTGTACTAAGGATGTTTGTCTTAATAGGATCTGCATTTATTTTTCATGAATTCTTCCGGTTTTTGAAAAAGAGTTGTAAAAAGAATGGTAATATTTTTTCTTTACAAATATTTTAACTAAAAGACTGCTTAGCAGAAAGATTGTTTTCAATATCACGAGTTTGCTGAAATTATGAAATTTTTCAAAATAAAAAAATATATAACAAATCGTTTCTTATTTACACAACGACGTTTACCTCAGACGATGAGAAACATTATATAAATGGTAAAAAATACATAAAGAATGTTGTAAATTTGTTGCATTGTATTTTATTTTTTGCATATTTGTATGACATAAAGTTGTTAGGTTTCGAGTGATATAGGTTTATAACATAAATTTGTTGCGTTTTAACAAATTGTTATAGAATGTTGGCTCAATAGACAAAAAAAACCAGAATAGATCTCATCTTACATTTTTAATATACCAGAGAAATAAAAAAAGCTGATATGGGACCGAGCCCATATTTTTACGAAATGAATCAAATTATTTGCTAGGCTAGCCTTGTCTCTTGTCCAGAAAAACACTATTGCAACAATGGTCGTCAATAGGGCAACGTTCTAGTTTAAGGAGTTTGCTGTTACATTTTGATTGCCTATGATTGCCGTCATTTTTGTGTCATTATGACTCTTGTTTTGTTTAAATTTATAAATGTAAATTAAAATGCGATAAATGTATGATTATTCATTAAGTATCTAGTATTCATTTCTATGTGGGAAAGTCTTTTGTGTACTTAACATTTGCAGACGTGTTAGTTTCAACAAACAAGACTTTGCATGCGATATGTTTTGTTAATAGATATCGTCCACAGTTATACATATGACGCTTTTCAGACACCATATTCCGACACCGAAGCATGTCCCTCTTTGCAATGTTTTATGTTTAACAGAGAGGCGGCAATAAAGCCACGAAGTTCTTTACTGTATAACTAATTATCTGCAAAACTAGTAATATACATTTAATAATATGTTTTCTCTAAAACGACATTCATTTTCGTTCTTCCTGAATAAAGAAACGGTTTATTATATTTTCAAAACCTGCAGTCATATAAAACAAGCGTGTGTTTTAACGGTGAATATACCTGAATGAGTCACAATGACGTAATATCATATTTGGGTGTGGGAAGTCTTAAGTTATTAAGGAAGCACAATATAAAATCAGCGAATTACAAATTACACATTACAATGCTAACTAATATTTTAATAATTTATATCTAAACTTTAAAATAAACGGGTAAAAAATCCAGAATGATACAAAGACACGCGACACAACGGAGAGAAAAACAACAACAATGGAACCAAATTTAAGTTACCCGAAAGAAATAAAAATAGAATAACAGCATGCATCTCATATAAATTTTACGTTAGTTTATCTTAGTTTATGTTTAAATTTCACCACTTACACGTTGAGGTCTGTGCCTTAATCATGGAAATAAACACGTCGAGTGAAGTTGTTAATCTGTAAAAATGATTTAAACCATCTGACAGCAGTTACAGAAGGAGAATTAGTAGAAAAATATATCGATAGACTATTCGATGATAGTTCATAATATGTATTGTAGAAACATTAAAAAAAATATTTATTTATATGTTGTTGTCATATAGTCTCGCTATTCCCTGGATAGTCAGAAAGATGTTTCACAAGGGTTCTTCACATAAGCTTGAAAATGCAGTTTTCGAAATAACAAATTTCTTTGTTGTTAAAAAAAAACCACGAAGTAAGGATCAGCTCTTTTCTTAGAATGTGTCAACTATCAATTTAAGTACATTTACGGCATTTGGTTTGTAAATAAAATGTCATCAATAACAGCAAAGTAATAAAATACTACGCCATACGTGCGGTACGTATCGTCTAATCAAGTCTCATCAGTGGCGCTCAAATTCCAAATTACTTCATACCAAATAATTCAGATGTTGAAGAGCATTTTGTCATCATTCAAAAACATAATAAAAAAATCAAGCTAAATCCACCTAGACCTTTCGAATAGAAATAGTTTCTGTGTGTAGTAAATTTAAGCAATGACTAATTCACTAAATAATTAAATATTCTTTTCAGCACCAAAGTAGGATCACTAGGCTGGTTATATCCTCAGGACTAACATTCCAGCCGCAGAGGCATCGACCCAGTGGTTTCTAATAAAATGTCATAAAATACTAAGCTCATAAAGCGGTCAATATCAATAGCATATGCAAACAACCTTTCCCATATCCTATAGAATTGGGTAGAAGTTTTTTTTTTTAAGTTGTTTTTTGTTCTGCCGATTTAAAACAAGATTTATGCTGCTCCAACTCTCTCTTTTTCTGCAAAAGTATTTTCTTATTTAGAACAAAATAACATGAAAGGTACTTTCTAAGGAAAAGAATAATTGTGTCCGAACAAAAAGGTCCTTACTTTAATTATTGTTACGGTACTCTTTTAGTCAACACATACATCAACTGATAATTCAGACTAAGGTTCGTACATGAATAATGTATTTTATTTAGTTTTAAGCTTTATATATTAAATGTCTTCCCGGATACTATAAATGCATTTTAACGGCAATGTACTTTAAATGTTTTAACTCTTTCACGTATCGCATATATGCCATAACACAAAATTTCCTATTTGTCAAATATAACTATAGTGAACTCAGAGATTGTGTTCGAAAATATAAAATTTAAGAAAAAACCATGGATTCAGACTATTTAACAAAATAGCCATACAATGGATGACATATTGGGTTCAGGATGTAAATCATGCTCAATATCGGTATAAGTTCTCGAACGAAAAAGAAAATAATTTCAAAAAGTTTTTTTTTACAAAAGCCTACACTTTCGGAAGTGTATTTGTAGTTGTCCTTAGACACAATAACTAATACCAATAAACAGGGAGTTTTGATTTCCAAAGAAAGTGCATTTTGTGTGTAGAGAAACATATAAGATTTTTTTTTTCAAATTTCGCGAAGTTACGTTCGAAACGCTTTAATGAATTATTTATTTTTCCCCTCAGGCTCAATGTATTCATACCACACAAATACCAACGTCTCTGTGTTATTTTGAAACACTAGGTCTTATCTTTATAATGTCTTTTTATTGTTTAATTGGTGTTTAACGCTACTTTCAGCAATTTTTTCAGCTACGTAATGGCGTCCTGTTTTTAGTGGGGGAGGAAGCCGAGTACCCGGAGAAAAAATAGGTAGGAAAACTGCCAATCCTTAGATTAGGGACTAGAACCCGCAAACTCAGTGTTGACAGGCATGTAATTAATAATAAATAACTTTATCTTCGAGGTCCCTTATACATTGATTGGTCCACTAACGAATTATCCAATGCATTTTTAAGGAAGAGTTTATACATATATATCAAAGATAATTACATTACATACAGAAGACAACACAAAACGATCAAAGATAATAAAAAAAGTAAAAAAAGTCTAAATGACAAGTAATCGTACAACAAGGAATCTATGCAAGAAAAATAAACGATTTATATGTTATAAATATATTTATTAAGTTGTTGTATTTCACAGACAGTGTCTGGACATTCATTGACATCATATATTTGTATGTTACGACCGATCAATTAACTTTTATTTGCATATGTGGCAGATCATAGGCGTTGTACTTAAATTTCTTTCCTGGTTATGTTTGGTAAAAGGTTTTTTTTAGTTTTCTATGTGTTATACTTTATATCTATAGTTAGGTGAACAATTTTGGGCTACTTACAGGATAGCAAAAAATTGAACGCATTATAAAACAAATTAACCTACATAAAATTGATATAACCTTTAATATCCCACTTTTGGTCAACAATTGACGTTTCATTGTTTTGACTACTTTTAAATGTATAACAAATTTAATGCAATTTTAACATATAATTTGTTCATGTAGATAGCCTTACCCTTGTTAGACGAAATGCGCGTCTGGTGTAGAAAATTCTATTTACCACGTTCCCTTGCTATCTTTAATGACATTTAACATGCAAAATGTCTATAAAAGATGAATGACGGAAAATAACAAATAAATAAATAAATAAATAAATTAATTAATTAATTAATTAATTAATTAATTAATTAATTAATTAATTAATTAATTAATTAATTAATTAATTAATAATAATAATAATAATAATAATAATAATAATAATAATAATATAATAATAATAATAATAATAATAATAATAATAATAATAGTAATAATATAATAAAGTTTTCAGAACAAAAAAGAGAAATCTTATGATTTATAACTAAAACGTTATAGAAGTTCGGAAATAGTTTCATTAAACAATAAATAGGACAAATATTATCTAGAAAAAGCTACGACAATTATGTTTTTAAATTTATGTTAGTAATATTCAGTGGTAGGACATTTATTGGATACAGCATTGTGTTTTGTTGTGAAGTAATGGTTCCTTTCATGTCCCTGATTGACTCCCCACTTGGAGCTTGGTACTGACATTATGTGTTCCTTAAAACTATCATTAATTAATGTGTTTACGACGACAGTTTTAGATATCAAACCTTTTTATCTATTTCACTGTCATTTTTTTAATCTTCTTTGTGAACGTGTTCCTTTGTTACTGTGTTTATTATTTCTCTTGCTTATTTTTATTCATATAGAGTTTAAAAAAAAAGAG
Organism: Limnoperna fortunei; assembly: GCA_944474755.1. Classification (NCBI taxonomy): domain Eukaryota; kingdom Metazoa; phylum Mollusca; class Bivalvia; order Mytilida; family Modiolidae; genus Limnoperna; species Limnoperna fortunei. The sequence continues at coordinate 27,507,978 of OX104114.1, read as the reverse complement.
ACAAAGAAACAGAAACCAATCAGTACAAATAATTGCTCAAAGCTAAAGAATCAAATCACAAAAAACCAAATAATGAAAAAATTTAAAAACGAGAGAATAAATTATGTAACGTGCTGAACCGTACCGGTACAGTAAGGGAAATCACTTTCCTGCATAAATATTGTTGCATCTGATATGCAGACAGGAATACACCAGCATAAAACAAAATAAAGGACAAAACAAAAACAAAACATAAAAAATAAACAATAAAAGAGGAAAATTTCAAAAGGGTAGGCAGTTCTTGCTCAAAACATTCTAACCATCGTATGATTCAAGATAATCGACGAAGTTCAGTAAAAAAGTTACAGAGGGACTACTCGCGCCAGTCATACATCTAAAAACGACAGTACCGATTATAATGTTTTAGTATTTAATTTGATTCAACATTAAACCCAACCAACAACAACAAAGAATTTACCTGTATCTTTACACACAAGGAATATAACATTAGCATAGAAGAGGTCTTCCGAAAAACATAGAACAAAAAAGCATTATCTATTGTTTTGCTTTTGCTTTTTTAATGTCTTCCATACTTGAAATGAAAGAAGAACTTCGTGTTGATCTTTTTTTGTTGTTTTCTGTGTAAGTTGTTTTTCCGTTTTATTCGATTTTATTGTCGTTTGTTTTCCTCCTTGTTGTACAATTTTTATCATTGTCTGGGCATTTCCTTTGTCCTTATTAATAAAGGGGTGTTTTAATATCTAATGCTTTTGCATGGATAGTCCAGTTTACACGTCAAAAAATGTGCAAGGTTGTTTTTACCTAATTTATTCTGCTGAACAATCTTACAAAATCAATTATTGTGTTTGGATGCCAAAGCACACGTCGCCCGAAATTGACTTGCATATATCTGATGTTTTATTCCACTCATGACACTGATATCTACTTATACATCACATTTAAATGAAATTGGACAACGTGTGAAAATTAGGATGCCATTTCTTAAAAAACGCAAAGGAACCCAACCGAACAATAACAACCGAAAGTCAAAAGACAATTACAAATCGGATATAGACAAACATATATAACGCAAAACAAAAACGAAAGTGAGTAATTCTTACCCAACAAAAACTATGGGTGCTCAGAATGAGTAAGCATTGCCTGCATCTAATTACACACCCGTCGAGTTACTCATTGTCATATCCAGAAAAAATAATGATCACTGGTTATACCCCCTCTTTCACTAAAAGTATGTGGTAAACAGGAAATAGATGACAAATGCAGCATAAAATCGCTATACACCATATGATACTATACCAAAACGAAATGTGCAAAATATCAGTCTTCTGCATACTATAGTTTGTTAGAAAACTGCGACAGAAATTTTTGTTACAGAAATGTTTGTTACGGGCGGACGAACGAAATAACGAACTAACGGACAGACGGAGAACGCCAAACAGTATACCCCTTTTCTTCGAAGCGCGGCTTAAAATTATAGGAACGACAACCCATGACTCAGCAAAATGTCCGATTGTATTTAAGAGATTGATTTCCCATAATGATCAATTAAGTAATGGTGACGACCATAGAACGTCATCACATTTGTCGTAGAGTTTAGTTTGTAGTTTAGCATTGTTGGGTTGAAATGAGAAATGGAATGTCTGGGCCAGTCGCATGATAAAAAGGAGCCAAACGTAGCTTTAACGACACAAAAATATATCACAGCACCAAATTTTGCTGAAATTATGTTTAATCCATATCAAAACATGAAATGTTTTATACACTGATCCTTATGTTATTATGATAATATTTTAAATCATGTGGATAGAGCGGGAAAATATTTCCTTCTTGCTGGCTTAAAAGATTTTAAAGTGTTGAAAAGAGATGAATTTTTCGACTGTAAATGAAAAATACATCAGAGTATAATCAAAGCATTCAGTCTAAATGTATTCTTATCATTGGACGTTTTTCATCAAATAAGGACCAGTGGAGTAATACGTAATATGCCATTTTGAGTATTTAAACAAAAAAATCAACTTTGAAATTTCATCTTGAAGAGCACAATGTATAAAGGCTCTGATACATTAGCGTTTCAGTTGTTGGATGACATGATTATGAATGCACTGTGCTGGCGCTCTCATTATATGCAAACACGGATGCGTTTAATGTGATAGAATGTGTGCATTCAAAGATGAATCTGTTTAGATCTTCAAAAAAGGTTACAAGGCATTTGATTGATAATTGACAAAAAAACGAATTTCAAATTATGTTAATTAAATAATGCTGTATTTGTGTTTACACCATGGCATGCGTGAATTGACAGCATCAGATGTCTGGTTAATTTCTTGTCAGGGGATGAATAATTCGCTAAAGAAATAAGTTTATTTGAAATAATGACATGTTTATATTTGGCTGGCGATAAGGTGGGTGTCATTGATAAAATGTGAACATTCTCACAGAAAATATGTTTGATCTTTTCTATTGGCGAAAAACAAAGAATTATTATGTTTGGATGTTAATATTTAAATATAAAATTCATTCCATTACTAGTCAAAACGAAATTTATTTTAGTTCAATAGACAGTTTTTTAATAAAAAGATTAAAATCTTGATATTGAATGAGAATATGCTATTTTACAAACATATCTATATATAAATGCAAAATGATATATAAAATATTAAACGTATACATTATTTCATTTAGGAATTTCTACAGCTAGAAAGCTGTATTTAATCCAGGTCGATAACAAATTAAAAAAAATAAATGTATGGAGAGTCGGTAGGCGCAGATAATTATTTTGACGCAACACATAAAATATTATCCGCACATACGATAAAAATCCTCAATATCGCCCTGAAAGTCAAAAAGTCTACACAAACGTGTTATCCTTATTAATTTGTGGTTCATTTCTTAATTGTAAATTTTCTGGTTGTGTGAGAATTGGGCTTTTGTTCTCTCACTGTAAATATATACTTATGACGCAATATTGTTTAGTTCGTACTGTTGACAATGTAGTTTTGGGTAAAATTGTTTTACTAATATCTATTTTCATAAATATTTAGTAAACGTTGTGACCAACGTAATTAAAAAATATAAACGTCTTCAGTTTAGTTTTGTTCATTGAATTTACAAAAACATTCTGGTAAACCTTAAAAAGTATAAACCAAAATAATATGATAACAACCAATGAAAAAGATCAACAAGGAAACCGAACAAAGTTATTATTTCAAAGGAGTACATAGAACTTAAATACTATTTAAGATGAAACTTCTTTTAAGTTTCAAAAGCGATTAATGTGTTTTCGATTTCCTACTATCTGTGTTTTTGTTACTTTTTCCTTATTGTAATTTTAGTTTATTTTCTCCTATATTAGCATCATATTTTCCCGTTCCTGCAAGAACCTCCATGTAATTTTCTAACTGATATCTATGAGCTTTGAAGTACTTGTACATACCACGGCAAAGGCTTTAAAATCTGTAATTTTGACGGATTATGATGTATTTGCTTTTAATTTTTTATAAATATGGTATGCATAATTCAGGTCATCTGTTACTTTTGAATAACGTAATCAGATGCATAACACCTACACTTCTATGCATTATGTCATGCTTTTGATGTTTTATATTTCTTTGAAAAATTGGCCTCTGTAACTTTTGAATAACGTAATCAGATGCATAACACCTACACTTCTATGCATTATGTCATGCTTTTGATGTTTTATATTTCTTTGAAAAATTGGCCTCGGTGGCCGAATGGTTAAGGTGTTTCGTTTTCTATTGATCACGTGGTCTGTCAACACTAAGATTGCGGGTTCGAATCTCACTGCAGGCAGGGTGTACTCGACTCCAATCTTAATTGACAATGATTCCCAGTTTTCCTACCGCAGGTCGGGGATTCTTTCCGGCTACTCCGGCTTCCTAACCAATAAACACTAGACACTATGATATAGCTGAAAAATTGCTAAAAGTGGTGTTAAAACATCATTCAAACAAACAAACAAACATTTGTTTAGAAAATTAGAAGCCTTCTTAATTATCTATTAGGAATTTAAAGTAATTTCAAAAGATGCAACAGTCACATCAATGCTTTCAGTTTGCATTTATTTTTACCTTTATAATTACAGAGCAACATTTCATTTGAAAGCTTTGAAATTAGTTTTGCATATTTACCACTAATTATACTTTGCAATGTAATGTAAACCTACTTTTTTACATTTGTGTTAAGTGAAAGCAATTTTACCAGTGGATAGATATACAAATACTGTCAATAATGAAGTTGAACATGAAATTTAATTTTCAATATTAACTGACGCTCTTGAGACTTAGTTCAAAATTTTGCTTCATTGTAAGCTGAATCGACCAGTAAAAAACCGTTATTGTTTTATTGCACATTCATCAGAATATTGTTTATAGCATATATAATACAAGAATATTTCATCCACTTGTCACAGGATAAATGCGTCAACAAATCCATACATGTATGTATCTGACACTCGTCTCCAGTGGTAGTCATTGATTACAAAGGTAGATACTAGAATCAGCAATAATTCTTTAGAACACAAAAAGTATATAGTTGACTTTCACTGTATGTATTAACTTTTGAATCAAGTAATGTAAAACTGGTTATCGTTTTTCTTTAACTAACGTTGACATCGAAAAAAATATTCTCCCATAACTTCTGACTTGTTTTTTGCATTCATGCCAGGCGAAACTTAGTCAAGTTCTTTTTCGACAGAAGAAGACACAATATGACGCAATCGTTTAATGTAAGCATTCTTTATGTAGATAATGCCGATTCATTAAACAATTCGTGTTATGTGGGTATTTTGGATTGCGTGCATCCCAATTTGCCTTAAGATTAAACAAAACAATAAGTTTTAGATCTGCGTTTTATTTTTATCTAGATCGAACATAGAATTTAGGCTAAACCCTAAATTATACAACAACATCGACGATTGTAGCAGCTTGAGGATTTTCGCTTGAAACCGGATAACACAAGATTTTCAAGAATTGTTTGACTGTTGTTGGTATCTGTCACAGATCTGTTATATTCTTGTGTAACTTTTACTAGTCTCTCACCCAGTTCGAATGTGGAATTTGACAATAAGTAACACGACAGGTGTCAATGGTAAAGCAGCAATTAATATTGCCCTTTAGTGCAGATGGGATCGTGTTGCTTATTTATTACTTAAAGTGTTCTGTTTTTGAGTTTTATAACAGCCATAGTAGTTGTAATTGTGTACTAAGAATTTGTGCTTTAGGTTACGCCTTGATATTTTGATTATCTGATTTAAAATATAGCACTGGACAAACATTAAATCTCAGATAACAGCAAATGTCAACGAGTACAAATAATAAAATCATGTACTTAGAAAATATTTAATAAGCGTTCAATGTTGCTAAAAACATCTTAGTTGTTAAGGTTATAGATACAAGATAAAAATTCACACAATTGTAAGCATGTAATTTCTAGTAAAATATAAACAATCGAGTTAAATCGAGCGAAAGGAAATGTAAGTTAAAAACATATCTGGGGATGTAATAAACTAAAGTACAATGTTTTATATTTTCACAGAAAATATTAGTGACTATATTTTGTCCTATATGTATAAACCATAAAACAATGAAAATCTATGAAACTAAATCGAGCATGTGTTATAAAAAGTATACTAATTTCTAAACTGAGATTTTAGTCCAAAATGTAAGAAACGTTTGAGAACGTTAACAAGAAGTTTGATAGTTTTTTAAAGTTATGCCTTAGGGATGTTCGCGGGTCGTATTTTTGTTATGCTTTGCGCACCGTAAAATTATTGATGTCGTTATCAGTAAAACTTCACAAAAATTAATATAGACTAAAGAAATCCACGAAATACAAAAGATTTGTTATGAATTAAATAATAGTATATAAAGAAATCAGATTTTTAAACAAATAACTTGATTTTCAAAGAAAATGCGACATTTATAGTAAATACCCGCAAACATGATGTCGTCAGACAAGAATTTTGATAAGATTTTAACCTTTATAGTCTTATTCCGTGGCTAGACGTAAGATTGTGTTTTTGTCTTCTGAAAAGCAGAAGAAAATATTTGTCAAAAGCGGCCGTTAGTAGGACATGTGCTGCCGAGTACTTCGACCAGGTATCCCGAAGGCCGGGCTTCGACAAAACCACCTTGGTGGAGTCCATGGACAACTAACCATAACAACCGTCCGACCGAGGGTATTAATTTATCAGTGTAGGACGTAAAAAAACCCCATCATCATCATCATCACTTAACCCTAGCTTCAGATGAGTGGAAAGATGGACGAAGGGTTGGTGAATTGGCTGTACTTGCCGACTGACGATCAGCCTGCAAGGAATATGCACATCCTTATTACTCAGCAAAACTGTGTAAAATGTATAAAAACTTGAGCTGCTGCTTGGAAAATACTTTGTGTAAACAGCAAATGCCAACGTGTAAACATCATACCAACAGAGAAAAAACATGATGATGGCCTTGTCTGAGGTAAAAATTGAAATACATATCTATAACATTATAAATTTTGCAAACCATCTGCATGGTGTCATGGGGAAAGTGAGAAGTTCATACATACATGTACATTGACCGTTCTTATTTTTACTTAGATAAAAATGATAAAGAAAACTCATTGTATGTAGGAAAATGAACACAGTGGTTCAAATTAAAAGAAAAGCAAATTTGGAAATGCACTACATGTATGTATTAAAAAAAACTATTTATTGTACAGTACTTATGTTAATTTAATACTAGTATTTATTAATTCACAATACATTATTTCGGGTATAGTGTAAATGTCACATTTTCTCTCTTTTACTAGTTTCAATGGTTTTATATAAAAAAAAAGATTGTATACTTGTTAACTTGGATATACTAGTAGTAGTACTAGTATATCGATAAAAATCTTTGTTAAATTGATGCTTATTTTCACGATTTAGCATATACATGTATACACTTTATCAATGACATTGAAACACGTTATATTATAATTTGTAGGTACATTGTAAATACTAAGTTTGGATTATCTCCTAATTTTTATACAGAGGTTGTTTCCTGAGAGATATGGTAGTCTGAAACTAAGCAACACTTTTTTTTGTAAATCATATCCCACATAAATTGTTACCATAACTATTACTAGTAAATATAACAAAAAATATGGCCTTCAGAAATGTTGAATGGTCTGATCATTTAGTTCTTTTGGTACCACACATTTTTTGAATTTTTAAATTCTAAATATAATTTTTTTGACCAACTTTTAGATCAGGGTTATAAGAAATTTTTTTCAGGTACTTGCCATTTGTATTTTGGAATCTGTTGATCACTTTGTTTTAATTTGTGTCTTTCAAAGAGGGAGGTTTGGCACATAAAACATAGTTTAACCCACCATTTCTATTGAAATGGCTATAGAGATGAGTAAAATTGTCTGTCATTTCATATGTTATAGTGATACTCAATGCTCTTTATATATGTTTTTTCAGTAATGATCAGAAAACTACAAGTTGTGAATTGAGTTAGGGCACCTGTTATGAAAAAGGCATAGACTTGACAGAAGTACATGCGAATGATGAATTATATGTAGCTGAAATACCTGCACCAAGATTACCTATTATTGAGCCACCAATACCATCCATCAATAATGTAACACTGATATATATAAAGGGGCATAACTGAAGCTTCTCTGTGGTTTATTTTGTGAAAATGCTGAGTAAAAAGGAGCATAACATTTAGATTATAATTTGTTGACATTAACATGGCTATTTGTTGTCATTATTTGAACATATAAAATTACGAAATCTATGCAACTCAAGTTCAAGTTTGTATGCCACAATCATGAATGTGAAAGGCGCATATGGTACAACTCTTGGTGTGGTTATTGTTAAATATTTAGTTTCCGTGCTCTAACTTGAGTAATTGTTGAACGATTTTATTGAAATTGGTGCCTATGGTTCTTTATCTACTAGCGTTAAAGGGCAATATTGGTTTCAGTGTTGTAACTTGAGAAATAGAGGATTGATTTTTAGGAAATTAAAATATAACGTCCATTTAATGCTAGATTGTTTGTTGGGTTTTTTTCTTGTTGTAATGGTGTTTAACACCACTTTCAACAATTGTTCAGCTATATCATGGTGTCCAGTTTTCATTGGGAAGGAGTAACAGAAGAAAACCCCGACCTTTGGTAGGAAAACTGAAATCTTTGTCAATTGGAGTCGAGCACACCCTGCCCGCAGTGAGACTCGAACCTGCAACCTCAGGGTTGACAGACCATGTAATCTATACTAGACGAACTGCCTTAACCGCTTGGCCGCCAATGTTAGTGTATTCCAATATAAATTTTGTATCCACTTTGTCCCCCACGCCCCCCCCCAAGCATACATGATTCAACATATTGATATCGTATTACACTCTACTAATTATTTAGAAAATTATATTGGATGGATTACCAATAAAACCTGTGAAAACAGCTCTACCTTCTTGTAAAATTGTATTAGAATCTAAACATTGATGAAAAAATTCTTGTACATGTGCCTGAAATGTCTTTTTTGTTAGGTACATGTATTTATCCTTTTTGACTCTTTAGCACTTGACATGCTGTGCATGCTTATCAGGCTATAGAAAGCCCCGAGTTTTAGCAAACACATGTTATATGAAATAAATTAGCTAGTTTACCGAAATAAATACACTGACAGATATTTTAAGGGCAAAACTTGAAATAATGGGAAAAATATAAAAAATGGATCGTTTTCCCTGTACTTCTTAAAAAATTTAGCACACGAACCTACATTTTTTTCTTCATGTATACAAACATAAAGGCAATATGAATATTTTGTTAAACTTTTGGGACTTTGTATTTAAAAGAAAGGGTTGAATTAAAAAAAAAAACATTCGTGGGTGATACATTTTCCCGTACTTTTTTCAGTACTGTATTTAACTGGTCAATTCTGAAGTTGAGATGTACAATATTATATTAAATATGCCAAAATTACCAAAAAATGATAAATTGTTATATGCCAGTATATAATGTAGCAGCTTACATGACTTACAATGACTCTAGAACACCATAACCATCTCATGATGATACACCCACAAATAACAGAATAGAGGACATCATGGGGAAACACATTGGGTACAATGTGGAGTTTATTTGTCACATAACTTATTCCAGATCTCATTTTCTTATAGACATTGTGTATTACATTGTCCTAAAATTGATCTTTAGGTCAAATGTAAAGGATATATGAAGATAACATGCAACTCTGTTGCAAAACTTGACTTGAACCACAGGTCTACAAAAATTTCGATGACGAGCTTTGCATGTAAAATAAGCTTAATGGTACATTACAAAAGTTTCACCATGAGGTAAAAGTTCAAGGTCAAATATGAAGGTCATTTTATTATTTAACTTATTGTATTATCTTGATTGATGATCAACAAATTAAAATCATACCACAAAGAATAAAATAGCTATGATCTTGCCTTTCTATGTGTGAATTAAGCATAAATCTGACCTTGAAGACAAAGGTCAAGGTCATATGATGGTACCTTTGGAACTTTTTGAGGGTTTAAATGTCAGGTTGCTGTTTATAGCTGTTAAGGTATGCTTGTAATTCCCCTTTTAATAAACACTATACAGTAAGACTAATCTTACATGGAATATCAAGAGATAAAATTTTGAAATAAAGGTCAAAAATGTAAATTTTGTGGAGTTTCTTTTTGTCTTTTTCTTAAAAGCACGGTGACCCCGTATAAATGTTATAGAAATTTAATTTACCATATATATTGAAAGTAATTTTATACCTTTGAAAAAATTGACATCACTTTTTAACATATTTTGGTTCATTTCAAAAATGTTGCCCCCTATGGTTATTTTCCTGGTAGTTTGCCATGCTTCTAACCTAAATTTTTGAGTTTTATCTCATATATATATGTATGCAAAAAATAATATTTAGCTGTTTTGTTCTTAAATTAGATGTAATCTTTAAACAATTAATTACTTAATATTTAATTTAGCTTATTATTAAGTTAGTTTTAACGAAAAATTGTAAATGACACCTAAAAATTCTGCCAAAAATAGAATTTTCACAATTTTAAAGGGTCCTTTGTTTGGTGAGGGATATCTCGAAAACGAATTCGGTAAGACTAGTTTTAAACATTGTTGATAAAAAGAATTATGATTGAAGACTTTATAAAACCCATTTTGGAAAAAATGACATCACTTTGAAATTGACCCTCCTACATCCTTAGTTGACAATTTTATGGAATTTCTATAATAGTTTATTGTTAACATATGTCAGCTTTCAATTTATATTTTCATCCCACCTTTGGTAATGTCCATAAATTGATAAGATCATCGTAAATGTGGGTATGTCCATAAATTGATCTGCTCTAAGTAAATATAATGAATGTCCAAAACTGATAGATACCGCTATATGTGGTACAATTAATCTCTTAGTCTTTACAAAATAAACATAACCGATCAAAACGAAAACTTTACATCTGAAAATTAATTTCGTACATTGTATGCAATTAAATATGCAAACTAGTATAACATTCATATTTGGAAATACAAAGTTAGTAAAGTAAAATACACAATTTTTCAATAGCAATATATAAGAGCAATAGTTTACAATATTTTATTAAAACTAACATCATGGGTATTAATTTCAAACACATTTGACAGCGTCAGAGAAGCCATAGTATTTGTTCTATTACACGTATTTCAATTAGTGAAATAAATATAAGATATGTACCAAAATTGTGAGACTTCAATTTTTTTCCTTTACCTTCTTAAACATATATAGTTAGACGACAATAAACAATTAATTTAAACCCATGAATTAGCATATAACTCCAGCAGACAGAACAAAACAATGAATATAACTAAAAAAGGAATATAACCAGGTGTTATATTACGGTGAACAATTCTTAAGGCATAAATGACACAGGTGAAATTGCTTTTCATTCTTGGGCAAGTCTATTATGGAACATCGAAAAACAACACCATTGCAGTTGGGGTAATATAAATTGTGGCTGACACGTATCTTGTTTTGCCTTTAAGCTCATGATATTGACCACTGTATATATAAGTTTTATTTGGTAAGTAATCTTGCTAAGTTCGGATGAAAGCAAAATCTTTATTTGTGAAGTCCTTGTTATTTAAGAAAACTCTAACATAATGCATTTATTCAGATTTAGACATAATAACCAGGCGAGTATGACCAATTTATGCAAATTTCAGACCATTATATGGGGTGTAAAAAAAGCTCCTTTTTGTCATTTATTGTAATTGAAATCTTTCAATAATTGTCATTTTCCAACAATAGATCAAAGTAAGTAAAATACTAATATCCGTTGTACCATCAATTTTTATATATGGGCTTTGGTTTCATAAACATATCCAATATGTGTACCGTCAATTATTATATTTCATAAAAATCTCAAATTGAAAGGTTTCATCAACTTATTCCTAATAGAAATAATTGAAGAAAATCTAAATTTGAGAATTAAGGCCTGTATGATCAATAGGTACTACAGACAGACATAATCAAAGAATTATGACACATTTTGATTTACTACTAACAAAACTTCTTTATTTTATTTTTTAATTTTAGGAAATTGGTTATTTTTCTTTCTACTTTTTATTAAATAGATATTAAAATATTCGCTCTTTTAGCTGTCGCTTGTCTTTGCATTATGATCAATATTTTTTCAATTAATTATTCTCGTCTTTGCTATGCAAAACACAATGTTAAAGTGATGCTTTAGGATTTCCAAAACTGATACGAAATTTGTGGCTGAATAAAGGTCACACAATACCACTAAAGTCATATCGTTCTTAGAATTTCCCGTTACTCTACAAAAACAAATCTCCTTCAGACTGTCCAGTGACACTTCATTTTATATCAGAAGTGCCTTTGTTGAATCTATAAAACTAATATAAAAATATATGAAAAGACTGTTTAAACGTAAATACAAAACTCAAGGATCGTTGAAAAATAAAATAAAAAGATCAAAAGTCTTAGATTATACAAAGTAAAGTTTTATTTGAAGAAGTAAAATAAGCAAAACTAAACAAAAGCGAAAATCAATATAATGTGTTGAAACTGATAGAAAAAGTTCAGAAATCTAAAGGAAACGCAAAAACAAATCCAGCTAGAGACGAAAATGTTAATATAACAGTCAATAATACGTATTAGTTTTAGGTAATATATCGAACACAACCTGTAAAAGATAAATAAAAGAAAAATACATATTAAATATTTAGACAATTGTAAGACATTAAAATTCTTCTACTTTTCGTTCATTTGTCAGAACCTGTGGCATATCAAATGACATAACATTGTCAGTAGTATACCAGAAAATCATTTACATACAATACATTTATTAAAAATTATTTTTTTATCTTGATTTTTATCACCTCTATCTACTTAGTATTTCAATCCTGCGAACGACCCAACATAAGGGTAAAAAGCATGTACTAATTCTAATCGGTATGGTACTGACTTATATTTTAAGAACTTCCAAAACATGGTATAAAGTTTGTTAATTCAGAATTTCTAAAACAACCTATAATTAGTGCATGCTCAGAAAGTTTTACCTTTAGTGACGCCTATGAATGCTTTTTGTATTTATGCTTCCGAAAGAAACGAGTTCATCAATAGTCTTACATAGGGTTTCGTGTTGTTGAACTTCAACTTGCATTTTGCTTTACTTCGGGGTGACACTGTATGATTGTTTGTCTTTTCTATTTATCACGTTTCGGTAAATTCTGCTTTTTCTGTGTTACTTTCGACATTTTATAAATAAGCGAATGATTTCCTAATAAATATATGTATATGTATATGTGCAAAGTATATCGCGTTAACGGAAAGCAAATTAAGCTTATTTGAGGTAATGCAAAAGACGGTTAAAAGAATAATAAGCTTATTTTGCACATTTGTAAAATTCAATTACATGTAGTTTATATTTCAAACATTTTTTTTGTATAGGTGTAAACAACTTTATCATTGATTAAACGAGGAATCATAATCCAGAAACCAGACAATTACAATAAATAGGCAAATATCAAAATTCTAAATAAACTAGAATTGAACCATTGAAAGATAAGCGTTTATCATTTAGGATACTAAAAAATATGCTTACAGGTTACAAAGCAACATAAAATTCATGAAAGTGCAAACATCAATAAAAGTTGTTGCACTTTTCAATAGGAATATTATGAATCATAATTATGCTAATGATGCACACATGAATAAAATATTAAACTAATTATAATATTAGAGAAAAACAAAAAATATGTTCTGGTCCTTATAAAAAATGAGTACATCGGAAATCCTGTAAGAATTTAGAATGTAAGTCATATTTCTAAGTGTTGCCTGATTATTAGCAATTTCTTTACTCCAACCAATAGATTTATAAGATTACACCCGACATAACATAGAAAATTACACACGCAACTAAAAGACGTTTGCTAATAGGTTATTATTATTAATGTTAATAATAATGATAAACGTGTTTTATCTCATAGAAAAATGGAATCTTTTTTGTTTTTTTAAGTATTTTATTACATAAAGGAAAAACAATAAACTTGTGTATAAACGAGAATTTGCAATTATTTAAATTGTATCTAGCTGTTTTGCCTACATAAAGGTATTCTAGCAAATGGGTCATTGTAATTAGTGAATATGTTTTGAATCTAATCAATAAAAATGATATCAGTCGGAACAAGTATACTATAGTAAATTAATCAATGACTTTGAAACAGCCTTGGACAGAGAGCAAAATCACATTGAGTAATTTTCTGTAAATTTGACTTGAATTTTTAAAATGTAAATCCTATAAATAAGTAATAAAATTACAACTTTCACCTGAAACATTGCACACAAAATGTGTTCGACGAAAACCAAGATGGCGTAATTCAATCACCATTGGCGCTATAGTCAATGTTGTGTTGACATTCTGGTCGTCTGTTGATTGTCATGTTCCTGTTGATGACGTCACAAGCACTGATGTCCAGACACAGTTCTTGGATCAAATAGCACAAGAATTGCGTTTGGACAATCATTGCCTGAAGACTGCAATTTGAAATTCTTTTAATTATCCTTATAGCGGCCATATCCGGGTCATGAATACTGTGTTAATCAAATATTGAAATATCGACTGGCATGATAGATGTTCTTGGTACAACATGAATTTCAACGTAATATATCCGCACCAAAACTGACTTTATATCTTAAATAGAATTAGAAGACATACATTTCAACTGTTAAATCCCACACATGTTAATAGCAACTATTTCTACGTGGAATTATTTTCTTTTATCATTAACTTTGAAAAGCTGGACACTTCACTTTACGCATTAGAAAATATAGGAATAAATCTAAATATATATCTTCATATGAAACGCCAATGTTGCAGGGTATATGCAATTTTTATTTAGGACATTTGTACAGTTATGGGTTTTTCCAAATTTTGCTATACGCATAACATTTTATTTACCTAAGTCATCAATCTTTTTAATTTTTACATAACGTTGTTTTCATTTAAAAAATTGCATTCACACACAGTATTGCCAGTATACCATTTAAATTAATACAGAAAAAGTCACATATGACATTTAACAGGATTCTAATCGAAAACGTGTACTCTTAATCATTGAAGCTAGTCAAATACAAAGGTTAATATTTCCCTACAATTCACTCGTCTGATCCACTTTATGAATTTAGAGAAAATTAATAGATATAAAACTTGATTTGATAAATTTTATTTTGCATGAATAAAACATCATTAGGAGAACCACGCATGAATGTTCACTGGTGGTCAACATATCAACTGCATACTGTAGGATTAGTAAAATTAAAACACACGTGTGTAAAGTTATGATTGCAGATGTCAAGATATAATTTTATTATCATTTTTCTGCATACCATACATATATTAAGTCAAATAGCTTCACAGATACAAATTTTAAATGAAAAATACCTTCGATGAAAAAAGAACTCGATATAAGCAAATACGGTGAATACCACAACACCCTGTTTTTTCAGGGCAGATGAATGTAGATTGTCTCAGTTATAACGATACTTTTGTTATTTAAGGAGATGATGAACAAATGGTCAGTAAGTCACCTTTTGTGTAACACTTACAGTCTGCACATTTGCTAGGTCCTGTACATATACCGAGTAGTTTAATTTTTTTTGTTCATTTACTCGTCGACATAACATTCCACAAGTCTGTTTGTTTCTGCAATTATTATATAGTTGTTGCTTTAGTTATAAAATGTAAGAATATTGTCTCCTGGTACCAAATTCATGTATTAAGTTAACTGCGATGGACAAATAAATGCATTTGTTAATAGTTCATTCAGTAACTTTTTGCGGTTCAGGTTTTCTTTTTGATGATTTCAGAAAAAGTCATTAACACTATTGTACTTAAAGCCATTGCAGAATTAACACAGTCGCCTTTCTTCCTGTTTTTGAAGCTAGTAAACATATATTATTTCTGTAGAATATTTATAACTAACATAAATTTATTAACGAGTTATGTAAGATGTGAAATTGCTAGATTATAATAGCTTGTACTAATATTTCTTTGTATGTGTCCCTGTCGTTGTTGCATAACTTTATTTGACATATTTCTTTCATATAGAAATTTTTTTCCTGACACATCATTTCATAAACAATATTATGATAATGACTTCCCTTAAAACCTTGACAAATGTTAACAACTTTCCGCATACTTAAACGTTAACCTTTCAAATGTCGGAAAGACCCTGCGGAAACACAGTTAATCACAAGATATTCTTCGTTTTATGAAAATGATTCTATTTCTTTTGCATAATTCATAAAATTAATCACTTTACCGGTGCATCAATTTC
Organism: Limnoperna fortunei; assembly: GCA_944474755.1. NCBI lineage: Eukaryota > Metazoa > Mollusca > Bivalvia > Mytilida > Modiolidae > Limnoperna > Limnoperna fortunei. The sequence continues at coordinate 27,492,111 of OX104114.1, read as the reverse complement.
ATGTCCCACATTGTAGATAAAAAGTAGGATCAAGTTAATGATATGAGCATGATATTTATAGTATTTACATACTGCATTATTAAATACTGTGAACAGTTTAACAACAATATTGTTAAAGAAGTGAGTGAAAATAGTAATACAGACGTGTAGACGTGCACAATTACAATAAAACACTGTTTACTGGTTAGGACGTTTTTGTTAAGTTTGTTTTTAATTTTTCGATCCAATTTTTGCAACTAAACCATTCCACAGTAATACTAAATGGAAGCTGAAGTAGCTTAGACATCACTAGACCTGTGTTAGGAAAACTGGCAACTCTGTTCATTACTTGGAAATATGTTTTGATTGAGTAAATGTTGTTTAACGCCACTTTCAGCAATTTTTCAGCTATATCATGGCCTCAGTTTTATTGGGGTAGGAAACCTGAGTATTCGGAGAAAACCTCCGACCTTTCGGTAGGAAAACTGACAACCCTTGTCATTTTTGAGTCGAGTGCACCCTGTCCACAGTGAGACACGAATCCGCAATCTCAGTGTTGACAGACCACGTGATCAATAGTATACCAACTACCTTAACCACTCGGCCAAGGAGACCCTTGGTAAAATATGAATGAGTATAACAGCCATATTGTTTACTTAAAAAGACCATTGTGTGTTTACATATAAGTCCTTTAAAGAACAATAACAGTTTTGAAACCACATACAGTTATTGAGCATATTATGTGCTACTGTTGTAAATAAAATGTCATCAAAATATCAAGGTTATACAATTAACTACTCCAGATGGAAGGTTTCATCTAATCAAAACTCATCAGTGGAGCATTAATCCCCAAAAATACAAAAAATTGAGCTTTTGCAGAGCTTTTATCATCTAAATTCCAAAATTTTATATCAAATCCGGCTAAGATGTAAAAGATTCATTTGTGAAAATTAAGAAATTATTTTCATTGATAGTCTAAAATGACTTTCAGCTCAAACTGAACTAAAACACATACCGCATTTCTACACCTTAGACACAAATATATTCTAATTTAAAATTCTTAAGTATATGACATTAATATCTTATGTACTAAATATAACTAATGGAAGTTTTAAATAAAATAGCGCTCCTATCTGAATGATCTAAAATTCCCATTAAGCTAACATTATGTGAACACACAGTAAACGACTCTTTTGACAAAACATGAATATATAATTGTGTCATATTACTTTTTTACATACACAAATATGGTTTAAAATTTCCCATTTTTACAACCATATTTATTAGGTACAAACAATTTCTAATACATACTAAAAAATAGACACAAAACAGCATTCTTGAAAACAGCAGAAAAGCCAAAGTGCAGCCGTACGAACTTAATAAACCCTGTGAGAAAACTGTTCGCTCAACAGGTAAGTAGTTACTGTTCCACGTGTATTACAAGTAGTTATACTGTAGGTAATTGTAAAAGTCCGGTAAAATAGTCATAAACAAGGTTAAAGTGACGTAGATTATTACATTGCCAATAAATTGATGAGTCATCTGTAGGACAGACACTCCATAGTAAGCCAAAAGTTCATATTGGTGAGTGTATAACAGCCTAGTTTAATACTCTTAGCTTAATCAAATACAGAAAACGATGACGCCTACATCATACGTATTTATATGATTTTACATCATTCCAACTAAATGTAAGCTGAGTATATTTTTTCTGTCAATATGTGTGTTTGACTTGACCATGTAAAATGGTTTGTAATCAAACATATTTTTGCTGTTCTGAAATCATATAATTGCATTGAAAATACAGTTTTCAATAACTATAGAACGTCCAGCGCTTGACCCAAAACCACTATAACAGTTTAGATCCAAGAACGTTTTAAAGATACCCAGGAACAAACAGTTTGATGGAGATGGAAATAGTATAGAGTGATGAAAGCTAGGGATGTTCGATAAAGGTGTAAATATACAAATAAAACTGTTTAACACGTGTATAATGCATTAAAATATCTTTTTTCAAATTTTGCTGTAAATTTTCCAAATGCACGTCAGACTATTAATGAGTAAATTATTATTATCTATAATGTGTGTTCTGATAAAGAGAGCTAGCATTTGTTCAAATAAATACACAAGCACTTTAATTGAATACTACAAGCAGAATGTATTTTGTTCTTGTTGTTAATAAATATCATTTTTGTTCCATTTACACTCACTTATGTCTGAAGTCTAACTAACGACACCGCTCTCATTTTTTCAATAGTGGTTTACAACGAACAAAACAGTAAAAAAAGCAGACGAGTAATGTTTGTTCTCACGTATAATTTGACGTTTTTATGGTATAAATTCCATTTATTGTTTAAATATGTATCTCTTCAAGTTTATTTTTTACATAAAGCTGATTATTAGAAAATATGTTTCCTTCAATATATCAGTTAAACAAATTTATAATTCTGTTATTCTAGACCTGCAATGCCAAAAAAAAGTTACATAGAGAAAAATAAAAGAAAAGAAAACGAAATCACTTTTCTGTTTAGAACATATACTTGTGTAGTAGTTAACAATCCAAAATAAACACAAATTGTCATGATATTATCATAATTTAATCATATGTGTCGTTTTATTTATTCAAAATCATCCAAACCTTATAGGCTCTAATAATGGACACAGATATGAATTAAATAATCTCCATTAACAGATGAATGCTTTTATAAAAAAAAATAAAAGATATTTTCAAAGCAACATGCATGCACAATTAATATTTTTCTCCTCCTATATATAAATGATGGAAATGTTCATAGGCTTTTTTACGTCTGACAAGAAACTCTGAATGTCCAATTTTTTAAATAAAATATATAAAGATTGAGTAAAAATTTTAAAAACAAAAAAACAATGACACCTTATCGTACTTATCTATAAATCTATAAAGTAATTGTCACATAATTCGACATCTTCTGTGCAAACGAAATTCAATTAATTTTCAAAAAGTAGACTTTTTGATAACATGTACTAATAATAATTCTACCATTTTCGTGCGCGTATATTCTTTCCCCACACCCCATGCATTAATCTCGAGTAAAATAGACTTAAGTAGTTTATTACAGAATACATGTAGATCCAGGGATTAGACGTGTAGTCACAATCGAAAGAGCAGCAATACAATGAACAAATGTCTTTAAAACCCAGTAGTGAGCAAAGTTTCTCCCTAAACGATAAGAAGTTCTAGTATTATTACCTACATCATTCGTATTTATTTTCCGGTATAAAGGCAAATCAGATATGTGACATTAAAATCAAAACTATTTAAACATTTAAAGCACAGCAGAGAAAAGCATTGTGACAAATATGGACAATATGCTCATTTGGACGTTAATGCGGTTTGACGAATAGGCCTTGTCTACCTTTATTGACTTTGTACAAATGTGAAAACATTTTTTTTTGCCTATACAACACACCTTTTCCCAGTTCCAAAGCAAATTACATGTTTTTGGGTAGTTGCCAAATTGTAAACTTCATTTTTTGTCAGTTTAAAATCAGATAAACAAAGCCTTCATATCATACATTGTCATCATATCCTAAGGCATTTTGTTTGTAGTTTTATTCTGATGTCAGCCAGATCAGAGGGAGTACACCTAAATTTTTAATACATAAGACATATGACTCTACTCTATACATTCCATTTGTGTTGTTTTAGTGCAAATCCTAAATATGCGCAATACATTAACAGCATGAAATAATTGATAACAAAATGACAATGATAGATGACACAACCAAGTAGTGACAGAATTACCTAGTGGCTTGTTGTAGGCTTTATGATTAGTTAATGAACAAGCGGATATCAATCAGACAAATCTAAAACAATAATAGAGAAACACTAGTTAGTAAAAAGTCAGAGAGCTTAAAATGATATATCCAATTATCGTGTCTCATTTAAAGCATTTTTTATAATCGTAAACTGTGCCATGCCTACAGTTATAGGCAGTTCTGTGTACGTGTTATAAACATGTTTAAATGGCTTTCGGCTACCTTAGCCTACATAGTACACACAATCTAGAAAACAGATCAACTTCATTGGGAGTCATTTGGTATCCACTGGTAAATAATTCGTTCCACATGATATGGTATATATATAATTTAAAATATTCTTAATGTGCTACCAACGTCCAAGTTCGTATTCTATAATCTAAGAGGAATTCCCATGATCCCGGGGTTTATGATTTTGTTGCTTTGTTTATAACCTTTAGGTTCTTTTTATTAGTATAACTTATTAAGTTATTATTACAATTGTCTACCAAATGCCATTGTCATGTCAACAATAAAAGAACGTAAAAAATTTTAAAAAAATTGTTATTGTTAACAAAAAAGACGCATTGCTTTGGAAGTCACACAAAATCGCAAGAATAAACGAAAATTCCATGCGCAAATTTACTAACTGTATTTAACTGAATGCAACAGGTATGTATATTACAGCTAGGGTCGTCTTTATAATGCACCAACACCAATGTGTACTAGTAAAGAGCAGAGAAAACAAAAATACATAAAACTCAACCGACATCCGACACATTAAAACCCTATTTTCTTCCAACTTAATGTATTAAAATTTCATTTGCACTTTGATGTTGTTAAATTGATGCTTTATATCAAGAAAACAATTTTTTTAAGATACAACACAACAGATGTTTCTGTAGCAAGCGCACACAAACAGTCGATGAATTCAATTAGTTAATTTATAAACAATTTTGGGAAATGTTTTGACGAAAAAACGATATGAATTGCTTATTCGTCAAAATAACACGGATGAGTGATTCTAATTGTGTGTTCCATCAGTGGCAGTATTTCAATACCACTGGACTGGAAAGCATTTATTGAACAAACATCACAGCCAATCAGCTACTTAGGATTAAACCTGATACATAAATAGCAAACGTACGTTTAACAGGAATCTATATATTTTCAATATGGAATTAGAGCACAACGGATTTGTAGTAGATGTTAATTCCAACACTTCTTACATTTGTGTATTTGATGGAAATGTATAGATTAAGATTTCATATTCACAGAGTCAATTTATTTACAGAAATAATCTATTTTCATAATTTTATTAATATGATGCTTGTTTCTATTGCATTTCTTTAATCTGATATGATAAACACGTGTATGTTAATGTTTATATTTGTTCTAGTAAAGTTATAATTAAATATATTTATGAGTGATTATTGTACGCATGCACTACGAAACATTTATTGTAATTTTTAAAGAAAGTAGTGTTAATTTGTTTCATTGTATAAAATGCATTGTACTTTTTTGGAAATAAATTGTGGTAAAATTTATAACAGTTAAATTCCTAAATGCATTTTCAAGCATTGTTTTAGTTTAAAGGACATATTTTTTTCTTGATATTTCTAACACATGAAATACTTAAAACGATAGAATAATGCTAATAAACTATAGCTGATACATGTAATTGTTGCCTTTAACTAAATAAGGGCCATCTTAAAAATAAATTTGTGGTTAAGCGTAAAATTCCCGGAACGTTCATTCAAACATCCTATGTCACTATCAAATATTAAACTAATTTTAAACAATTTTATTTGTTGTTTTTATTAAATGTAAACAAAACAGTTTCTTAATATACATATACCTATGCCAGTATTCCTTGTATGATTCTGTAAAATATTAAGTTATATTAAAACATATTTCTGTTTTATCGCTCCCATCTTAGACTCAATTTCTGATGTGATGATTTGGATGACACGTGGTTGTCCATGGCCGACCATACAAAAGTTTGTAAAGTGTTTTATCAGTACCCACAACGCCAGAAGACTTTAATTCTGAAGTATGACACAAGTTGAACAGAAGTAAAACCAAAATTGAAGGTTATCCTTGATGTTTAAAATCTATCATTTGCTTTCAAAATATAATATGTAATAAACATATTGGTACAGTTTGAGTATCTTCTCCTAAGATTTAATATTTAAAATACAAATATATGACAAATGACTAGAAACCAACATTTTCTACACTTCCTCATTTCTGAAAAAGCATCATTTTAAACGAACAAAGACATTTGTATATAGTTATAGAACATAGTTATGTAGTAAATTATATAAAATATTTTTAAACAAAAACGCCTAATTTTATTTTCAACACCATTTATACAAAACGAGAATTTTATTTACCCTACTGTTAAACGCTGAAAGCAATACAAGAGGGAATTAAATTACATGTAATAATGATAGTTCATTGACCATTGTCCATCATGTTTATAGATGGTAAGGTATTCTAAAAGTTTATATATACATTATATACATAATGTACATCCTGGGGCAATGTCGTTTCTTCATTTTATTTTCGTGGAAATAAATTATTTCACGTGTATGGAAATTACTTAGTATTGCCTATCGTAAGCTCTGATGTGACCTAAATACATAGTTTGGAGGATAAAAGGTCTATTATAGACAATCAAATCCAATTATAGATACGTAAAGCGTATGAAATTTATCTTATATGCAGTAGCAATTTTGGTCAACCATTAAAAAAATAATCAAAAATTTGTACACTTAACTAGTCCGTCATTGATTATATTAATATCTGTAATTTCAATACATTTCAAGTATATTTTCTGAATGATAGTACGGTATTTTTTCATAAAATCATAAACGGACAAGAAAAATGAAATTTATGTTTGCATGACAATCCGACAACATAGGACAGAACAGAACATTTCATGTTTAAGATTAAAAATAGATGTTTAAAAGTGTGCTAATTATACTTTCTTACGCAATAAGATGGATTTGAGCAAAACAAGATGTTCCAGTAAGCACGTGATTTAAGGCTGTTTCTTCCACGCAAGTAACCATTTTCCCGCCTCAACTAAGACAGACGTTTCTTTAATGTTTAAATGTGGAATGGATTCGTTCTTCTGTAATCAAATTCTTGAAATTGTCAAAATCACTGTGTTTATAATTCGACCATGACATACAATTCCTAAGGTTTCTTTACAAGAGGCGTTAGGTCGATACGTTTTTAAAAAAAACAAATCCAGAATTAAAGAAATTGATATGTCCATTGCAGGACAAAAAGTTTACTTACCTTGAAGAACTAACAGACAAATCCTTTAATAATTTTCAATGAAACGTGAGTGCGCTAAATGTAAATCGTAAAACGAAATATTAAATGAAAATTCGTCCATTTTGACAATCATTCTGTAAGCCATCAATTTCATCCGACGATACATGAATTTTAATTTTATATTGCCCACTCAAAAAGCAGCAACAGTCAATAATCCTACGGCCTAGTTTAAAGTTATTTTAATTAAAACTATCCTCCTAAGGTGTAAAATTCCTTCTGATATCGAATTACAAATGACCCTAATGGTCATAATACAAGTGAAAGTTATGTATCCATCAGACAATACTAGCTGGATTGGATGACAAAGAGACAAGCGTCAGGTGAACGGATGTAATAATGGCGGCGATGTATCTACACCTTTCATCTATTTCCATACCTGACAGGTAAAAATAACATTGTCCCGGTAGCAATGTCTCTATCAAAAGTATAAAACAGGCGGAGCTTTACTTTCTCTTTCCAGAAATTATAAACCGTGTCAAAAATATTCATATTTTGTTCACGTTTCAATGAACTGATACATTTGTAAATAGCCCGATATGTTCTGAATTTGCAAGCGACGGGGAATCATTGGATTAAAGTATTTGTGAATGCGAAACGGTTGTCCCTTTTATACAGGAATAAATAATTCTTTTATTGCATAGAAATATTGGATAGAAAAGCCATTAGGACATTTTTTACCCTTACCTGCTCTGTTGCCTAGTAACCTATCAACACATATGCAAATTAAGAAATAGAGAAAAAGTAATTACTATTTGATTATTGTCTGTCAGTACGAAATCTGTGCTGGAGGAATGGAGTTTACTTTGGAACAAGAACAAACTCGGAATTTATATCGCCAGGTTAGATAACTCCACAGTAACGTGTGACAACATGATTATCAAAATAAATATCATAAGATAATTGGCAAATACTAGCACAAATAGTTAAAATCATACTAAGTGCGGTTTCAGAGTGCGTTTTCTGGCATATTATTATTATTATTTTAACTGTATTTTCCAGTGTTTTATTAATGTATTTATTGAGATCGTACCAAAAACCTGTAATTGAAGAATAATAAAAAAACACAACGACGGGTCTACGCATAAAACTGTTACAAACATTTAGGATATTTTTTCTGCTCGGAAATTATTATCAATCAGTAATAGCTGTTAAGAAACCACCAACAAACACTTTATTAATTTAGTTCAATGTAAAATTGTCAGAACAAATACTTATTTGTTTCTTTTAAAATTTATATAAACGAGAAATTTGTACACTGTTAACAATGATTACTTGGGAATCTTACTATAATTTTTCAATTGGTTTGATTAAAACGACAGATTTATTAGGTCTTTATTTACTTTGCTGCAAGTCTCATCAAGCGTTGACTATGGCAGCTTGGACGGAATAACGAACTCCTCTGGTTTTACCCATCTCAAACCATTACATTCACAAATTTCCCCCTCGGCCTGTTTTTCTGTTAACAATATCATTTCAAATGTCTTGAAATGCAAAACCAAGAAATAAAACTTATATATAATAAATATAATTCATTGTGGCTTTTGACAGACAAAACTTGTTACATATAAAAGAAACACTTCTCTCTAAATTTTCAATGGTTGATATTTCCAAGATAAACGCATTGAATACCTATCGTTTATTATTACTTATTCTCAATCAAATTGTTGACAAATTACAACAAAAGATGTGAAAACCTGAAACTGACCAGCGAACGTCCTTAAAAGACGACTAGAAAAAATTATCATAACACGAAACATTTATTGCTAATGCGGGAACATGAGAGTTGTATACAAAGCGTTTGCTTTTTAAAACCCGAAACTAAAACATTTGTCTGAACATGTTACTATGTCTTTATGCCAGGTGTTATATTAACTTCTTTAGTAGCTTGTCATGCTTTATTTTTGTTGCCACGTTAAAAACTGAGAGCAACGTTTTCTTTGAATTAATATCATCAAATTGACCACTTTAACAATATAAACAAGAAGGCCGTTTATTAAAAACTAAACATATCTAAACATGTATTGACAATTTCTTTTTAAATTTGTAGACGCCAGTATAACGGAACAGTTGAATGACTTGACTAAAGTGACATACGCCATCTTTAATTCTCCATTAAGAAGTTTTACATTTGATGTAAAGATCAATCAATCAGAACGGTTTAATACCATTGTGTGAGTGGTATTTCTATCAATCATTATCAAGCTCCAACGCTCCATAAATTATAAATGACTAGTTTTATATACGTACATATCCATTTTTGCAGAAATGTTGTATTGATACATATCATAGCATTATGCTTATATTATACTTTAAAGGTTTTTTACGGTGAACAGCTCAGCAGCCAAGTTCAAACTTATGTTACTAAATATTTGACATTTTTTTAGCTATATCATGGCGTACTTTTTTATTAAGGGTTGGGGGATCGAAGTACTAGTAAGGCTAGAACTCACCACCCAACCGTTTACACACCGGTGATTAATTATGCAAGATCGCTACCTTGACCATTAGGCTACCTATGTCCCTTAAATATAAAGCATTATTTATTTTATATATTTTTTTTATTTTAATGATTTTAATTTTAATAATTATAATTTTAATAATACATCCAACAAAGAACTGGTTCCTAGGCCTTATAAATTTATGTTTACAAATATTTAATTTAAATAACATTTCTGCAGTGCCATCAAAGAAATGCCTACACTGAACAATATCCAAGAAGAACAACAAATTATTATGCAATATTTGAATATACAAACCATTTCATAGCAAAGTTTGGTAGAAACATTGTGATGTCATCATAAGACTACTTCAAAAGTTCAACGTCAGGTCAAAACATATTGAAGTCCGACATGTTAAGTTCGCGCTTAACTACTGTAAAAAGGAACACAGAATATATCTCCACCATTTAAATATGAGTTATAAGTTAAATTGAATGATTAAACGGGTTTGGAATAAACAAAAGGTTTATACGTTTCGATAGGTACATATAAATCAAGTTGAATTTGCTTAGAAATACCTGTCACTAGTGTACATATAATTAAGAGAATTGAGACGTTTTCATCAAACCAGAATCGACTCTTAAACAATATTACGAAGACACTTATTGATAAAAAATCATAATGATCAACAAACAGACGGTATAGTCCCATGAAGTACATTTACTTGATTTTCTTTTCTCGTTTTCCTTCCTTTTAAATGAATTTATGATTGATTATACCAGTAGCGTTTGATTATTGTATAATATCACTTCATTACTATTTTTCCCGCTTTTTGCGTACATTACATGATGATTTATTTTACATGTATATTTTTTTCAGTTTTGCATTCATAAATTTAAAATATGAGAATTGTAAGAAAAAACAATTTAGCTTAAGGCAAGATCAATGAAGAAATGATTTTTTGTGGTATATTGTCTTTCTTAGTTGAAAAAAAACTACTACAGAATTAACTTAGATGGTACTCCGATTTAAAATACCGGTCTCCTAAACGTCATGTTTTAATAATAAATGCAGATATTTGACGCAAAAATGTTACCTAATGTTACCTGATGACTTGGCATAAGTGACGCACCTGCGTCTGATGACATCATGCCAATAGCTATTCTTATACCTGTTCTGACTTATGATGCTTTTATAAAAACCAAACAGCAATCATTCATATAATCTTAACAATGTTTTAACACATTCATAAAATGACTAAATGCCCTTACGGAAAATAAAAAAGCAGACGATTTCACACGCCTATGAAAAGTAGTATGATTCGGTCTGTTGCTGAAGGGAATCTTGTATACTGAGTGAAATGAATAAAGCGGACCTTCACATAAAATATACATTAAATATAAATATACTTTAGCAGGTGACTTGGACTGAACAGGTTAATCGATATTAAATATATTTGCAATGAATTATAAACAGTTGACAGCTTGTATTATGGCTAATTTTCTTGGTGTGTTCAAGAAATTCGTACCCGTCTCATTAACATTTTTTTTGCTCATCTGGGATAATGTGGCTCGTGGTTATGAAAAAGCTGTCTTTTTCAAGCTACCAAGAGATTAAAACTTGAAGCACGCTGAAATAATACTGGTAGTAAGACAATAAGTACATATAAAATTAAATTATATGTGAAACTGGTCTGTTGCTTAGTCTGCAGACAAACAGATATACAGAAAAAACTTGTCCGGTACAAGGTGATACTTATGATTTCTAAATATGTTTTTCAACTTTTCGAATGCCTCTGGGCGTATTTGTCACTGACTTGCAACTTTCTTTCAAAATATAATAAAAACGTGTAAAAAGACTCTAAATGAACAAAACATTATGAAATATTGCTTCTTTGCCTTTGAGACTCTACATTTGTCATAGTCAAGATAGACCTTTTCCTGCCACAATTTCAATCGCATACACTTAACAAAATAAACGTTATTACTACATGTTTTCATCATGTTGATGTTAACACAGTTATTTGAAAAAGCAAACATCCTGGTTTAATTTCTTTATTGGATTAGTTATAATAACGTTCAGCTAATAAAGTCTCATATTTGGAAATATAACAAAAATCCAGAGAGCTGGATAAAGTCACCCACAGCTGCCGGTTTATTGCTAAAATATGGGGTCTTTACGGAATCAACATCTGTCAATAATGCGTGTTTTAACCATGCAAGCCAATAATAAAATATCTGAATATGTGTATACCGAAAGCTTACGAAACATTGGAAATCTACATATACTGGAATAACATGTATTAAAGTAATCAAATCCATCCATCAAAGTAAGGAAGAACGTAAAATCGGACCTACAAGCGACTGGTTAAGTGTAAGCTATCGCTACCAAAGATCTTTCTACTATAATCCCTAGCTAGTTAAATGAACCCTACTCCTGCAAAGTACAGGTTCATTTAAACTTTCCACAATGGACCTTTACACTATATTTCTTTGTTAAGTGAAACCACTATTAGATTAGACCTTGCTAAGTGAAACTATTCTTATACAAAAACACCTTTAGACTTCGAAATTATGCCATGGATAAAGAATTAATTTTAACATGTATAAACGCAGTTTAACAAGTATATACCGACAAATTAGTAATCCAAGAAAAGGTAGCACAAATTAAAATACGTCAGATTCCGTTTTTAATGTAATTAATTGATCATTTAATTTGTCTTGTTCACAAATAATACCATTTTTTTAGTGTTGTACAGATAATGGTTTTTTCGTTTCCTGTCTCTTTACCCTATAGTAAAATTACTAGGTTGACTTCAAAAAATTTAAGTCTCTCGTAACGCAAGAAACTGCAGAGTAAATCAAATCAGAAAGCTAAAGTAATATTTAAAGAAAAAACCCAAACACAACCTTACAATTCAATTAACCAGACAGTACAATACATGTACGTCACCGAAATAACAAAATCAAATAAGATAAAAGGACAAAAAACGGGGCAGTAAACTACTGACTTATAAAACACATAAAACAACACGCGGCAGAGACGGGGGAGTGAACTACTTGCTTGGAACAGTCACAAAAACCAACACACGGCATAGACGGGGTAGAGAACTACCCGCTTGGAACAGTCACAAAAAAACCAACAATACGTGACAGAGTTAAAAGGCGGTTATAATACAGTAACACAGAAATGCAGAATTTCTTAATTTGGATGAAATGGCTACAGCAGTAGCATAGTCATCGTGTACTAGATACATGGTGCTGTGCTGCATAGACATTACTTACCTGGTCTGGCAGTAATATGACACGGTGCATTTGGGGCAGTAAGGATTGTTCATACATCAATGGTGTCCAGCACAAAAAATACATAAACATATACAAATACATAACGTAAAGAGAAACTTAAGGCACAAGAACGCTGAAATGCTACAAAAAGATAGAGACACGCAGGTGGAAAATTTAAAAGTCAGACATCGAGGCATAAGTCTCCTTGTAAAAAATAGTGTACGTACTAATTCGTGCAAGTTAGATACAGTTCAGGTTAACAGAGCTTTTATTGGTTAATGTGCGGATATTTTTAGGGAATTTAACAGTTTCAGCAAGTAGAATGATAATGCTTTTCAGTCTAATTGGACGTGTATAAAGCGGACAGTTACTGTATGTGATAGCACTATAAAAATCGAACAAAGTCAAAGCTAATTCATACAACAACGTCCGGATAACATACAACGACAAGTTTGAACAACTTAATACCTAAACTCGTACAGACTGGAGACACCTAATTCGTCATCAGATTATCTCATATTCCGGTTGTGAACCTTTTTGTACTGACAGAAAACATCATGCAACAACCTTTTGGTGAATTATATACACTTTAAAGTTCTACTAAGCACGCCTACACATGCGCAAATTACATTTTTGTCAATTATTGTCCTTCATGTGGTTTATGGATTTGTTTCTTTCGTAAAATTAATTGATGGTTTATGATTGATTTATTGATCTATATTTTACGCCCAGTGAGCAATTAAGCAGAACTATACAAGTAAGTATACTCTGTTGGTTTGTATTCGACAAAGGTGGGCTGTTCAAATCATTACAGACTTTCAGTGAATTTTAAGGAGATGTTTAATTAATAGCATTAGAAAATTTAGCCCCAAAAATATGTTTCATGCACACTCGCTCTATACACAGGACTCTTCCCGACGAATGCAGGGGCGGATCCAGGATTTCGCATTAGGGGGGGGGGCGCAGAAAATCGGCGAGGAGTCTGGGGACCGCTGAAGGTCCCCAGCAGGTCAAGCTCCAAATATTTCAGCATTTACTGGGTGTTTTTGACGGGATCAGAGTTCGCTACATCACCCTCCCTACCTTTATCTCTTTCTTTCTCTCCGTCTCTCTCTCTCTCTCTTCCTTTGTTTTTCTTTTTTAGGGGTGCACGCCCTCCACGCCCCCCTCTAAATCCGCGCATGGAATGTGACATTAGATTTACATGTATATTTATTATATTGGCAGTTTGAGCGCAAATGTTTTTGTATTCACTCTAAAATTTCGTAAGTTTACTCAGACTTATAACACATGTAGTATATACTCCAAGGGAGGCAACTGCGAATAAATATCGTGCAACGTGCACACAACACAATGTTATACAACAATAACAGTGGAAGGTTGCACCTATTGTGACTGATTAGCATCACTAAAACTATCAGTAGATAGTTGCATCCATGGTAAGTGGTTATCGTTTAACCGATAATCGTGTTTACTGCCCACTAACTGAAACAGTGGAAGGTGTCATATATTGTGACTGTTTATCATTGTGTGTACGGCCACTAACCGTAAAACAGTGGAAGGTTTTAACCATTGTAATTGGTTATCATTTACTATTATAATTCTAATTTTAGCCTTTAAAACACAATAATCAGTTACTTACTTTTACAAGTTTTAATTTAATAGATTTGCACCAAGTTTTGACAAAAATTACAATTGGTTACAAAACGCTCATGTGATTTATATGAAAGACGTCAATTAAGTCACAAATATCATAACTGTTAAGAGCTCTTCTCGTTATAGATAATTTATGTAAAAGACTCCAATTATCCAAATTTGTTACAGCTTATTGTCCTTATTCATAACTGTTACATAACGTATTACCAGGATGTAGTCTTACAACATATTTGTTCCAGCAAAGTTCTTGCATAATCTGTAATTGCCGACATCCTTCTATTTACTGGTAATTTATGTAAGAAATGGTTTCTACCAAATTTTTACAAAAATCATAACTAATACCACAAATTGCTTTACGTTACTGGTGATACATAAAGGATAATCTAATAACCAAAAATTCATCACTGAACTATTTGTCGAATTGTCCAGTCCTGACAAAAATAACAGAATTTACTACAAGCTTAACCATCATGTTGATAAACACGTAAGTTCAAGAGGGCACGACTAATATATCAAAATAATTAAATTAAAAAAATAAAAACTGAAAAAAAATTACGAAAGTCGATCTTACAAGATTGATTGTTATATTAGTAACTGAGGATGGGTAGGCTTAAAAAATTATATTAAAATATTCACGAGTGTGAAATGAAAGCTACTGGATGTGTTGTGAACATTAGTATAGCCTAATATGACACTACATCTTAAAAAAAGACTTTTAAAATAATTATTTATATTTGTTTAAAAGTGTTCTGATATGTTAACGTGTTTTCAGCTATTTATAACTAAACAGATAAACTTGACTTTGTTCCAGAATTCTGTTTGCAACTGATTTAGTTTATCAAAGAAAATAAGAGCTTTACTATTTAGTAGACTTTGACAATTGTTTAAACAAAACAGATACTCACATTAATCCATAAGCTGGCCCAGTCTTTCTGTGTATGTGTGAAAATTCTGCTTCTTAAATACCATTGACACTGTCATGCAGGACAAAACTCGCCCTTTTAGTTGACAATGGTCCTTTCAAATGAGTTGCTAAGATATTTTTTCTTGTAAATGCACGATGAACCAGCCGGCAAAATACTTCATCGAGTTTATCATTAACACTATGAAACGAATAGCGAAATATCCCAATTTATTGCAGTTTTTATTTTGTCTAGTAATACCTGTTGAGTCATAAAAATTATAAAAATAGTTTGGTCTTAAATATATTATTCGTTTAGAAATAAAATATGAATCAAATCCTATTCTACGGAAAATTTATTAACGATTTATTCTTTATGCATGAAATAACCTTTATAAAGGATAAATACTTTCATGTTGGTCCAAGACAAGAATGTCTATGGCTACAACCAGATTGTATCTGACTTCTAAACAATACGAGGTTAAAACAAGGTGCGAATTTTTCAACGAAACGAACATAATCTCTTTTGTCATTCATATTATTTATGGAAGCAAAATCCTCTCATATATGCGTTGTCTTACGACAAGTGGAAAGAATAAAAAACATGCTTTTAAACGTAGTTCACTAAGAACTGTCAATCTTACTTGCGCACCTGCGATTTTAACTTGTTCAACAATTGGTCAACGGTTGCTTGTGAAGAATTAGCGATCACTTGGAATCATAAGCTGTTAAAATAATGACAGCTTTTGCTTGCCGGAGAATTAAATGGACAGTAAAATTGCTAGTAATTGCTAAGTAGTCATACCTTTTGTATTTTTGTGAATGTCTGAAAAAGGACTGCTCGTCTGAAGTGCGAGTGAATTTGGGGTAAACAGTATACATAGCTATTGGTTAACGCACCATAAATTTTAACATTATTTATTCTGCCACAGCTTATAAATTGGATTATATATTTTAAACGGGAAAACAAGAAACTTTAAAGCTAAATATGCTTTGCTGCAGAGCGTTTTTAGCCCCAAAACAATCCTGAAAATTATTGCTCAGATAACAAATTAATTTAAATAAGTAAAACTATGTCGATCCAAAAAAATTAAATAACACATTATAAGAAGATATTAAAACTATATCACACAACACAAAATTGTGTTACACACATGATATAGCCAGTAACGAAATGGAAAGGGGGAAGGGTGGGGGGTCACACAAGCAGTTCGTCGAATCGGACGCAGAGGGTACCCTATGTTTGGACAATGCTAAGTTTCAAGATGTGTATGCAGCTTTTATGTGTAGTCCATAAACATGATAACGTGGTGCTTAGGTTTATAGTACGTCTGGTATAGTTATCGATTCTGTAATTGTGTGTCCTACAAATGTAAAGCCAGATATCTCCACCTAAGTCTAATATCATGATTTGTCTGAACTGAACAAAAGATGTCCGTGTAACCGCCAATTGTTAAGTACGCCAAAGACCTACATAAGACGTCCAGGTTTGACGATTAATAAGTAATTTGGCTTTCTCTATTTTTGGTTTTCGTTTTTTGTTTTGCGTTGTATATGTTTGTCTATATCCGAATTTGTTACATGTATTGAACCACGACTTCGGCTCTTTTAGTTCGGTCAGTTTCCTTGCTATTTTTCTCTGAGCATAGCCGTTTGATTGCACACGTTGATTAAATTGTCCTGAGAAATCAATTCGTAAATTGTGTTTTTCGTTAGACCATTAGAGACACAGATTTTTGAGCTCAGTCGCGCGAATTACGATATTTAACTACTCTCGATTGTTAACTATTGAAATTTTAAAATATCAACATGTATTTAGATTGGATTATCCACACATGTTCAGAAAATAGGTTTTAGAAACGGGTAGAATACCACTCGCATTTCTCGCGGTAAGTCAAAATAAAACTTTATATTTCCTGAGGATGTCCGGATAATTTTTTTTTCCTTTTAAAAAATATGCAAGAGCTACACTGGCTTTTGTTTGGGCTATAAAATATTTTCTATCAGTGGATGGAAGAAAAGAGTCATGTGACGTGATTTATTACTCCGCGGAACACTTAAAAAGTTTGCATGTTGATTTTTTTTTCAAATGTAAAATTACACAAATTGAATTTTTAATTTTATTCCAATGTTTGAATTTATTAATAAGTATTAACTACATTTTTTTTTAAAACTAGGGATAACAAAATTCACGCGGCGAAAGTTTTATTTTATCCGCTACCTGAATTTTGTAATGTTCACAACGGTAATTTTGTTATCCCTATATTGTATTTAATTATAAAAAGATTTAAAAAAAAATTTAATTAAAAAAATTTCTAGTTGATTTCTTGGTCGCAAATTGTGTCGGGTTATTTGGTGATTACATTACGTCGCAAACAAATTTATGTTCGAAAACAAGTAGTGAAACAGAAAATAATCCTTTCCATAAACAGAACGTGAGTAAACAGTGCCTGTCTTTAATTAGACACTCGTCGGGTTACTCATTGTCAAGACTGGCCAAAGTCAAAGCAGACTAAATATTACTCAACGTAGGACCACAACTAGTACCAAAAGATGAAACCCTTCTTCCAAACATGATTAAGATTTCACGAGGAAATATTAATTTTTTAATATCCAAATTTCATTTATGCCAACATTTCTCCTTCCGAAGGTCGAGGGTTTTCTCATGGTAATCCGGCTTTCTCCCTAATAAAAGCTGGACGCCATGATAGAGCTGAAAAACAGTCAAAAGTGGCGTCGTTATACAACATTAAAACAAACAAACAAACATCATTTATGCCACTCCTGGCGTCGCAAACGTCAGTATAGGCGCATTTTTGCTATCAGAATAGTGGTCAGGAGTTAAAACGGCAAATTTTTCCTTTTGAAAACGGCAAATCATCGACCTATGAATCCGTGTATATTTATGGTACGTTACCCCATTTTACACAAAATATAAGAATATGACCAGCTAACCATTTGCTATTCGATGCTTTCTACGAGCATGAATTTAAAATCTTTGTAAGCAAGCTCCCTTATGGTAAAAGATTTAATCTTGGATAATTATTCACAACAGAAAATTTGAGGTATGGTATACATCTGTTTCATCAAACGGAATGAGTGAATTTCATAATAATTGACAGCACTAAGAATATCAATTGAAAAGTTGTAACTATTACAACAATGCTGAAGTGGAGAGGTTTTTACAAGGATTATATGTGATTTGAATGTTGAACCATAATTCTAATGCATATACACCTGTTAATGTAATACTTTATACATCCATCAAAGACATTTGCATTTTTAAGGTATTTAAAACTTAACATTTTGACATTTTCTCAGCATAAGGTTGAAAAGTACCATTATTTAGTAGATACAATCACTCTACACTGATGCCTAAAAAAAATGCAACACCATTTATATGAATTCAAAAGTTAGGAATGCTATTATTGTTTTTGTTTGTTTGATGGTGTTTTACGCCACTTTCAGCAATTTGTCAGCTATATCATGGCGTCCAGTTTTTATTGGAGGAGGAAGCCGGAGTACCCGGAGAAAACCCCGGACCTGCTGTAGGAAAAAAAAAAATTAAGATTTGAGTCGAGTACATCCTGCCTGCAGTGAGAATCGAACCCACAATCTCAGTGTTTGACAGACCACGTGATCAATAGTAGACGAACTACCTTGACCACTCGGCCACCGAGGCCCCTGAATGCTATTATTAACCACATTTTAAATAAGCAATGTGTTAAATGTGTTAAATGCTACTTGGATTGGTTACAAGGTTTTCCGCCACTTTCATTGGATTTCAGCTATACCGTTACGTGCAGCTTTTATTTGGAAGGGAGCCGAGATACCCGGTGAAATACCCGAATGTCGACAATAAAACTGGTAATCCCCGTCAGTTAAGTTTGGTGTCGAGAAAAACCTATACGAGGTCAGGTCGAACTCGCAACATCAGTGTTGACCCACCGTTTATCAATAGTACATGAGTAACTACCTTAACCACTCGGCCACATTGAGTCTTATTTTTACTTAACATTAGTCGAATTCGTAAAAAAAAATATTTTAACACAAGTTTTTAAACATGTATCTTAAGAATGTGTACTCTTAAAATGCATATTTATCTGGGAAGGACGGGCCTTGTAAATTGTCCAAGAAGAAATTTTACCCCAATTACAAATTTACAATTTTTTTTAGAAAATACTTTTACTCAAATGTCGTATCAATACGACGGCGTATTCGTGCCAAACAACAAATAGAAAAAAAAATCATATTTCGTTTGAACGGTTTATTAAATCGTTTGAACGGTTTTTTAAATCGTTTGAGCGATTTATTAAATCGTTTGAACGGTTTATTAAATCGTTTCAACGATTTATTAAATCATTTGAACGGTTTATTAAATCGTTTCAACGATTTATCAATTCGTTTGAACGGTTTATTAAATCGTTTCAACGATTTATTAATTCGTTTGAACGGTATATTAAATCGATTTAATAAACCGTTCAAACGAATTAATAAATCGTTTAAACGATTTAATTAACCGTTCAAACGATTTAATAAACCGTTCAAACGAAATAAGAATTTTTTTTCTATTTGTTGTTTGTCACGAATACGCCGTGGTATATCAAACTAGATACGTTATGTAAAAAGTATAAAGTCACTTGTTTGTCAACCGATGGAAGCATAGCAATAACATCTCATTTGACGCGACCCAACTAATCAAATCGCGCAAATAAAATACGGATCTGATGAAAAGGAAATCTGACTAAGATAAATTAGTTTGATTTTAAAATCATTTGCATACTGTGGGACCAGTACAATCCCACATTGTTATAACTATGATTCGACTACAATGTACTTTCTCTACATTTGTGATGCTGCTTGCTTATAGGATGAGTTTGATTGTTTTTTTTTAGTGTTTAACGCTACTTTCAGCAATTTTTCAGTTATATTATGGCGTCCAGTTTTTATTGGGGAGGAAGTCGGAGTACTGCATATAAACCCCTGACCTTCGGTGAGAAAAATGGCTATCCTTTTCAATTAAGATTGGCGTCGAACGCACCCTGCCTGGAGTGAGACTCGACCCGTAACCTCAGTGTTGACTGACCAACTGATCAATAGTAGATGAACTACCTTAACCACTCGTTTACCGAGTCCTCCGCTAATAGGATGAGCAACAGGTAGCAATCTTAATGTTTGAACCAAACAAGGAACTTTGTAATAACTATACACATTCATTCATTAAATGTTGCTACTTCCAATTCAGCCAACAAAAAAGTGTTTTAACTTTATTGTATTAATTCAAATATGTCAACTATCCCCCTTTTTTCTTTTGGTTGGTTTGGTTGGGCGATAGAATATTTGATCGTTTGCAGTAAAAGACATGATATGAATGCAATATTGAAACAGAATTTACAATAACATTTTATTTCTACTTCCAGTTTATTTGTTATAGTTCTGTGTCACAATTTAATACCGCAATAGGAAGAGAAAGTACGCACGTTCACATCTTATCCGGAAGCTACAGTTGTAAGTGCGCTCTGTTGTAGTTGGACAACAAACAGTAAAGTCAAAACCTGAAAAAAATAATCCAACGAAAATTATATAACCATTATATAGCTTAACGGTAATCCTTTCCAAATCTTTTCTCTTACATAGTTGTAATCGCATTGTTTAAATGTAAGAAGTGTGTTCATGTGGATTTAAAATTCTCCCCGTGTGTTAAGCTTAAGATATTTTTTTAATGGACATTCAACATTCTGCATGTCTCCGTGTATGGTCTCCGAATTATTTCGAGAATAATTTATCAAATATTGGTTTGTTTGTTTGTTTGTTTCAGAAATTTTTCAGGTATACCAGCTGGTGTCCAGTTTTTATTGGACAGGAACCCGGCCGGAGTGTCCGGTGTAAACCAAAATCTACGGTAAGAAAATGGTAATCATGGTCAATTTAGGTTGAAGTCGAGCACTAGTATATGACTGACTACCTTAACCAAACGGTCGCCGAAGCCCTTCCAAATATCGGTAGTTCTGAGTATTGAAGCCTTATACAGCAGTAGCAAAAAAGTAAAATATGGTATGGCGAATGACCATAAGAATACTATCCTATAACTTACTTCATTAATTAAAAAATGGTAAGTAACGCAAAACGTAAGCTTGTTGTTACTAGTAAAATTTCGGATTTTCGTAAATTGAACTAAATTAAAAGACCCATACGGAAGATGAATTCGTTTGACCTCTTGAATATGTAGGCTGGGCGTTGCTGAGAAGTAAACGCTTTTTTGGATCTTGAATGAAAAAATTAAATAAATAAATAAATAAATAAATAAATAAATAAATAAATAAATAAATAAATAAATAAATAAATAAATAAATAAATAAATAAATAAATAAATAAAATTTTTAAAAAACTACAAGATTAGGTCCAATAATGTTTTTTCGTTGTTTGTACAAGACTGTCGAATATTATTGTACATACCTTTTCAAAATACGCCTTAAATTCTGTGTGAGTTACATGTCCATTATCTATAAATAAATTTAAGTAAAAATAAAATTTATAATCATGACATGTTCCTGTCATTTTTTTTCTGTAAAACTGATCATATTATCTGGAAAAGCATTCTGATTATGTAATATTACTACTTGTTTGCTGTTTCCATGTAATAATAATTTCATATCGGCTTGTCCTACGTAACTACAAAGAAAAAATGTCCCGGTTGACAGTTTTGCGACCAACTGGTTAGAGAAAGTTGATAAAACAAAAATTAACACATTTTTATACTGTAAATTATGATTATTAACGAGATCATTTATAAAATATGTTTGCAAAACATTAACATCTACAATCTGATCCAATCTGTTAAAGGCAAAATACATGTATATGTATGAAGTATTAATCTAAGATGTGTGTAAGACAATATTAGAGTTATTATGTCAGATGTAAACACGATAGGTATCAATTTTGGAGTCATTCGTTAGACCTAACGGGTCTCAAAAGAGCCCTACATTTCACACCCCTTCCCCCTACACACAACACACAAAACACTGTGTTCTTACTATCTGCGTCGATTCTCAGATAGTACTGTTGAAGGTCATGATGTGTAATTGAGCCGTCACGGTTAACATCTAGTTCCAAAAACAAACCATTCGCTACTGCGTTCAAATCTGGTTCATTATGAGTAAATCGGCCAACAAATTCACTCTGAGTTATAGCATTGTCCTCTGAAAAAAGATATTAAAAACTTGAAAAAGGTTAAACTTGGGGAAAAATATTTAAAACAACTTTTATTAGTTAAGGTTTTGACACTTATCCCAATAAACTATATCATTCTGTATTAATTTTCTATGACTTCAGAACATTAAAATATTTTGAAATTTATATAATAATCAAAATTTAAAGATTGTTTTTGCATTTAATTCAAAGAAAGGTAACTCTAAAAACGCGTACATCAATCGGTATTTCACTGCACTCTGTCTAACGATGGCGGAATCACCCGAGTTATTACTAAAGAAATACATGTGTGACATGTGCGTGTCATAGATATCAATACAATAAAACTTCTTTAAACCGACGATCTCTGGGAAGTAACAATATAGTGCGACTGTCAGACGAAACAAACTTTTTGTACTTTCCTGTGAAAAAAACATGCAAAAAATAATTATTATACATGGCACATACTTACTATCATGATCGTAGTCAACGAAAATTACATTCATATCCGAAACAGAAAATTCGCCATCATGGTTTGTATCTGCATTGTGCCATAAAACCTCTACCTCTTTGCTGATGATGTTTTGTAAATGCGCTAAAAGTTCGTGTGGACTCATAGTAGTTCTATTGATAGGAAAAATAACATTCAAAATCATAATCCTTTGAAAATGACAGCCCTACAGAATTTTACCAGTTAGGAGATCTCACGTTGTAAAATTATCTGTTTATCCAATTTTTATGAAGATGTTAATTATCATCATACAAAATGCTTCAACGCAAAGATAAACCTAAGGCGGGAAGGACGGACGGACGAACAGACCGAAATCTATGTCCCTAAACTTTCGTTTACTGAATTATTAAAAAAAATTACAATTACAACAAAAAATTTGTTAAGTAACAACAATGATTCGTGAAACAATGAATCACCACAAAATATTTCCTTTTCATCTAAAAAGCCATGGTAGATTTGGTTTTACGTTATAAGGACTTTTATTTCCCGCAAATCTAAAGTAGTTTTAGTTGCTAAAATACGGAACATCTTAAATCTCTGCTCTTCTGCATGTAACCTACAGTTATGGTAAATATTTTGAAGACTATATTGGTAGTTAACGCCAGGGAACTATTGAGGTAGTTTTATCATGGTAAGAATGTAAAATAAATGTTTTCAAGATGCATCATCCGTTTTATTTTATTACATCAAGTTGTGTTAAAGCGGATTGATACAAATTTATATAAATTGGCTTAAATTATGACAAGAAAACTTTTGATGCAGAGCATCAATTCGACGCCGAATTATTCTACCTGTTTGTCTGTATGATAATAATTTTACGAACGAATTTAAAACATGTTATATCTATGTTACAGAGGTTATTTATGTTTGTTTTTTAATGTTGTTTAACGCCACTTCAGCAATTTTTCAGCTATATTATGACATTCATATAGTGCAGTTTCTATTGGGGAAGGAAGCCCGAGTACCCGGAGAAAACCCCCGACCTTCGATAAGAAGACTGACAATCCTTGTCAATTAAGCTATTTTATGTTCTGTGCAGTTATAATATATCATGTTGTAATGAATAAAAGAAGCTTTAAGTCAATATTTTGTTCAAATCATACATTAACAGCATTTATTTTAGACCCAATAGTTTCATTTGATGCGTTTAACACGCTTAGCTTGGAGGCTGTGCTACAATAAAACGTTCCGAACCTTAGATATATATTATTTTTATTTTTGCATATGCTTCAATGCAAAACTTTTTCTACCGAAGGTCGGGTTTTTTCTCTGCGGGTTCCTCCCCCTCCCTAAAATAATCAATGCCAAAAACAAATCATCTGGACAACTATACGAGACAGATAATTTGATATAAAAAATTCATGCAAAATTGTCTTTTGCAATTTTAGATTGGCTTAAAAAATGTATGTGTAGAGGTCCAGATAAGCATAAATAATCGAAATAGACTTTTATTCAACATTAAGACTAAGATTTTCAATCGAAATTCTATTCCCAAAATAGCCTTTTTATACTTGTTTTCGATTTTTTAAAGCTACGCTCATTGAAAGCGCTATTACCGAAGACAAAGTACCAGGACAAAAATGGTCTCCAATTATTATTAACTTCCGTAAAGATATTACAATTACAACAAAAAATTTGTTAAGTAACAACAATGATTCGTAAAACAATGAATCACCACAAAATATTTCCTTTTCATCTAAAAAGCCATGGTAGATTTGGTTTTCCAAAAATATTTATCATAGCATGAAAATTTGATATCACCCAAGCATTTTGCAGTCCAACATTATGTTTTGTCTTAATTTTTCACTCAGCTTTAATGATTGACATTTTTTTGTGTAAAATTCTTTTCATTTAATGGTAACTAAGTATACGTTAAAATATTTTCTCCTTGATCATTCCTTAGCAACGAAAGTGAATACAAATATTGCCGCCCAATTAAACCTTATATATCAGGCACTATTAACATAGCTGATCTTTTTTTACATATTTTACAGTATTATAGCCTCTACCTAGTGGTCGTTTTGCATATTTACCAGTAGTATAGCCCTAACCAAGTGGTCGTTTTGTATATTAACCCTTACATGTGGAAGAATTTGCATATTGCCAGTATAATAGCCCTATCAAGTGGTAGTTTTTCATATTAACCAATATTATAGCCTTTCCCTAGGGGATCGTTTTGTATATTTACGAGTATTATAGCCCCTACCTAGTCGTCATTTTGCATATTAACTAGTATTATAGCCCTTACTTAGTGGTCGTTTTGTATATTTACCAGTATTATTGCCTCCACCTAGTGGTCGTTTTATATATTTACCAGTATTATTGCCCCCACCTAGTGGTCGTTTTGCATATTTACCAGTATTGTTGCCCCAACCTAGTTGTCGTTTTGTATATTTACCAGTATTATTGCCACCACCTTGTGGTTGCTTTGCATATTTATCAGTATTTTAGCCCTACCTAGTGGTCGTTTTGTAAATTTCGAGTATTATAGCCACTACCTAGTGGTAGTTTTGTATATTTACCAGTATTATTGCCCCCACCTATTGGTCGTTTTGTATATTTACCAGTATTGTTGCCCCCACCTTATGGTCGTTTTTCATATTTACCAGTATTGTTGCCCCCACCTAGTGGTCGTTTTACATATTTACCAGTATTGTTGCCCCAACCTAGTGGTCGTTTTGCATATTAACCAGTATTATTGCCCCTGCCTAGTGGTTGCTTTGCATATTTACCAGTATTTTAGCCCTACCTAGTGATCGTTTTGTAAATTTCGAGTATTATAGCCACTAACTAGTGGTCGTTTTGTATATTTACCAGTATTATTGCCCTACCTAGTGGTCGTATTGTATATTTACCAGTATTATTACCCCTGCCTAGTGGTCGTTTTGTATATTTTCCAATATTATAGCCACTACCTATTACCTGTATTATAGCCCCTAACTAGAGAAAATGTATACAATCATCTATTAACAATCTGATTAAAATCAGCTGTTATGTTCGCTCCGTATACTACGTTACTACGCCACTAACATTAGTGGCGTAGTAACTTAGTATACGGAGCGAACATAACAGCTGATTTTAATCAGATTGATCTGTTTAGAACATATTACTTCTTGTTTAATCAATTACTTACGGTGCCGCCATTGCATGGCAGACGAACAGAGAAATCACAAACGCAATCATGGTCGAATCTTTTCTAAAATGAAATATGATACTAATATACTTATATAATATATTGATTTGAATGGCAATGGAGAATAAATAACCTGTACATGTATAACGGAATCAGAACTCGACCGGATGTGAGTTTCCGATGTTAAAGTATATTACAGTCACAAGAGACCTTGAAGGAAATATTGGTTAAAGTTTTGATAGTTTTCATTAGTTTAATGAATATATTTAGACACCAAAAATTAATTAAAAGAACATCTTGCAGTCATGGACTAAAGAAAACTAACGAATACAGCAACCAACAAACACTTAGCACATACAGAGACATATAAATACATTATAATTATATGTCTCTGGCAAATACACAAAAATGCATCATACTAAAAATTACACCACGTTGCGCTCAGTGTTTTGTTTGCATTTTTATTATTATTCCATATTGTACCTTTGTAGTTATTAAATCCAATTTAAAACATTTCTACACGATAACACGTCCATATTTTATAATATGCCTTTGTTGTTGACAAGTTCCAAATCGTCCTTGACATTTGCTACGGGAATTTTACATAGGAAGTCAGCCATTTGAGTTTCTACAGGGACCTCGCGTTGTTTTTAAAAAGATCGTCTGCTTTCGTAAAGTTCAGTGGTATTCGGACAAACCGCGAGGATTTTCCCGCCTTAACTGCAGACGATATTACCCGAAGGATTTCGAACAGACGACAATGGACTCTTCCAAACATAAACTTCCGTTGTAATTTAGGTCAAACTTTACTATAGAAAATTGCTCTATCACAATGAAAAATCTGTCGTATTTCAAAACGCTAAATAACTGTGGAAAATAAAGTGATGAATTCAATTTACACATTTTTTGATCTACAAAAGGAGCTTAAGCTGGACCACACGGTAAGTAGTTTTCATTTGTCACGCAAAAACAATAACCAAAATACGTCAACATTTAGTATAGGAAGACCTGACAAAGAGGTTACACCAAGTGTTCCGGAATGACGAGCACATTATATGTGAATATTTTATTTTTTACTTATTGTAGTCTTTTAATATCAGTTGGGAAATTCAGAACCAGTCATTTAATTACCAATACAAAGTCGTCCTCTGGAATAACTACATTAGCAATTGCCAAGTCTTGGAATCTATTAATGAGTTCGAACTAACTTAACACACGCAATCATGATCACGTCATCTGAAGGTCACCTGTACAATCGATAAGGTCAGTATATACCACGATGCCGGTGTCAATTCCCATAACACACATTTTTATAAATCATGAAAACTGCTTACTACTGATTGTTTTACATATGAACTCGTTCTCTCCAAACTAATAATGTAACTATTATATGGATTGCATAAAGCAAAAAAAAATTAATAATAACTATAAATAAATACCTCAAAATTAAAATTAAACAAAAAACCATGAGAATATTCAACCTTACCTTTGCAGTGCCTACGGGGGAAAGAGCAGATCTTATCTGTTTATCTTACAAGTAGCCAACTGATAAGATTTTCATGACATGGGACTGACGCATTGTTTGGTCTTTGGCATTTAGAATATAAAAGTAATCTGAAACGTGATTCATAATGCCCTAACATGAGTACTGATTTAAAATAAATCTTACAATTGCAGTTTAGTCAATGTCAGCAGAATAATTTCTATTAAAACATAATTGCGCTTTTGATTTGTATTTTTGTTTGTTTGTTTGAATAATGTTCAGCAAATTTTCAGCTATATCATGGCGTCCAGCTTTTATTGGGGGAGGAAGCTGGATTACCCGGAGAAAACCCTTGACTTTCGGTAGGAAAGCTGGCAATCCTGAGATTAATATTGGAGTCCAATACACCCTGCCCGCAGTCAGACTCGAACCCGCAGCCTCAGCTTTTGCTTTGGAATATTATTAGTCGACTCTATAAATATATATTCAAACATGTGTCGCCTAATGTCGAATCCTAGTATTAGGTTTTTTTAATTTTTTATTATTCAATTTAATTTTAAAAGTTAAGGTCTGCAGCACATGAGACTTGTATGATGTAAACACGTTAGGTCTGCAGCACATGAGACTTGTATGATGTAAACACATTAGGTCTGCAGCACATGAGACTTGTATGATGTAAATACGTTAGGTCTGCAACACATGAGACTTGTATGATGTAAAAACGTTAGGTCTGCAGCACATGAGACTTGTATGATGTAAACACAATAGGTCTGCAACACATGAGACTTGTTTGATGTAAACACATTAGGTCTGCAGCACATGAGACTTGTATGATGTAAACACATTAGGTCTGCAGCATATGAGACTTCAGTGTATGATGTAAACACTTTAGGTCTGCAGCACATGAAACTCGTATGATGTAACACGTTAGGTCTGCAGCACATGAGACTTGTATGATGTAAACACATTAGGTCTGCAGCACATGAGACTTGTATGATGTAAACACATTAGGTCTGCAGCACATGAGACTTGTATGATGTTAACACATTAGGTCTGCAGCACACGAGACTGGTACTCTATGATATAAACACATTAGGTCTGCAGCACATGAGACTTGTAGTATGTAAACACATTAGGTCTGCAGCACATGAGACTTGTATGATGTAAACACATTAGGTCTGCAGCATATGAGACTTCAGTGTATGATGTAAACACATTAGGTCTGCAGCACATAAAACTTGTATGATGTAAACACGTTAAGGTATGCAGCTCATGAGACGTGTATGATGTAAACACATTAGGTCTGAAGCGCATGAGACTTGTACGTTAAGGAGGTCTGTGTAGCCGGGTTCGTTCAGGGTAGAAATCAAAACAAACTCCAAAGGTTTAACTTTATTTAATACAAAGAATATGTAGAACCATATATATATATATCTGAAAAAATACAAAATCAACAATTAAGTAAAAAGAAGACAATTTAGTTCATGAAAACTAAATATAAAGATTCCAATATATTTATCCATGAAATTACAGTAACTTGTACTTAAAGTACTTATCAAAATGTCTATGAATCATATATTAAAAAACACGCTCAATTACTTATACAAAAATACTAAACTACTATAACAATAATAGTTTCAAAACTCGCATTCAATAATTGATAAAAATTGTAATAAAATATATCATACCATCAGTGTGACAAGACTACATCATGAAAATATACAATGGAGCTCAGTGGAGACTCTGATGGTGAATCTACAAATGAAAACTATGTTTTACAAAAAATGCAAAACTGGATTTCCATTATAAAAACCACGATGAATCAAATTTATCAAAAATAACTTTAATATGAATATAAAACTTTATATCAAAAATTGAACTATGAAATGAATGATGAAATATGAAATGAAAAGTAAACTTTATCTTTATCCATCATGAAAAATGAAAGATCTCAAAAAACTTCTAACACAATAACTACTTACAATTAAAGGAAAAATAAAGATCCAAAAATAAATGGTAAATCCAGTATGTTAACAGTTGAACATTAACTTTGTGTCTGACATAGAACTCAAAAATACTAATCATTTTATACTCTTGTGCAAAAACCAGTTTTACAAAAATAGTTCAAAAGACTCTTCTAGAAGAAACCCATATTTGGAGATGTAAGACAAAAATCCAATCATATGCAAATGAAAAGGAAAGAATGACCAAATAGGGAACATGGGGTGATATGCACAATACCACTGGACTGACACATGAAATCTACTCACGTGTGCAACAAAGCATATCTGTTGAGGAAAAATATAATTAGTTCTAAACATGAAAATCAATATAAAACATATCAAATACAGTCATATATACCCTGAAATATAAATACAATAAATATCCAGAATATCAAGCTGAAAAATAAAATATAGACAAAATGCGTATCCACTGCAATACACATAAACCTGTAATAGACATTTATATAACGAGCAAAGAGCGATAACTCCAACTCACCTATGTGACTATACAGACTGTATACTCGTAAGCTATAAAGAAGCTACAATAAATCTAGAAATATGAAAAATATCAAATAAGACAAAATATATAAACATCTTGAAATAATAAAACACAAAGATCAAAATCTATGCCGGCCACATCTGCATCACATGAGACTTGTATGATGTTAACACATTAGGTCTGCAGCACATGAGACTTGTATGATGTTAACACATTAGGTCTGCAGCACATGAGACTTGTATGATGTTAACACATTAGGTCTGCAGCACATGAGACTTGTATGATGTAAACACGTTAAGGTCTGCAGCACATGAGACTTGTATGATGTAAACACGTTAGGTCTGCAGCACATGAGACTTGTATGATGTAAACACGTTAGGTCTGCAGAACATGAAACTTGTATGATGTAAACACATTTAGTCTGCAGCACATGAGACTTGTATGATGTAAACACGTTAGGTCTGCAGCGCATGAGACTTGTATGATGTAAACACGTTAAGGTCTGCAGCACATGAAACTTGCAAGATGTATACATGTTAAGGTCTACTAAGGTTAAAGTACTTAACACAGAATTCTGAGTATGATAAAGACTCATTATTATTTGTTTGTTTGTTTGTTTGTTTGTTTGTTTGTTTGAATGGTGTTTAACGCCACTTTCAGCAATTTTTCAGCTATTATTGCAGTTTTTATTGGGGAGGAAGCCCGAGTACACGGAGAAACCCAGAAAACTCCTCCTATCCCGTTACACAAGATGTCGTTTCCAGTTAATATCCACTTTCAAAAGAATGCAGCAGCTAACTAGGAAAGAAGTATGCCACTGAAGCTTGAAAGTATTTAGAAGATTGATTTGTTAATGGCAACGTCTTCAGAAAGTAAAGTGTGCAGGTAAAACAAAAATGATGCTCGCCTGATCACTGAAAAAACACATGTCAACGTTTTTTTTCATATTTTCTTTTCAATATGTTTTACAATATTCAACTAAGAATGGGCTTAAATGTACATATAAAGATTAACTTGTATTACCATGGTTGGACTGCCAGCAAAGCAAGACAAGCAAAGCCCTACGTGACCTGCATCTGCTAAGACAAAATTCATTGGCATGAATAAAACCCCAGACCTTCGGAAGGAAATCTGGCAGTCCTTGTCAACAGTATAGAATTGGAGTTTAGTACACGCCGCCCGCAGTTAGACTCAAACCCGCGACCTCTAAGTTGACACGTTCGTGATTATTATTATTACTACCTTAACCTCTCGGCCACAGAGGGTCCAACTGTTGACATTAATGATAGTGGTCCATGGCTCTGTAATATAGTGTACCGTAGTATTCTTTGTTGAAAACTAAAATCTAGTGTAGAATAGAATAAATTTATCTAAAGAATCATCATAATCTGGATATGACAAAACAACATGGAAAAACGCCGTACACTTTCATATATACTAGTAAAAGATTTAGATAGAATATTTTGTATTTCACAAATACGCAAAAATAAATAAAAATCGCTATTTGTTTATTACATTTATTCAATACTTTATACGACTTTCATTTACATATTTGTATTATTCCCACCTATTTGATAGGACAAGCACCAAGCTGCAGTGTACATTTCCCTTTTGTTTATAGAAGTCAAAAATATTCAAAACGTAGACATTTAGATGTCACGTAGCAATTCGCACACATGGGAACTAGTAAAAGTCCCGCCTGGGTGGATAACTGGGAAATGCTCCTCTCTGGCGACTTAATATATCAATCCCTGAAATAAGGATCGCGAATAATCCAGACTATCTATGCAGTAATAATTTTATTGGAGTCATTTTGCTTTTCTAAATGTTTTGATTGTTCTTGCGTGTTTTTTTTTGTTTGTTTTCTTTCATTCGATTTCTTTTTTGTATCCTTGCGTCAGTCTGAAGTTAGTGTTACGCCTTTTGAGTTTTATATTGCACTGCACTGCATTGGTATTTCGTTACTTAAACTCTAGACACAAATCTTTTTACAAGTCACGGACCACCACTTCTGAAATTAAAAAACAAAACTGGAAAATACTAGTAAATTATTATTTCCAACAGAAAGTAGATACGAAACGACTCTTTTTTATCCAATCTAAAAAATCTTGATGAAGAGATTATAGTCGGTTATTTAGATTACGTTAGAAGAAAACTATGTACAAGAAAAATAGGCAAGAAAACCGACCGAACAACAAGAGCCGAAAGTTAATTGATATAGACAAACGCAACATAACCAAAAAAAAGGAGAGTAACCCGAACACAATAAAAACCATGGGTGCACTCAGGTTCTCCGGACGAGTAAGCAATGCCTGCTTCCATTTACAATAATCCGAGGTATTACTATATCATATTTCAGAAATCAGCATGAGATAATATCACACAGTTGATATATTACTTAAATGCAATTTTCTCTGTTTAATTGCTAATGTTTTAGCAACTTGTTACAGGTTTTCAAAATTTATATAATTCCGTTGCATTTCCTTTTTAAAAACCATTACTGGTGCAGGAAGGGTTCGGAAAATAGAGATGCCCAATAGAGACAAGATTGAAAATTGAACTACGTGTAGTAACAAATAAACAACTCGGTGCTTGTCCATGGCATAATCCTAAACTTTATTAGTTATTATTTAAATGCAATTTTAAACAAAACACTTATTTAAATTGAATAGTTACATGTGTCAAATTCTCCGTTAACTATATTGGCCCCAGTCACAATTGAAAGATATTCTATTAATAGTATGATACCAGGACAGTGCAACCAAAATTTACTCTGGCAGTCAAAGAGAACTAACTCTTATTCTAATATGACGTGCTTTAAAGGCTTTGAGACCACAACTGTGGTAAAAAAAATGATTTATCTATTAGCAACACGGGCTGTTTATGGCGGAAATGATGTTTTCTATAGGTACGAAAATATTATAAATGTACTCTAATTGTCTTATTAGAATAGAAATAATTCACGGAGGCTGTGATTTATCATTGTTTTACCACGGGATGACCATTTGTGTCGTTATTTTATCCCTCGCTATCGCTCGGAATAAAATAATACGACATAAATGGTCACCCCGTGGTAAAACAATGATAAACCACAGCCTCCGTGAATTATTTCTTAATTATACAGTACCAGCTTGCATTTACAAATAATGGATGTTTTAGATTGACTACTAGCATTGACTACTAGCTTGGATTGTTATGTCGAGACAGTGTTGGAACAATCCCTTTTCATTGACATTTTACTCTCTCTCCGGACAACCAACCAGTAAACTATTGCCATTCGGATTTCCTTCCTGGTTTTTTTATAAAGGTTTGGGTTTCCCTTGGGTTGTTTGCTTTTGTCTGTCCTTCGGATTGCGAGTCCACATCAAGGGCTAACTTGTTTTGGGTTTTATTGTTATTATCATACCTATATCAACGTAGACTTGATCTCGGGTCTTTCAAAATGAAAGGAGACGTGCACTTTCGTACTTTCATACTTTTCAGTCTGTGGTAAAGTCGTGTGTTGTGTAATTAAATTATTTTTTTCAGAAATTATGAAAATAACTTAATATGCTGAAATTTTAAATGTTGCGGCTTCATTTCCAAATATTTGTACGGCAATTTTTCGTATATTTGAATAGAACAGAAATTGATTACCCTTCCAGAGCACCCGTGTTTATACTTCCTCAGTTTGTAATCGGATGACTGTAGTTTCATTTGTTTGGTCCAGATGATTATATTCTGCTTGTGCCTTTTTTGTTTTAGGATATTTTTTTCATAATGATGCACTATTTTATTCATCAAGTTTTGGTAACTTATTCGTTTCTTTGTGACGTCAGTGGTCTTGATTTGTTTGACAGTCAATTAGCTTGCGTTTACACAAACAAAAAATCTTGATGACATCTCACAGTATGGCCAGAAACAATTTACTGATTATAGAGTTGTTCACGAATAAAGATATAAAAGTAAGAACTGTATGCTATTGGGCAAGGCTTATAACTGGCAAGCAATCAAAATACTCTTACATTATGTACAGATTGTGTCGTCAAATGAATGAAAATAACAATATGAAAATTCATTGGATCACATTTGTAAAAAAAAGATATTTAATGACTGTGGCTTCTCTTATATTTGGGAATCTGAAAACTTTAATAATAATGAATGGCTAAAACACTTAATAAAACAACGCCTAGAGTACTTTATACATAGACACAATATTATTAAATTTTCAGCACTCATGTCCAGTAAGAGAAAGACTACTCTTAAGAAACTCTGTAACTTTATAAAAGATATAAATGCTGGTTTTGTTTTTCCAGGCTCTTAGATTTGTGTAACTGCTCCCTGTATATATGTGTGTATATATTGTATATAGCTGTTGTTATTTAATATTTATTGTTATATCTCTGTACCAGTGTTATGCTTTGGCTTTATGAGAATAAAGATATATATATATATAATATAAGTTCATTGGTTCTACCGAACAAATGAGAGGCTTTCCACTTATTGCATAAATGACCTTGACATTGACTTTGGCTATATGGAAATTGAATCTTCTTTTCAAAATAAACAAAAGAAAGAAAAACCATTCGTATATCTTTTGAAATAAAAAAGGTAAAAAAATAGGACGTTAATTGTGATAAATGACATTGACTACCAAGTGTTTGATATTTGCATATTCAATGGTTTAAAAACAAATCATTTACTTGTATTTACCATTTTATATACACGAAAAAGCAGAATTTCCAAAAAATATTATTTGACCTTGACTGCTGTCAATATGACCTTGACCATGCTGAGGGTCAATAAAGGACCAACAGTGAAGATCCTTTGTCAATATGTCTTATAATTATGAAGAACTACGTATTTATCATAAATACCCAAATTTATGACCTTGACCTTTTACCTTGTTTCTATTTTCAAGGTCAAGGGTCATAATGGTCTTTGGTGAAGTCCCCATGCCTCTACTATCAATAGTTAATAAGTTATCAATGAAAAAGTAAATATCAATGGTTGTAATGGGAGATAACTCCTATAAGATGAAGTCAAATCCTTTTCCTTTAAATAGAAAAAAGTTGCGCATTTATGAGGCCGACATTTTATCCGTTATAAGTTATAAGCTATCTTTTACCGTTTCAAAGAAATAGCGATGACAAGATAATGTCAAAATTTCAAACGTGACCTTGACCTTTGACCTTGTGTCCATTTTCAAGGTCAAGGTCAATGATGACTAATGATATAAGGTTTCATATAAATATCTGTCATAGTTACTGAGATAACGCTATATACACTATATTTAATTGATCCAGGGGAGATAACTCTTTCAAAAGTCAAATCATTTATAGTGACCTTTCAAGACCTTAATATGATACACATTTTGTTAAAAGATTTATTTCTGTATCTCTTATGGTTCAGGAGGAGAATCGCACACACCACAGTGTCAAAATTTAGAATGTGACCTTGACCTTTGACCTTGTGACCTTTTTCAAGGTCAAGGTCAATGATGACCAACTGTGAAATATCTAGTCACTGTCATCTCTGGTTCATGAGTTACAATGGTACAAAATGTACTTCCAATAAATAAGGGGAAATAACTCCTACAAGGAGTCGTCAAAATACTTTGCGCGATATGTAACAAATTGTCGTGATCAATAGCTGAGCATTTTGCAACAACTTTCATTGCGAAATCTTTTACGGTTTAAAAGTTTATCTGCACACAAGATTTTTATGACAGGGGAAATAACTCCGTAAAGAAAAAGTGTTCAGTGTGACAGGGTTAACTGCGAATGCGTAATGTCTCATACATTCATAGTACAAAATGTCTTTACGACATGTCGCGAAACAAAATTTATAATGGGATAACAAAACTTGGCGGAAGAATAATAAGAATAATAATAATAAATATAGGTTCAATCGTTCTAAAGAACGATTAATAGGCTTTCCACTTCAAAAGAAGACCTTAAATAAATGACCTTGAAACCAAAAAGCTAAGAAACATACGTAATTTGTCTATAGCAATTAATAAGAACAAAAATTATTAAAAAACTATTTAGATATCTTTAAAAATAAGAAAGGTCATTAAATAGGACGTAAGAAAACTTGAATGACCTTGACAACTGATCTTTTAATCTACGTAAATATTACTTATAGGCAATAGCATTAAAAGAAGAAGCCATTCAAAATACATAGTACCATGAAAAACATTTATAAAGGACTTTGACCTTGACTTTTACAGCATGACCTTGACCATGCTGAAGGTCAACAGTGATCAACATTGAAGATTTTATGCCAATATCTCTTAAAGTCATTAAGATATGACTACTTATAATATATACAAAAAATTAGAAAATGACCTTGACCTTTGACCTTGTATTTGTTTTCAAGGTCAAGGGTCCTAATGATCCATAGTGAAGACCCCATGCCTCTACTATGAATAGTTGATAAGTAATTAATGAAAAACTAATTATCAACGGTTGTAATGGGGGATAACTCCTATAAGATGAAGCCGAATCCTTTCCCTCCAAATAGAAAAAAGTTGCGCCTTTACGAGACCAACATTTTATCCATTATAACTTATAGCCTATCTTTTACCGTTTCAAAGGAATAGCGATGACAAGACAATGCCAAAATTTCAAACGTGACCTTGACCTTTGACCTTGTGTCCATTTTCAAGGTCAAGGTCAATGATGACCAATGATATAAGGTTTCATATATATATCTGTTATAGTAACTGAGATATAGTGATATAATGTAATTCACAATATATTTTATTGGTCTAGGGGAGATAACTCTTATAAAAATGTCAAATAAAAAAGTGACGATTCAAGATCTTAATATGATACACATTTTGGTAAAGGTTTCAGTTCTCTATCTATTATAGTAAAGGAGGAGATCTGCACACAACCAAGGGTCAAAAATTAGAACATGACCTTGACCTTTGACCTTGTGACCTTTTTCAAGGTCAAGGTCAATGATGACCAACTGTGAAATATTTAGTCTCTATCACCTCTGGTTCATGAGTTACAATGGTACAAATTGTACTTCCAATAAATAAGGGGAAATAACTCCTACAAGGAGTCGTCAAAATACTTTGCGCGATATGTAACAAATTGTCGCAATCAATAGCTGACTATTTTGCAACAACTTTCATTGCGAAATCTTTAACGGTTTCATAGTTTATCTGCACACAAGCTTTTCTGTAACAGGGGAGATAACTCCGTAAAGAACAAGTGTTCAGTGTGCCAGGGTCAACTGCGAAAGCGTAATGTCTAATACATCCATAGTACAAAATGTCTTTACGACATGTCGCGAAACAAAATTTATAATGGGAAAAAAAAGTTGGCGGAAAAACAATAAGAATAATAAATATAGGTTCATTTGTGACTTCGCCACAAATAATCATGGCTTACCACTTCCATCGACATTTTTTACACCGCGGCGTAAAAAAATTTCAGTTTTTTTTTGTTTTTTCTATATAAAAAACCATAACTGCATAAAATATACGTGAAACGTAGCAAAAAACCATGCAAAAATGACTTGTCACATCCTAGGCTCGAACCGACGATGTCAGTATTGCCAGCTCATCGTTGTTACCACTGGACCACGGAAGCCTATATACAGAAAGTCAAATTTTGACGTATATATACCTTCTATGTGTTTTCTACATTTAAAATACAAAGATATTTTGTAATGTTTTCGTGTATTTACAAATGAAATAAATAAGAAAGACAGAAAATTCTATGATTTTTATTTATGAAATACAAATAGAACACATTGATTTGACTGGTCGAGACGTCTGATGTCACGTGACAATGCTATATATTATCGTGGACTTATAAAAAAAAAAAAAAAAATAGAAAACAGGCGTCATACGTACTGTATACATATGATCGCCGTCAACAATGATGCAATTTTGACAGTTTAATGTTACTTTCAATTCATTGTAAAAGGAAAAACGGATTTTTCTTCGGTGAAATACAGCAATCGTACGTACCAAACGACACTCGATCGCGCGCACTTTATTGTCATTTCAAAATAAATGCAAGTAGAAAAAATGTTTGTTTCAGCTAGAACAACTCACGAAGACACAATTCAGATGTATATTTCAAGGATTAATCAATGCACAAAAATTCAAGCGATGAAATCTAAGGGGTCCCGATGGGGTCTCGACATTTGATTTTTTCTGCCGATTTTGGAGTTTGTTGACATTTATGCACATCCGAGATACATGGTTGGGGTAAAATCAACATTCTAAATCGATTGGCACCATTTTCGAAAAGCTAGGACTTATGGTTTTTCTGAAAATTGCGATTTTTGCATAAAAAACCTATCTTCAACTTTCATGACCTGGACATTTTTTTATCGTTCGTCAGAACGATTTCTACTGTAGCGACAATTTAGGGACATCAATCCCCGAACGATTTGGCGTCCATTTTGTTTCACCATTCTCTGTGGTCTAGGATGAAATCTGCACACTACATTCTTATGGGGTCCCCTTAGAAACACCCCCCCCTTTATTTTTGCAGGCTGGCGGAATACCCTAAAATTCCCCATGTTTTTTCCCATGCCTGGCACAAAATTTCATTGCGACATGTAGCAAGCTGAAAAATACAAAGCGAATCGAAAGGTACAAAAATTCACATGTCGCTGTGCTGAAACACAGGTGACCTTGACCTTTGACCTTATGACCTTGGGCAAGGTCAAGGTGAAAGTTGACATTTTACCTATTACAAGTTATTGCCTATCTTTTACCGTTTCAAGGGAATAGCGATGGCGAGACAATGTCAAAATTTCAAACGTGACCTTGACCTTTGACCTTGTGTCCATTTTCAAGGTCAAGGTCAATGATGACCAATGATATAAGGTTTCATGTATATGTCTGTTATAGTTACTGAGATATAGTGATCTAATGTAACTCACAATGCATATTATTGGTCTAAGGGGAGACAACTCTTATAAAATGTCAAATAAAAAAAGTGACGATTCAAGATCTTAATATGATACACATTTTGGTAAAGGTTTCAGTTCTCTATCTATTATAGTAAAGGAGAAGATCTGCACACAACCAAGGGTCAAAAATTAGAACATGACCTTGACCTTTGACCTTGTGACCTTTTTCAAGGTCAAGGTCAATGATGACCAACTGTGAAATATCTAGTCTATATCACCTCTGGTTCATGAGTTACAATGGTACAAATTTTACTTCCAATAAATAAGGGGAAATAACTCCTACAAGGAGTCGTCAAAATACTTTGCGCGATATGTAACAAATTGTCGCAATCCATAGCTGACCATTTTGCAACAACTTTTATTGCGAAATCTTTTACGGTTTCATAGTTTATCTGCACACAAGCTTTTCTGTAACAGGGGAGATAACTCCGTAAAGAACAAGTGTTCGGTGTGACAGGGTCAACTGCGAAAGCGTAATGTCTTATACATCCATAGTACAAAATGTCTTTACGACATGTCGCGAAACAAAATTTATAATGGGAAAAGAAAACTTGGCGGAAAAAAATAAGAATAATAATAATAATAAATATAGGTTCAATCGTTCTAAAGAACGATTAATAGGCTTTCCACTTCAAAAGAAGACCTTGAATAAATGACCTTGAAACCAAAAAGCTAAGAAACATACGTAATTTGTCTATAGCAATTAATAAGAACAAAAATAATTAAAAAACTATTTAGATATCTTTAAAAATAATAAAGGTCATTAAATAGGACGTAAGAAAACTTGATTGACCTTGACAACTGATCTTTTAATCTACGTAAATATTACTTATAGGCAATAGCATTAAAAGAAGAAGCCATTCAAAATACATAGTACCATGAAAAACATTTATAAAGGACTTTGACCTTGACTTTTACAGCATGACCTTGACAATGCTGAAGGTCAACAGTGATCAACATTGAAGATTTTATGCCAATATCTCTTAAAGTCATTAAGATATGACTACTTATAATATATACAAAAAATTAGAAAATGACCTTGACCTTTGACCTTGTATTTGTTTTCAAGGTCAAGGGTCCTAATGATCCATAGTGAAGACCCCATGCCTCTACTATCAATAGTTGATAAGTAATTAATGAAAAACTAATTATCAATGGTTGTAATGGGGGATAACTCCTATAAGATGAAGCCGGATCCTTTCCCTTTAAATAGAAAAAAGTTGCGCCTTTATGAAACCAACATTTTATCCATTATAACTTATAGCCTATTTTTTACCGTTTCAAAGTAATAGCGACGACAAGACAATGCCAAAATTTCAAACGTGACCTTGACCTTTGACCTTGTGTCCATTTTCAAGGTCAAGGTCAATGATGACCAATGATATAAGGTTTCATATATATATCTGTTATAGTTACTGAGATATAGTGATATAATGCAATTCACGATACATTTTATTGGTCTAGGGGAGATAACTCTTATAAAAATGTCAAATAAAAAAAGTGACGATTCAAGATCTCAATATGATACACATTTTGGTAAAGGTTTCAGTTCTCTATCTATTATAGTAAAGGAGGAGATCTGCACACAACCAAGGGTCAAAAATTAGAACATGACCTTGACCTTTGACCTTGTGACCTTTTTCAAGGTCAAGGTCAATGATGACCAACTGTGAAATATCTAGTCTATATCACCTCTGGTTCATGAGTTACAATGGTACAAATTGTACTTCCAATAAATAAGGGGAAATAACTCCTACAAGGAGTCGTCAAAATACTTTGCGCGATATGTAACAAATTGTCGCAATCCATAGCTGACCATTTTGCAACAACTTTTATTGCGAAATCTTTTACGGTTTCATAGTTTATCTGCACACAAGCTTTTCTGTAACAGGGGAGATAACTCCGTAAAGAACAAGTGTTCGGTGTGACAGGGTCAACTGCGAAAGCGTAATGTCTGATACATCCATAGTACAAAATGTCTTTACGACATGTCGCGAAACAAAATTTATAATGGGAAAAAACAGTTGGCGGAAAAACAATAAGAATAATAATAATAATAATAATAATAATAATAAGAAACAGACTAATAACAATAAGTCTTTCCACTGGAAAGTGGAAAGCCTTAATAATAATAAGAAACAGAAGAATAACAGTAAGGCTTCCCACTCGGAAGTGGAAAGCCTTAATAAACAGACAAATAACAGGAAGGCTTTCCACTCGGAAAGTGGAAAGCCTTAATAATAATAAGAAACAGAAGAATAACAGTAAGGCTTCCCACTCGGAAGTGGAAAGCCTTAATAATATAGGTTCATTTGTGACTTCGCCACAAATAATCATGGCTTACCACTTCCATCGACATTTTTTACACCGCGGCGTAAAAAAATTTCAGTTTTTTTTTGTTTTTTCTATATAAAAAACCATAAATGCATAAAATATACGTGAAACGTAGCAGAAAACCATGCAAAAATCATATGTCACATCCTAGGCTCGAACCGACGATGTCAGTCTTGCCAGCCCTCGTTGATACCACTGGACCACGGAAGACGATATGCAGAAAGTCAAATTTTGACGTATATATACCTTCAATGTGTTTTCTACATTTAAAATACAAAGACATTTTGTAATGTTTTCGTGTATTTACCAATGAAATAAATAAGAAAGACAGAAAATTCTTTGATTTTTATTTATAAAATAAAAATAAAACGCATTGATTTGACTGGTGGAAACGACTAAAGTCACGTGACAATTTTATATATTATCACGGAGATGTTTTTTTTTTTTTTTTTTTTTTTTTTTGTTGAAAAGATGACTTTTCAGGAGGTCAACAGTGATGCTATTTTGACAGTTTAATTCAAAGGAATGTTACTTTCAATTCATTGTAATAGGGAAACCGTTTCTTTGTTCGGTAAAATACAGCAGTCGTGCATACCGGACGACACTCGATGGCATTTCAAAATAAATGCTCAAGTAGAAAAAATGTTTGTTTCAGCTAGAACAACTCATGAAGACATAATTCAGATGTATATTTTAAGGATTTATCAATGCACAAACATTCAACCGCTGAAATCTAGGGGGTACCGATGGGGCCTCGACATTTGATTTTTTCTGCCGATTTTCGATTTTGTTGACATTTATGCACATCCGAGATACTTGGTTGGGGTAAAATCGACATTCTAAATCGATTGGCGCCATTTTCGAAAGGCTAGGATTTATGGTTTTTCTGAAAATCGCGATTTTTGCATGAAAAACCTATCTTCAACTTTCATGACCTGGAAATTTTTTTATCGTTCGTCAGAATGATTTCTACTGTAGCGACAAGTCAAGGACATCGATCCCCGAACTATTTGGCGTCCATTTTGTTTCACCATTCTCTGTGGTCTAGGATGAAATCTGCACACTACATTCTTATGGGGTCCCTTAGAAACACCCCCCCCCTTTTTATTTTTGCAAGCTGGCGGAATACCCTCAAATTCCCCATGTTTTTGCCCATGCCTGGCACCAAATTTTATTGCGACATGTATCAAGCTAAAAAAACAAAGCGAAACCAAAGGTACAAAAATTCACATGTCGCTGTACTGAAACCCAGGTGACCTTGACCTTTGACCTTGTGACCTTGGGCAAGGTCAAGGTGAAAGTTGACATTTTACCTATTACAAGTTATTGCCTATCTTTTACCGTTTCAAGGGAATAGCGATGGCGAGACAGTGTCAAAATTTCAAACGTGACCTTGACCTTTGACCTTGTGTCCATTTTCAAGGTCAAGGTCAATGATGACCAATGATATAAGGTTTCATGTATATATCTGTTATAGTTACTGAGATATAGTGATCTAATGTAACTCACAATGCAAATTATTGGTCTAAGGGGAGACAACTCTTATAAAATGTCAAATAAAAAAAGTGACGATTCAAGATCTTAATATGATACACATTTTGGTAAAGGTTTCAGTTCTCTATCTATTATAGTAAAGGAGGAGATCTGCACACAACAAAGGGTCAAAAATTAGAACATGACCTTGACCTTTGACCTTGTGACCTTTTTCAAGGTCAAGGTCAATGATGACCAACTGTGAAATATCTAGTCTTTATCACCTCTGGTTCATGAGTTACTCTGGTCAAAAATTTACTTGCAATAAATAGGGGAAATAACTCCTATAAGAAGGTGAAAAATTCTTTAATGCGATATGTTATAAAGTGTCGCAATCCTTCGCTAAACATTTTGGAACAACTTTTATTGTGATATCTTTTACAGTTTCAAAGTTAATCTGCACACAAGCTTTTTTATGACAGGGGAAATAACTCCGTAAAGAAAAAGTGTTCGGTGTAGCAGGGTCAACTGCGAAAGCGTAATGTCTCATACACCCATAGTACAAAAGGTCTTTTCGACATGTCGCGAAACAAAATTTATAATGGGAAAAGAAAAGTTGGCGGAAAAAAATAAGAATAATAAATATAAGTTCATTGGTTCTACCGAACAAATGAGAGGCTTTCCACTTATTGCATAAATGACCTTGACATTGACTTTGGCTATATGGAAATTGAATCTTCTTTTCAAAATAAACAAAAGAAAGAAAAACCATTCGTATATCTTTTGAAATAAAAAAGGTAAAAAAATAGGACGTTAATTGTGATAAATGACCTTGACTACCAAGTGTTTGATATTTGCATATTCAATGCTTTAAAAACAAATCATTTACTTGTATTTACCATTTTATATACACGAAAAAGCAGAATTTCCAAAAAATATTATTTGACCTTGACTGCTGTCAATATGACCTTGACCATGCTGAGGGTCAATAAAGGACCAACAGTGAAGATCCTTTGTCAATATGTCTTATAATTATGAAGAAATGCGTATTTATCATAAATACCCAAATTTATAAGATGACCTTGACCTTTTACCTTGTTTCTATTTTCAAGGTCAAGGGTCATAATGGTCTTTGGTGAAGTCCCCATGCCTCTACTATCAATAGTTAATAAGTTATCAATGAAAAAGTAAATATCAATGGTTGTAATGGGAGATAACTCCTATAAGATGAAGTCAAATCCTTTTCCTTTAAATAGAAAAAAGTTGCGCATTTATGAGGCCGACATTTTATCCGTTATAAGTTATAA
Organism: Limnoperna fortunei; assembly: GCA_944474755.1. NCBI lineage: Eukaryota > Metazoa > Mollusca > Bivalvia > Mytilida > Modiolidae > Limnoperna > Limnoperna fortunei. Next base: position 27,447,872 of record OX104114.1, on the reverse strand, counting down.
GCTATCTTTTACCGTTTCAAAGAAATAGCGATGACAAGATAATGTCAAAATTTCAAACGTGACCTTGACCTTTGACCTTGTGTCCATTTTCAAGGTCAAGGTCAATGATGACTAATGATATAAGGTTTCATATAAATATCTGTCATAGTTACTGAGATAACGCTATATACACTATATTTAATTGATCCAGGGGAGATAACTCTTTCAAAAGTCAAATCATTTATAGTGACCTTTCAAGACCTTAATATGATACACATTTTGGTAAAAGATTTATTTCTGTATCTCTTATGGTTCAGGAGGAGAATCGCACACACCACAGTGTCAAAATTTAGAATGTGACCTTGACCTTTGACCTTGTGACCTTTTTCAAGGTCAAGGTCAATGATGACCAACTGTGAAATATCTAGTCACTGTCATCTCTGGTTCATGAGTTACTATGGTACAAAATGTACTTCCAATAAATAAGGGGAAATAACTCCTACAAGGAGTCGTCAAAATACTTTGCGCGATATGTAACAAATTGTCGCGATCAATAGCTGAGCATTTTGCAACAATTTTTCTTGCGAAACCTTTTACGGTTTAAAAGTTTATCTGCACACAAGATTTTTATGACAGGGGAAATAACTCCGTAAAGAAAAAGTGTTCGGTGTGACAGGGTTAACTGCGAATGCGTAATGTCTCATACATTCATAGTACAAAATGTCTTTACGACATGTCGCGAAACAAAATTTATAATGGGATAACAAAACTTGGCGGAAGAATAATAAGAATAAATATAAGTTCATTGGTTCTACCGAACAAATGAGAGGCTTTCCACTTATTGCATAAATGACCTTGACATTGACTTTGGCTATATGGAAATTGAATCTTCTTTTCAAAATAAACAAAAGAAAGAAAAACCATTCGTATATCTTTTGAAATAAAAAAGGTAAAAAAATAGGACGTTAATTGTGATAAATGACCTTGACTACCAAGTGTTTGATATTTGCATATTCAATGCTTTAAAAACAAATCATTTACTTGTATTTACCATTTTATATACACGAAAAAGCAGAATTTCCAAAAAATATTATTTGACCTTGACTGCTGTCAATATGACCTTGACAATGCTGAGGGTCAATAAAGGACCAACAGTGAAGATCCTTTGTCAATATGTCTTATAATTATGAAGAAATGCGTATTTATCATAAATACCCAAATTTATAAGATGACCTTGACCATTTACCTTGTTTCTATTTTCAAGGTCAAGGGTCATAATGGTCTTTGGTGAAGTCCCCATGCCTCTACTATCAATAGTTAATAAGTTATCAATGAAAAAGTAAATATCAATGGTTGTAATGGGAGATAACTCCTATAAGATGAAGTCAAATCATTTTCCTTTAAATAGAAAAAAGTTGCGCATTTATAAGGCCGACATTTTATCCGTTATAATTTATAAGCTATCTTTTACCGTTTCAAAGAAATAGCGATGACAAGATAATGTCAAAATTTCAAACGTGACCTTGACCTTTGACCTTGTGTCCATTTTCAAGGTCAAGGTCAATGATGACTAATGATATAAGGTTTCATATAAATATCTGTCATAGTTACTGAGATAACGCTATATACACTATATTTAATTGATCCAGGGGAGATAACTCTTTAAAAAGTCAAATCATTTATAGTGACCTTTCAAGACCTTAATATGATACACATTTTGGTAAAAGATTTATTTCTGTATCTCTTATGGTTCAGGAGGAGAATCGCACACACCACAGTGTCAAAATTTAGAATGTGACCTTGACCTTTGACCTTGTGACCTTTTTCAAGGCCAAGGTCAATGATGACCAACTGTGAAATATCTAGTCACTGTCATCTCTGGTTCATGAGTTACTATGGTACAAAATGTACTTCCAATAAATAAGGGGAAATAACTCCTACAAGGAGTCGTCAAAATACTTTGCGTGATATGTAACAAATTGTCGCGATCAATAGCTGAGCATTTTGCAACAACTTTCATTGCGAAATCTTTTACGGTTTAAAAGTTTATCTGCACACAAGATTTTTATGACAGGGGAAATAACTCCGTAAAGAAAAAGTGTTCGGTGTGACAGGGTTAACTGCGAATGCGTAATGTCTCATACATTCATAGTACAAAATGTCTTTACGACATGTCGCGAAACAAAATTTATAATGGGATAACAAAACTTGGCGGAAGAATAATAAGAATAAATATAGGTTCAATCGTTCTAACGAACGATTAATAGGCTTTCCACTTAAAAGAAACCTAAAATAAATGACCTTGAAACTAAAAAGCTAAGCAAGATCCGCAATTTGACTATTGCAATTAAAAGGTTCAAAAATAATTAAAATAAACCATTTAGATATTTTTAAAAAATAAGAAAGGTCATTAAATAGGACGTTAGAAAACTTGAGTGACCTTGACAACTGATCTTTTAATCTACGTAAATTTTACTTATAGACAATAGCATTTATAAGAATAAGCCATTTAAAATACCTAGGACCATGAAAAAAATTAAAAAAGGACTTTGACCTTGACTCTTACACCGTGACCTTGACCATGCTGAAGGTCAACTGTGATCAACATTGAAGATTTTATGCCAATATCTCTTCTAGTTATTGAGATATGACTACTTATAAAATTTACCAATAATTAGCAGATGACCTTGACCTTTGACCTTGTATTTGTCTTCAAGGTCAAGGGTCCTAATGGTCTATAGTGAAGACCCCAAGCCTCTACTATTAATAGTTGATAAGTAATTATTGAAAAACTAATTAACAATGGTTGTAATGGGGGATAACTCCTATAAAATGAAGTCGAATCCTTTACCTCAAAGTAGGAAAAAGTTACGCCTTTATGAGACCAACATTTTATCCATTATAACTTATAGCCTATCTTTTACCGTTTCAATTAAATAGCGATGACAAGACGATGTCAAATTTTCAAACGTGACCTTGACCTTTGACCTTGTGTCCATTTTCAAGGTCAAGGTCAATGATGACCAATGATATAAGGTTTCATATATATATCTGTTATAGTTACTGAGATATAGTGATATAATGCAATTCACAATACATTTTATTGGTCTAGGGGAGATAACTCTTATAAAAATGTCAAATAAAAAAAGTGACGATTCAAGATCTCAATATGATACACATTTTGGTAAAGGTTACAGTTCTCTATCTATTATAGTAAAGGAGGAGATCTGCACACAACCAAGGGTCAAAAATTAGAACATGACCTTGACCTTTGACCTTGTGACCTTTTTCAAGGTCAAGGTCAATGATGACCAACTGTGAAATATCTAGTCTATATCACCTCTGGTTCATGAGTTACAATGGTACAAATTGTACTTCCAATAAATAAGGGGAAATAACTCCTATAAGAAGGTGAAAAATTCTTTAATGTGATATGTTATAAAGTGTCGCAATCCTTAGCTGAACATTTTGGAACAACTTTCATTGCGAAATCTTTTACGGTTTCATAGTTTATCTGCACACAAGCTTTTTATGACAGGGGAAATAACTCCGTAAAGAAAAAGTGTTCGGTGTCACAGGGTTAACTGCGAAAGCGTAATGTCTCATACATCCATAGTACAAAATATCTTTACGACATGTCGCGAAACAAAATTTATAATGGGATAACAAAACTTGGCGGAAAAAAAATAAGAATAATAAGAAACAGACTAATAACAGTAAGTCTTTCCACTGGAAAGTGGAAAGCCTTAATAATAATAATAATAATAAGAAACAGACAAAATGCAATAAGTCTTTCCACTGGAAAGTGGAAAGCCTTAATAATAATAAGAAACAGAAGAATAACAGTAAGGCTTCCCACTCGGAAGTGGAAAGCCTTAAATATAGGTTCAATCGTTCTATAGAACGATTAATAGGCTTTCCACTTCAAAAGAAGACCTTAAATAAATGACCTTGAAACCAAAAAGCTAAGAAACATACGTAATTTGTCTATAGCAATTAATAAGAACAAAAATTATTTAAAAAACTATTTAGATAACTTTAAAAATAAGAAAGGTCATTAAATAGGACGTAAGAAAACTTGAATGACCTTGACAACTGATCTTTTAATCTACGTAAATATTACTTATAGGCAATAGCATTAAAAGAAGAAGCCATTCAAAATACATAGTACCATGAAAAACATTTATAAAGGACTTTGACCTTGACTTTTACAGCATGACCTTGACCATGCTGAAGGTCAACAGTGATCAACATTGAAGATTTTATGCCAATATCTCATAAAGTCATTAAGATATGACTACTTATAATATATACAAAAAATTAGAAAATGACCTTGACCTTTGACCTTGTATTTGTTTTCAAGGTCAAGGTCCTAATGATCCATAGTGAAGACCCCATGCCTCTACTATCAATAGGTGATAAGTAATTAATGAAAAACTAATTATCAATGATTGTAATGAGGGATAACTCCTATAAGATGAAGCCGGATCCTTTCCCTTTAAATAGAAAAAAGTTGCGCCTTTATGAGACCAACATTTTATCCATTATAACTTATAGCCTATCTTTTACCGTTTAAAAGTAATAGCGATGACAAGACAATGCCAAAATTTCAAACGTGACCTTAACCTTTGACCTTGTGTCCATTTTCAAGGTCAAGGTCAATGATGACCAATGATATAAGGTTTCATATATATATCTGTTATAGTTACTGAGATATAGTGATATAATGCAATTCACAATACATTTTATTGGTCTAGGGGAGATAACTCTTATAAAAATGTCAAATAAAAAAAGTGACGATTCAAGATCTCAATATGACACACATTTTGGTAAAGGTTTCATTTCTCTATCTATTATAGTAAAGGAGGAGATCTGCACACAACCAAGGGTCAAAAATTAGAACATGACCTTGACCTTTGGCCTTGTGACCTTTTTCAAGGTCAAGGTCAATGATGACCAACTGTGAAATATCTAGTCTATATCACCTCTGGTTCATGAGTTACAATGGTACAAATTGTACTTCCAATAAATAAGGGGAAATAACTCCTACAAGGAGTCGTCAAAATACTTTGCGCGATATGTAACAAATTGTCGCAATCCATAGCTGACCATTTTGCAACAACTTTTATTGCGAAATCTTTTACGGTTTCATAGTTTATCTGCACACTAGCTTTTCTGTAACAGGGGAGATAACTCCGTAAAGAACAAGTGTTCGGTGTGACAGGGTCAACTGCGAAAGCGTAATGTCTTATACATCCATAGTACAAAATGTCTTTACGACATGTCGCGAAACAAAATTTATAATGGGAAAAGAAAACTTGGCGGAAAAAAATAAGAATAATAAATATAGGTTCAATCGTTCTAAAGAACGATTAATAGGCTTTCCACTTCAAAAGAAGACCTTAAATAAATGACCTTGAAACCAAAAAGCTAAGAAACATACGTAATTTGTCTATAGCAATTAATAAGAACAAAAATTATTAAAAAACTATTTAGATATCTTTAAAAATAAGAAAGGTCATTAAATAGGACGTAAGAAAACTTGAATGACCTTGACAACTGATCTTTTAATCTACGTAAATATTACTTATAGGCAACAGCATTAAAAGAAGAAGCCATTCAAAATACATAGTACCATGAAAAACATTTATAAAAGACTTTGACCTTGACTTTTACAGCATGACCTTGACCATGCTGAAGGTCAACAGTGATCAACATTGAAGATTTTATGCCAATATCTCTTAAAGTCATTAAGATATGACTACTTATAATATATACAAAAAATTAGAAAATGACCTTGACCTTTGACCATGTATTTGTTTTCAAGGTCAAGGGTCCTAATGATCCATAGTGAAGACCCCATGCCTCTACTATCAATAGTTGATAAGTAATTAATGAAAAACTAATTATCAATGGTTGTAATGGGGGATAACTCCTATAAGATGAAGCCGGATCCTTTCCCTCTAAATAGAAAAAAGTTGCGCCTTTATGAGACCAACATTTTATCCATTATAACTTATAGCCTATCTTTTACCGTTTCAAAGAAATAGCGATGACAAGACAATGCCAAAATTTCAAACGTGACCTTGACCTTTGACCTTGTGTCCATTTTCAAGGTCAGGGTCAATGATGACCAATGATATAAGGTTTCATATATATATCTGTTATAGTTACTGAGATATAGTGATATAATGCAATTCACAATACATTTTATTGGTCTAGGGGAGATAACTCTTATAAAAATGTCAAATAAAAAAAGTGACGATTCAAGATCTCAATATGATACACATTTTGGTAAAGGTTTCAGTTCTCTATCTATTATAGTAAAGGAGGAGATCTGCACACAACCAAGTGTCAAAAATTAGAACATGACCTTGACCTTTGACCTTGTGACCTTTTTCAAGGTCAAGGTCAATGATGACCAACTGTGAAATATCTAGTCTATATCACCTCTGGTTCATGAGTTACAATGGTACAAATTGTACTTCCAATAAATAAGGGGAAATAACTCCTACAAGGAGTCGTCAAAATACTTTGCGCGATATGTAACAAATTGTCGCAATCCATAGCTGACCATTTTGCAACAACTTTTATTGCGAAATCTTTTACGGTTTCATAGTTTATCTGCACACAAGCTTTTCTGTAACAGGGGAGATAACTCCGTAAAGAACAAGTGTTCGGTGTGCCAGGGTCAACTGCGAAAGCGTAATGTCTAATACATCCATAGTACAAAATGTCTTTACGACATGTCGCGAAACAAAATTTATAATGGGAAAAAACAGTTGGCGGAAAAACAATAAGAATAATAATAATAATAATAATAATAAGAAACAGACTAATAACAATAAGTCTTTCCACTGGAAAGTGGAAAGCCTTAATAATAAGAAACAGAAGAATAACAAGAAGGCTTTCCACTGGAAAGTGGAAAGCCTTAATAATAATAAATATAGGTTCAATCGTTCTACCGAACGATTAATAGGCTTTCCACTCTACGCAGCCAGAAAGAACCTATCTGTATTTAATGACATTGAATTCTGCTTCTAAACATTATTTGTAATTTGTCTTTAAAAATTAACAAATTTGAAAGCAAAACTGTTTATATATTATTTAAAATAGGAAAGGTCAAATTGTAGAGCATAATGACCTTGACCTGACCTTCTTTATATGTAAATGGAATCTATTTCACACTATGAACAAATGAAAGAAAAAACATTCAAATAAGTTTTGAAATAAAAAAGGTCATAAAATATGACGTTCAGAGACTTTAATGACATTGACCACTGACCTTTTGATCTCTGCATATATTGTACATCAATAACTAAGCATTTATTAGGATAAACCACTTCATATACACGGAAAATGAAAAATTTAAAAAAAAATGTATTGACCTTGACCCTTAACAAGGTGACCTTGACCATGATGAAGGTCAAAAATGATCAACAGTGAAGATCTTATGTCAATATCTCTTGTAGTTAATGAGATATGGCTACTTATAATAAATTCCAAAAATCAGATGACCTTGACCTTTGACCTTGTATGTGTCTGCAATGTCAAGGTCATAAGGGTTTTTGGTGAAGACCCCATACCTCTACTATCAATAGTTAATGAGTTATGAATGAAAAATTAATAATCAATGTTTCGAATGGGAGATAACTCCTATAAAATGAAGTCAAATCCTTTCCCTTCAAATGTAACAAAGTTGCGCCTTTATTAGGCCAATATTTTACCCATTATAAGTTATTGCCTATCTTTTACTGTTTCAAAGATATAGCAATAACAAGACAATGTGAAAGTTTAGAACGTTACCTTGATCTTTGACCTTGTGTCCATTTTGAAGGTCGAGGTCATAAGGGTCTTTGGTGAAGACCCCATGCCTCTGCTGTCAATAGTTAATGAGTTATGAATGGAAAACTAATAATCAATGTTTCTAATGGGAGATAACTCCTATAAAACGAAGTCAAATCCTTTCCCTTCAAATGTGACAAAGTTGCGCCTTTATTAGGCCAACATTTTACCCATTATAAGTTATTGCCTATCTTTTACCCGTTTCAAAGATTTAGAAGGTGCATGATGTGCGATTGGTCAAAAAGCTTTTATTTTTACCGGGAGGAAATTAAAACATTACAAGTTGACAGGTTATGACTTTGCATAAAATAGTTTTTATTATTGTTTTGTATTATTTACCTCTGGATTAACATTTGAATACTAAAAGTTTAATATTCTCTGCATGTTGTGGAACGCATTGCTAGGAAAACATATATCTCCATTTATATATTCAATTCCAGTTAATATAGCACTAAAGGTAAAATACTCAATATTATTTTCATTGTTTAATTTAAAAACATAATTAACCACCAAATTTCATCAAACATATTGTTTTAGATGTGTTTTTATAGTAAATTTATTATTTGTAATACAAATATAGAAAAGTCTCGCAGGTGCATTTGTAAATTTGTTCATTTAACTGAAAAACAAGCGAAGTAACTTTTAATTTTGTTAAAGTCAGAAATAGTTTAACAAATAAATTTGAGTTATCTCTCTTTTTATGGTTTTAAAGTAAATTTATGATAAGTATTTGTTTATTGTTCTGTATTATTTGCTAGAGATTGGCATTCTAAGAGAGACAACTTCTATAAACTGTTGATAAAACATGTCGCGACATGTCTTAATTTACTCGCAATTATTTAAAAAATGCCTCTACTATAAATAATTAATAAGTTATATACGAAAAACTAATAATCAGTTGTCTTAATGGAAGATAACTCCTATCAAATGAAGTCAAATCCTTTCCCTTCAAATGTGACAAAGTTGCGCCTTTATTAGACCAACATTTTACCCATTATAAGTTATTGCCTATCTTTTACCGTTTCAAAGATATAGCGATGTCAAGATAATGTAAAAATTTAGAACGTGACCTTGACCTTTGACCTTGTGTCCATTTTCAAGGTCAAGGTCAATGATGACCAATGGTCAAGTTACAAGTAAATATCTGTTATAGTTACTGAGATATCGCAATTGACATAATATTGTTTTGTTCCAGGGGAGATAACTCTTTCAAAAGCTCAATTTAAAAAAGTGACGATTCAAGATCTTAATAAGATCTAGCTTTTGTCAAGAGACCTTTATTTTCGTATCTGTTATGGTTAAGGAGGAGATCTGTACACAACACGAGGTCAAAATTTAGAATGTGACCTTGACCTTTAACCTTGTGATTTTTTTCAAGGTCAAGGCCAATGATGACCAACTGTGAAATATCTAGTCTCTATCACCTCTGGTTCATGAGTTACATTGGTACAAAATGTACTTCCAATAAATAAGGGGAAATAACTCCTGCAAGGAGTCGTCAAAATACTTTGCGCGATATGTAACAAATTGTCGCGATCAATAGCTGACCATTTTGCAAAAACTTTCATTGCAAAATCTTTTACGGTTTCAAAGTTTATCTGTACACAAGCTTTTTTGTGACAGGGGAGATAACTCCGTAAAGTAAAAGTGTTCGGTGTGACAGGGTTAACTGCGAAAGCGTAATGTCTCATACATTCATAGTACAAAATGTCTTTACGACATGTCGCGAAACAAAATTTATAATGGGAAAAAACAGTTGGCGGAAAAAAAATAAGAATAATAATAATAAGAAACAGACTAATAACAGTAAGTCTTTCCACTGGAAAGTGGAAAGCCTTAATAAATATAGGTTCAATCGTTCTACCGAACGATTAATAGGCTTTCCACTCTACGCAGCCAGAAAGAACCTATCTGTATTTAATGACATTGAATTCTGCTTCTAAACATTATTTTGTAATTTGTCTTTAAAAATTAACAAATTTGAAAGCAAAACTGTTTATATATTATTTAAAATAGGAAAGGTCAAATTGTAGAGCATAATGACCTTGACCTGACCTTCTTTATATGTAAATGGAATCTATTTCACACTATGAACAAATGAAAGAAAAAACATTCAAATAAGTTTTGAAATAAAAAAGGTCATAAAATATGACGTTCAGAGACTTTAATGACATTGACCACTGACCTTTTGATCTCTGCATATATTGTACATCAATAACTAAGCATTTATTAGGATAAACCACTTCATATACACGGAAAATGAAAAATTAAAAAAAAAAAATGTATTGACCTTGACCCTTAACAAGGTGACCTTGACCATGATGAAGGTCAAAAATGATCAACAGTGAAGATCTTATGTCAATATCTCTTGTAGTTAATGAGATATGGCTACTTATAATAAATTCCAAAAATCAGATGACCTTGACCTTTGACCTTGTATGTGTCTGCAATGTCAAGGTCATAAGGGTTTTTGGTGAAGACCCCATACCTCTACTATCAATAGTTAATGAGTTATGAATGAAAAATTAATAATCAATGTTTCGAATGGGAGATAACTCCTATAAAATGAAGTCAAATCCTTTCCCTTCAAATGTAACAAAGTTGCGCCTTTATTAGGCTAATATTTTACCCATTATGAGTTATTGCCTATCTTTTACTGTTTCAAAGATATAGCAATAACAAGACAATGTGAAAGTTTAGAACGTTACCTTGATCTTTGACCTTGTGTCCATTTTGAAGGTCGAGGTCATAAGGGTCTTTGGTGAAGACCCCATGCCTCTGCTGTCAATAGTTAATGAGTTATGAATGGAAAACTAATAATCAATGTTTCTAATGGGAGATAACTCCTATAAAACGAAGTCAAATCCTTTCCCTTCAAATGTGACAGAGTTGCGCCTTTATTAGGCCAACATTTTACCCATTATAAGTTATTGCCTATCTTTTACCCGTTTCAAAGATTTAGAAGGTGCATGATGTGCGATTGGTCAAAAAGCTTTTATTTTTACCGGGAGGAAATTAAAACATTACAAGTTGACAGGTTATGACTTTGCATTAAATAGTTTTTATTATTGTTTTGTATTATTTACCTCTGCATTAACATCTGAATACTAAAAGTTTAATATTCTCTGCATGTTATGGAACGCATTGCTAGGAAAACATATATCTCCATTAATATATTCAATTCCAGTTAATATAGCACTAAAGGTAAAATACTCAATATTATTTTCATTGTTTAATTTAAAAACATAATTAACCACCAAATTTCATCAAACATATTGTTTTAGATGTGTTTTTATAGTAAATTTATTATTTGTAATACAAATATAGAAAAGTCTCGCAGGTGCATTTGTAAATTTGTTCATTTAACTGAAAAACAAGGGAAGTAACTTTTAATTTTGTTAAGGTCAGAAATAGTTTAACAAATAAATTTGAGTTATCTCTCTTTTTATGGTTTTAAAGTAAATTTATGATAAGTATTTGTTTATTGTTCTGTATTATTTGCTAGAGATTGGCATTCTAAGAGAGACAACTTCTATAAACTGTTGATAAAACATGTCGCGACATGTCTTAATTTACTCGCAATTATTTAAAAAATGCCTCTACTATAAATAATTAATAAGTTATATACGAAAAACTAATAATCAGTTGTCTTAATGGAAGATAACTCCTATAAAATGAAGTCAAATCCTTTCCCTTCAAATGTGACAAAGTTGCGCCTTTATTAGACCAACATTTTACCCATTATAAGTTATTGCCTATCTTTTACCGTTTCAAAGATATAGCGATGTCAAGATAATGTAAAAATTTAGAACGTGACCTTGACCTTTGACCTTGTGTCCATTTTCAAGGTCAAGGTCAATGATGACCAATGGTCAAGTTACAAGTAAATATCTGTTATAGTTACTGAGATATCGCAATTGACATAATATTGTTTTGTTCCAGGGGAGATAACTCTTTCAAAAGCTCAATTTAAAAAAGTGACGATTCAAGATCTTAATAAGATCTAGCTTTTGTCAAGAGACCTTTATTTTCGTATCTGTTATGGTTAAGGAGGAGATCTGTACACAACACGAGGTCAAAATTTAGAATGTGTCCTTGACCTTTGACCTTGTGATTTTTTTCAAGGTCAAGGTCAATGATGACCAACTGTGAAATATCTAGTCTCTATCACCTCTGGTTCATGAGTTACATTGGTACAAAATGTACTTCCAATAAATAAGGGGAAATAACTCCTGCAAGGAGTCATCAAAATACTTTGCGCGATATGTAACAAATTGTCGCGATCAATAGCTGACCATTTTGCAAAAACTTTCATTGCAAAATCTTTTACGGTTTCAAAGTTTATCTGTACACAAGCTTTTTTGTGACAGGGGAGATAACTCCGTAAAGTAAAAGTGTTCGGTGTGACAGGGTTAACTGCGAAAGCGTAATGTCTCATACATTCATAGTACAAAATGTCTTTACGACATGTCGCGAAACAAAATTTATAATGGGAAAAAACAGTTGGCGGAAAAAAAATAAGAATAATAATAATAAGAAACAGACTAATAACAGTAAGTCTTTCCACTGGAAAGTGGAAAGCCTTAATAATAATAATAATAAGAAACAGACTAATAACAATAAGTCTTTCCACTGGAAAGTGGAAAGCCTTAAATATAGGTTCAATCGTTCTAAAGAACGATTAATAGGTTTTCCACTTCAAAAGAAGACCTTAAATAAATTACCTTGAAACCAAAAAGCTAAGAAACATACGTAATTTGTCTATAGCATTTAATAAGAACAAAAATTATTAAAGAACTATTTAGATATCTTTAAAAATAAGAAAGGTCATTAAATAGGACGTAAGAAAACTTGAATGACCTTGACAACTGATCTTTTAATCTACGTAAATATTACTTATAGGCAATAGCATTAAAAGAATAAGCCATTCAAAATACATAGTACCATGAAAAACATTTATAAAGGACTTTGACCTTGACTTTTACAGCATGACCTTGACCATGCTGAAGGTCAACAGTGATCAACATTGAAGATTTTATGCCAATATCTCTTAAAGTCATTGAGATATGACTACTTATAATATATACAAAAAAATTAGAAAATGACCTTGACCTTTGACCTTGTATTTTTCAAGGTCAAGTGTCCCAATGGTCTATAGTGAAGACCCCATGCCTCTACTATCAATAGTTGATAAGCAATTCATGAAAAACTATTTATCAATGGTTGTAACGGGGGATAACTCCTATAAGATGAAGCCGGATCCTTTCCTTCTAAATAGAAAAAAGTTGCGCCTTTATGAGGCCAACATTTTTTCCATTTGAACTTATTGCCTATATTTTACCGTTTTAAAGGAATAGCGATGACAAGACAATGCAAAAATTTCAAACGTGACCTTGACCTTTGACCTTGAGTCCATTTTCAAGGTCAAGGTAAATGATGACTACTGATATAAGGTTTCATATAAATATCTGTTATAGTTACTGAGATAAAGTGATATAATGCAATTCACAATATATTTCAGTGGTCTAGGGGAGATAACTCTTGTAAAAATGTCAAATAAAAAAAGTGACGATTCAAGATCTTAATATGATACACATTTTGGTACAGGTTTCAGTTCTCTATCTATTATAGTAAAGGATGAGATCTGTACACAACGCAATATCAAAAATTAGAATGTAACCTTGACCTTTGACCTTGTGACCTTTTTCAAGGTCAAGGTCAATGATGACCAACTGTGAAATATCTAGTCTCTATCATCTCTGGTTCATGAGTTACTATGGTAAAAAATGTACTTGCAATAAATAAGGGGAAATAACTCCTATAAGAAGGTGAAAATTTCTTTAATGCGATATGTTATAAAGTGTCGCAATCCTTCGCTGAACATTTTGGAACAACTTTTATTGCGATATCTTTTACAGTTTCAAAGTTAATCTGCACACAAGCTTTTTTATGACAGGGGAAATAACTCCGTAAAGAATAAGTGTTCGGTCTGCCAGGGTCAACTGCGAAAGCGTAATGTTTCATACATCCATAGTACAAAATATCTTTACGACATGTCGCGAAACAAAATTTATAATGGGAAAAGAAAACTTGGCGGAAAAAAAAGAATAATAATAAACAGACGAATTACAAGAAGGTTTTCCACTGGAAAGTGGAAAACCTTAATAATAAGAAACAGACAAAATGCAATAAGTCTTCCCACTGGAAAGTGGAAAGCCTTAATAATAAATTATCATGAACTTAATGAACACAATACTAGTATGATGTCCTTTAAGTCGTAATTATACAAATATGTCACCCTGTGCCAAAAACTGTTGACATACACTATAACTAATATCTATTTTAGGGTATGCACTATATACATGTTTATGTTTACGATTAAATGTTTCTTATTGAAAAAATATCGATTTGCGATCAAGATCAAAGCTAAGTTTGTAATAAAATATTTTTTAATATGCACCTTATCAAGTTTCAAGTTTTTATTGATACACTCAGACACAGTACTACATGTGTTACATGAGGTCAAATCATATAAATACAACTTATATACAAACAACAGAATGAGTATGAGCAAAGTGGTTTAGGTAAATACGACAAAATCATAACAATAATACAGACATTTTTTTGATAAATAATGACAGGTTTTTTAATACCTTGACATTACAAAGTGTTATCAGTTTAAGTTTATTTCATATATAAATTAATTACCTGCATTAATATTTTCTGACTACTGAAGCGTATCTGCGTTTTATATCAACATACAACACGCAAATTCAAACTACCGTCCGACCAAGGGCATTAAGTTGTCGGTGTAGGACGTAAAAAACTCCCCAAGTCAAGTCAATTCAAACTATTTATCGTTTAGAAGCATGTCCTAAAGCAGTTTTTTAATTTTTTATTTATCTCGTTATTATGATATAGATATCTGGTTATAACGTGAAAATTTTCACTTGCAACCAATAAGAAATGAGGATTGTGTATAATTCGAAGTCAGTACAAAATGGTCTCCGATGCAGAGCTAAAAAAGAAACATAAGTAAATATTTAATCGATTTTTGGATGCAGTCAACTTGCAGGCTCTTTTACTATAGGATTAAACACCGTTTTCAAATGATTTATCGGTATATCAACAAGACCAACTCACAAACAAATAAAAGTCCGAACGACTTTTATGATATGTGTGTGAATGAGTCGGTCTGGTTGATATACCGATAAATCCATTGAAAACGGTGTTTAATCCTTATAATTCTTTAAAATTGCATTAATGAATTAATTTATCTAACGTGTTTCTCAACTTCATATTTCTTGTGTATTTGGTAGCGGGATTGACTGAACGTATGAATATTTTGTTATATGTTCGATCTCTTCTTATTATCTCTTAATTATATAAAATTGTTTTCGGGTAAATTGAGCAAAAAGGTAAAAACCATAAGTAGTTCATGTTGTAAGTGATAAAATGGCAAATTTAATATTAAAGAAAATATTTCAATTACAGTTTTTCGTATTTGTTAAATCCTTCAAGCTTTAAAATACTTCTTTTTTGTCCTGATCTAATAAGAAGAAGTAAAGATGTACATAATTGCATATTAATGCGCGCTTTACCAGTATCTCGGTAGTATGAATAGATCCGCTTCAATTTGTATTTATTTTACTATCAATAGGGTAAGCCTAGTATTTTTATTAATGCATTCTATTCTTGACATAATAAAATGTATATACTTTATTTTCTTTTATTAATCAGTTATTTAATTTTATAAGAAAAAGGCATTTAAAAATTGTGTTATGTTATATTACGTAATGTATTTCATCGCTTCAATTGTATTTCTTGGATTATTTCGTGATTTATATGTCAAGCTTCGTAATTTTTTATGCCTTCTTATTTTAACATGATAAAGTGTAAATTTTTCGGTTTCTGTTATTAGTTACTTAGATAATTTGACAATAAAAGTGCATTTTTAGATTTTGTTTAACACGCTTGTGACCACTCATTCAGAAAACTTATTTCTGGATTTTTTCATAATTTATAAGGTAGAAAATGGAACCTTTACGCAGAAAATTTAGTCATCTTGAACATTAAATTTAATTTCCCTGGGTTTTGTTTATTGACGGTTTCGAAATCCCAAACTCTCGTGAACGATTCGTGTGTGGTAGTGGTGGTTTTAGGGAGGGGGCAGAGACATTTCTGTGATGTCATTGTATATTAGATGTGCCTTGTTTATTTGCTAATTGATTATTTATTACCTGACACTGAACTTTGATGAAAGGTAAAAATGAAAGACCAATCAGACTCGCATAATAAGCCGCTAAAATGGCTAAATTAGATTATGATTTTGATATATATTATATATAGCCTGTTGGTTTGTTTGTTTATTTGTTTCTTTCTCTGTACCAATTGTATTTTTGGCTGTGTGAGAAGAAACTATATATACAAAATTAGATTTTCAAACAGGCATGTTATTTAAAAAAATTGATGTCTGAATCAGTGAAAAATGTGGTAGAAATTAGTCAGGAAAAGAAATTTCTCAATAATAAACAAAGCACAAAAGATATAGATTTTTATTTAATTCAAGATTTAAAAATTTTGATGTTAAGATATTTTAACGAAGCAAGTTATATATATAATAATACAACAGAAAAAATTCAGTTACGTTCGAATAAAGGTCATCAACAGTTTATATTGTTGAAAATAATTGTAGAAGTTAATAATCTCATCAATTGTTTTGCAAAATAAGACTCTTCTTCTAATTGTTTTTTTTATATTTTAAATTCTGAAAATTTTATAAAGTTCTTAGCAATGTTTATGCATATGAATGCTAGTTTGACGTTTGAAATACATTTAATTGCAAATCTTTTGAAACAATTTTAATAACAGTAAAATTAAATCAATAAAAATTGTAACTTGTCGATATGTATTCTTTGAGTTTCCGAGGACGCGATAACTGCCGATCTTACATTCACATTTTCCCCACAGAACTATGGTCAATGTATTTTTATTGGTAAACATATATTTGTCCTTCCAAAACTTTGCTTTTTTTATTACAGTACTATTCTCAAAGTTGAGATATTATAATCAAGATGATTATTTCTTGCCTTTCACAATCGTCTATATTTGCATCCCTTTACACACAGCATATGATGAAATTTTAAATAAAACAAATTGAAAAAAACTATTTAACCAAATGGGATACACCTATAACCTATAAATCGAACATCTCTGGATATGGGTTTAACCCATATCTTTTCTTGTTTATTTTTACGTACGATTATTCCATAATCCAATTTCTGATTTTAATAAACACAATTAAGTTTTTTATCAATCTATAACCTTATTTTCTGTATCGAACACAAGGAAAGTTTTAAATTTAACAAATCATTTATGATTCATCAAACAAATAATTTATAAGATGATAGCTACTTTCGATATTGAAAGCCGCCATCTCTGTTGACATTGGTTACTCTAAAAATAGTTCGGTAACGTGGTTTATTGTAAAATAGAAACTATGTGCTTGTGTAACTATTATACATAGATATATTTTCGATAGCAATACCAACATGACTCATTTAATAAAACAGAAAAATGTGCCTTAAACTCATAATAACATAAATAATAGGTAAAAAACATGAACATTTGCCTGAATTAACTAGTCATGACTATAATAATTGTACTAGCTAAACACAAACATCCCAAGAAAGAAAATAACAATCTCAATGCCCTTAATAATTTTATTATGGTTAGCTCGGCTAACTAATGACAGACTAATAAAAATATACTCAGTCAACATCTGATCAGTTGGAGCCGAGATGTGAACTGTTGCCCGAAACCGAAAGCGTAGGGCAACCGTTCAGATTGATTGATAGATTGATTGGATGTTTGTTTTACGACCAGCGAACAATATTGCAACTATATTCAGGACGAGAACAAGTTAACAAACAATAAATCAAAGGAAAACAGAAGTGGGATGAGACACGGGGAACACAATTTCGACTGCCACAAGAAAAGTATGAGGTATTGGATAAGTTTCTTAAACTGTTGACCACTGCTCTTATTTTAGCATAATGTCAAAACGGGCAAAATATTTACAAAAATCGCCTACACATTTATACATGGACTATAAAATAAAGTATAACAAAGTAAAATGTCACCACAAATGAATTTACAATTTCTTAAAAAGGGCCGATATATCACTCAATTCAAATATATATAAAAAACATACTAGTATGGACAGTATGTAGACAATGTAGATTATCGTAATAATGAGGACTGACGTTTACATGTTTATTCTTAAGTTTACAATGTTTAATTATTATAACGTAAAACCTGTTGACATAAATACGGGCAAAATCATGAAAGTAAAGCAACTCGTAAAGAAATAACTCGATGTGACGTGACATTTTCAATGTATTGAAAATCATTATTGTCATTATTGTTACATTATCGGTTGACACAGAAAAAACATCTCGAGTTTTTCTTAATTTTTTCAATGAGATGCATAAGATTAAAATTATGTTGCCTCTTCTAATTGTCTATAAAACAATCTTAGAAAACTGTCCACATGAGTGATAGCCAATATAAAAACTTACCATAGAAACACGTTAGAATTCTGTCATAGCTAATTATCGTGATTATTGTAAGTAATTAACGACAGCGACCGCTACACTTTCCACACATCGAATTCTGCAAGCGCTTCGAACAAAGTAAAATATTTTGTCTGTGAGTTTGTTTAACATGCCAATTGTACATCTCTCTCAACATGTGCCCCCTTTGTTTGCAGAATTTCATATTAAACTTTATTTTATTTGACAGTCTACAATAAGATTCAGTCGATTATAAGAAGTTCGATGAGTATAAAACCATCATCAGTCTTCAGAAATCCTGCTGCTAAAACTATCTCATATTCATGACAGAAATGTTGGGACGGCATGCAGATACGGCCCCTACAACATTTTTTTCTGCAAAACATTACATGTATGTAGAGTGTTAAATGAATAAGGCATGGGGAGTTAAATTGGCAATCCTACTTACAAATTCAGAGGAGATTCTTCCAAATCAAAACTCGTTGTTGTCTTCCTTGCGTCTTCATACATATCAAAATCGTGATTTATCCTCCTTGAACTGGATACCAAAACTTCACAATCTACACAGCGTTTCAGGGTCATCTAAGTGTACCACCAAACCTCTATCACAACTCCTGACCACTATTTTAACAGCAATAAAAACGGGGCTCCAGAAATACAGTGGTCATTGCTATTTCAAAGTGACATAAATGAAATGAGGATACTAAAAAATTCAAAAGACCTAATAGACATTTTAAGGTATGAATATCTTTCCCAATGTAACAGTATTAACTCAAGCTTTGATTTTTAACAATCTACACGACCATCCCTATATACAACTTTAAACTATGCTTATAGATCTTAATAAACGCTGTTTTTTTACAAGAAAAAACGAATCGAGATAAATACTTGGTAGTTAGCCAAGACAAAATCGTTCATGGAATGCCTACTGAAGAAGAAATGGAAGACGCTGGTCTAGATCTTTAATTTCACTTATTAATATATGAAGGATATATGAATATTATATTAATGACTGTTTGTGTGAATCTACTTTAGCGAGCTTGAAATTAAAGACACACATAGCTCGGCATCTTACTAAGGCCTACGTTTAGAAATAGAACCGGGAAAACTACCACCAACTAGATGACTTCGACTTTCCAATTGTCAACTTCCCGTTCTTCGTTAGCACCATTCAAGAAGCTGCGCCTTATGGTATGTATACTTTATAACTTATACGTTATGCTAGATCCTGTTATTGGTATTCCGATTTGCTAGACCAGTCACTGCAATTGACTACTAAGTAACTGAAACAAGGGTTTGTTGTACCTGGGTTTATGCTATCACTTTCTATGGCCGTCACCTCGCCTTAAATTATCGTTATGGAAAATGCATCTCTTAAATACGATCAAACATTTTCGCTTAGTCATAGGTAGTTTTTCCTATACCTGGACTTGTCATGTTCTTGGACATGGCAATGAGTAACTCGACGGGTGGCTAATTAGAAGCAGGCGCTGCTTATTTGTCCAGAGCAACTGAGTGCAGCCACGGTTTTTAATGGGTAACGTTACTTTCTTTCCGTCGTTTGTCTTAATCCGGAGTTGTAATTGTTCCTTGACTTTCATCTCTTGTTGTTCGGTCGATTTCTTGCTATTTTGCTTGCAGTTATAGTAAAGATGCACATAGAAATACATCTGTAATTCCAAAACAAACAACATATAAATATATCTCATTTACCCCAGGTTCCGTCAGGTGAAATCAGGTACAGATCGAACTACCTAGCCCTGTAAGCAAAATACATAATCAGCCTCATTAACAAATATTTAATATATCAAATACATTTGATTTTATTACAAAACATATGATTGAAGAACCTCATGATACTTACAGACAAAAGATTTTGGACAAAATATTTTTGTTGGAGTATAAATTAAAATGTAGAAAAGGAGGAAAGAATACCTACACTCGTGTATAATTGACTTGATCAAATATGATACTCGATTCGCTATTTACACCACGTAAATGTTTGTAGGACATTAGAGGACGGACGTCATAGGCGAATAATCCGATTGTTCGATTGTCGACGATGGTACGAGTATGAGGAAATGAAAAGCTTTGTATTATTCTGCATAGTAAAGAATGCATAAAAATCGAAAATAAAATATCCCCATATTGGATCATGCTCACCTGAACGTAATTTACGTCATTAACTAATATTGAAAAAAAACAATTGGTCATGCTATATTGTAGTCCGAGAATCCTCTGCCGTCCAACGCTTTGTTTTCTTTTTTTTGCAAAAAAAAGAAAAAAAAGCGTTGGACGGCAGAGGATTCTCGGACTAGCTATATTGCAGAATAAAATCGTAAACTTTCAATCGGTTTTCTCTCAAGGTAAAATCTTTTCGGGAGAAAGGGTCTTAAAATAAACACTTTGCGTCACCTACAATATCTAAGTAATAAAAACAGTAATTTGTAGAATGCTTTATCGTAACATAACAGTCTTTAGCCACATAGAAATATTTGTATCTTTTCTTATTATGCATAAGAAATCGTTGAAGTGTTTCACTCAAATTACAACACAAAGAAACATGTTCAAGTAATCGGTGGTAGCATACTCTTTCTTCGTAATGACTGGCTGGGGAATTGAGTTAAATCACTTGGGCGTTTTATTGTGCTACGTCGCCTTTGTAGGTTGTCCATTGGTGGAAATATGCTTTTCCGAGGGCCCCTTAGGGCGTTTACTGATTCCAATGGTACGAATTGTCCACTTTCATCTCTTATCTCAATGCGACTCATTCTTCTCTCTGAACCTCTGCCTTTCAGCTTAGTTTGGAAATTCGATTTGTAGAAAGAGAAAATATCTGGCAATTTATCGTCACGCACTCTTATCTGGGGTAGTTCTATTTCTGGTTCCTCCGATTTTTCTTTTTCCGGTGATTTATAATGCACTCCCCATCGTGTTTGAAAATATTCCCGCACTTTTCCTTTCATCTGTTCTTCCTCTAAAATTCTACCAGAATCTTTATATCTTTTCATGATATATTGCATATCTTTTTGCTTTTTAACCTTTGGGTCCTTTCGTGCAAGGTATTGTTCGATATCGGTGGAAAAAGATTCAATAGGACGGCCATTATAATGTCCATAAAGGTTACCAGTTGGCGATGTTATGGTGTTTTCTCGATTAATTTCCAAACATTTTCCAAGCACATGGCGATGAATAGCCTTTTTACGTACGCGTCCTGCAGATTTATCTTTTCTTTGAATCTCCTCCCGTCTCTCTTTATCTATATAATGTTTGAGCTCGTCTTGCCTATGTTTTGCTACTTCATTCATGATACACATAAACTTCCGGTGACTATCTTCTTGTCGTTTTACCGCACCTAATCGTCCTTCCATCATTTTTGATCAAGTTTTTGTTTATATATTAGTGAAAAAATAAACACACATAATGATGACGCGCATCTAAGTGTTATTTGAATTCTGTTTCATCACAATAAATTCACAAAATCACTTAATTCATAATCCTTAATGCTAAATTATAAATGTATTAAAATATTCCCTTATTATCGAAATACACCTTAACACCAACTGAACCCAAAACGTATAACTATCTAATTGTCGTAAACAATACCAAAGTATACTATTTAATATATATTATTTTGACATTTTCTGTTGTGTTACGTTTAAACAAAGAATTTAACCTATACCTTTTATATTTAATTAAAGTTATACAGATTGATTAGATGCATAAATCAAAGATACCGTAATTATTTAAATAACTTGTTGATATTTATTGTTTCACAAGATGAACAGATTTTATCCCTTGCTTGGGTATAAAATAACCTGGCATGCAATATACGTAGGGACCTCTTGTGGGGGACTGAAAATTGTAGTTAAGAGAGAAAATTATTTTTGTCTCGATGTCAACTCGTGATTATTTTTTAAAATTTATATTGTATAATTAAAGAAAAGGGTGCTACTTTTTTCCATAGGATGATCTCAAAATACTTTCAAGAGAAGAAAACCGTTGATCCAGTAGTCAAATTCTTAACTAGTAAGTACGACACTAGCAACGCGTGTGACACAACGTATACTTATTCAATACAAAAAGACGGTACCTCTGATTAATTGATACTTACCACATTAGGGCCATTGATTATATCGACTAAAGATTAAACCGATATGAAATTTGATCCTAATCATTTTATTGCATTTGTATATATCATTTGAGATACGATACAAAAGTAATATATTATTGGGTCTTATTGTTAAGTAATCAGGTTATTTCATAATGATATAAAAATATATTTTTTTATTTCATGAAAACGAGTTATTCTTTATTGCTATTTATGGAAATAATACATGTTAAACTTTGTTTTTATATTGACACTGTAGTTTAACTCAGTATATATTATTGATCGCGTTCTAGTTGTTTTTGTAATACTTTTTACAGTTTTAATAGTTGAAATATTCTTTTTCTTTCCTTTCAGCACATTTTTTGTTGCGTACATTTTCTCTTCTCTCTTAGATTTAAACTTCTGTTCGTTGCATTTCAGTCTTGTATTTTGTTTCCTAATTTGTTTTCGTATTGTCATTACCAATGTCATCAAAAGCCCACATTATAATTTTTTGAGTTCTTAGTAGCTTTTGAAGAAGAAAACGTGTTCATACAATATGCACCTAATTTGAACCGCTTATAACAATAAGTTCTTTGAAATACAATTATTATTTTTGTTGTGTTGCTTATTTTGTTTTGATATCTCAGTTTTTACAATCTGTAAGAACTATAAAATCTTGTTATTATAAAATTAACAAAAGGACGTCCTTAAATTAATGAACGGCACTGGAACAGCCCTGAAGTGGAAGACGAACTTATGTGCACTAACAGTAATACAACTCGATGTAAAATCACTTAGTATTTATTTCTTCATACAAATTGTGGAATTTGATTTAACGGTGGTTGATAAAGTCAGCGTGACCAGATATTGAACGATTTAATTAAAACGAAATAAACCGTAGGGCGGTCTAAAGGGTTGTCAGGTGCGTTACGTTACGCCTACTTATATGTCAATGTATATGATAATAAATTACGGTTTTATGCACTTTTGCCTAGTTATTTAATATAATACAACAAATTCCAAATTCCATTTTATCATCAGCTCTTAGGGCCGTTTCAAAATTTTTATAACATTCGTTAGACATATTAGAATCGACCCCTATAGTTCGGTATAAAATATTGACCAATTTATGGTCTGACCATGTTCTTATTCGCATAGAGCCCGCTCGCAATCATCTATTTGTTAAATCAATCAATCAATCAATCAATCAATCAATCAATCAATCAATCAATCAATCAATCAATCAATCAATCAATCAATCAATCAATCAATCAATCAATCAATCAATCAAAAAGCGAAATATCAGAAAAGCGACACACCAACCCTTTACCCCCCCCCCCCAAAAAAAAAATATTCACACACATTATATTTTCTGTTTTACGAAGTGAGTAGCTAACCATCAGATTTGTAGCATTAGGTGTTTAGGTTTTACTGCTTATCTATACTTAAAATTTAAAAATTAGTAGTTATTTAAAATATGTAGAGATGATATGTACATCGTTTTAGAAGTCTGGTCTGAGCATAAATGTATTCTTCAGTAATCTTAGGTCTAGTGCTAACAACAACAAAAAACAAAATATTTACATGAAAGACAACGAGTGGTCAAATGTCAGTCTAATCGGCGATATCTTAGTACTAAGACACGTCCTAAGACCATCTTGGAACAAATCGTTGTCCCAAGTCGTGTCATCGAAGATGTCGCAAGTTAGAACAAGTCCTCACTTTTATCCCAACTTTAGGACAACGAAAAAGGTGTCCTAAGATGATCTTCAGATGGTCACCGAAGATGTCGCAAGTTAGAACATGTCCTCACTTTTATCCCAACTTTAGGACAACGAAAAAGGTGTCCTAAGATGGTCTTCAGATGGTCACAATTTTAATTTGTTTAATAGTTTACATTTTTAATAACATAAGAAAGTTTGTAAAACAGCACATACTTACGCTTTTTAACTTAAATATCTAACAAAATTTGAAGCTCCGTTACAATGTGTACTCCTCTTCTTACTCATTATTGTAAATTGTGTAAACAGTAAAATGCTAATTTTTATTTATATACAAATAGTGAGGAAACAGCAAGAAATCAATCTTTGAACCAAACAAGTCCTTGAAGCCAAACTGGTTTTGATCAATTATAAACCAATTTATAAATTTAAATTAATACACAAAAGGCATTTTATTTTATAATTTATAAAAAATTATGTGAAATACATAATTATATATTTCTTGATACATGTTTATAAATAAAATGTGATAAAAAATACCAAGGTTAATAGAATTTACTACGCCAGACTCTCGTTTCGTCTAACCAAGACTCATCAGTAGATGTATAGCTTTATCAACAAAATTCAAAAACATTATACCCAATCTACATCTTCGAATCAGAAAAAACCTCAGAATAAAATAAATTTTCAAATTTTCAAAGGGCAGTAAGTTTAAACAATAAATCGTGTACTTTTTTAAGTGCAGCCCACATCGAAATTTTGGTGACTGTATAAATTTCTGAAACAATCACACGTTTCATAGGAGATTACTTAGTTATGTCTTCTTTGCGAGGCTGGTCTTTGTATATACCTTCGCCATGAGGTATAAGACACGTCCTAAGACTCTAAGTAGTCGGTCCTTAATTATGTTCTAAGACATATCGTGCGAACTATTTTAGGATAGTTTTGATAAGATGGCCATCTTCTATTATTTATTTCTGAAATTGTTGAAAGTCTTTGAATGATATGGAGGAACAGTGTAGCTTTGTTTTTATATCTACAAAATTGTTAAAAATATCCGTGGCCATGTAACTTACGCCCATCAAATCACACAACGGAAGGGGTAACCCCACCTGGCAAGGCTGTAAGATTTGTGTTAGACTGATCTCGCATATTTTTTTATAAAAAACATGAAGAGAGCAATAATTTTTAAAGCTGCTTATTATAACTTAAAATGCCAGCCAGTGGTTGGTAGAAAAGCCGAAAGGTGTCGAGTAGGTTCTTTTCGATCTGACAGCTGCACAGTACTTTTAGTGGACAATTAGCCCTCTATATTACAGTTACTGCTGTTTACTCTATCTTCAGTGTGAGTTTATACGCTTTGACAATAATAAAACGGGTGCCCTGTACTTACAAACCGAAGTGACGTAGGTTACTTGGTGGGAAGAAGTTTCATTCACACAGTAAAATTGGACACCCGAAATGGTTGTCAGGAAATCTATACCCTTAGACCACTGAGCGTCCAATAATAATGTAGGTAAAAGCTCAATTTTCTTGCTTGCGTAATATACATAAAATGTTATGTTACATCAATATTCATGGGGATGTCACGTAGTGACAGTAGGATCAATTAGAACGTAGATTCTGCTATAAAAATAAATATTGCAATTTGTACTTCAAGATTAGTTTATTACATCAGCGATTTTCAAAATTTCCTAAACATCTGGGAAATTACTGACCACGACCGTTATATGGTGTAATTAATTTAGGATTACAATTTTAAGTTTGTTTAAATTAAATTTTCATGCAAATTTTACATCTACGACTTTTTCACAAATTGAAAATTTATTGCATTTCTTAGTATATTAATTGAATAGTTGACCACGCCCTAATTACAGAAAGGGTATAAATAATGATAGTGAGGTAGTACTTTGTCGTGTTTTTCTTGCTGACCAAGATGAAGTTACTGATTTGTGTACTGGTACTGAAGGTAGTGTTCGGAATTCCGGCCATTATTGACCGATCCGTCACTCTTGATGACCCCATAAATGAAGATCATGTCAAGTAAGTGTTTTTAATTCCTGCTCAGAGATATGTTTTAAGTTTTTTGTTGTTTTTTGTTGTTTTAAATTTACGCGAGCCAGTAGAAAACGTTCAGTTTAGTTTTTATTGTTTAATTCCATCACGTATTTTTTTTGTTCGAGATGTTTTGAGTTTGCCACACATGAGACTTCACTTTTTTGTTTTATTTACGACGTGTTCATAATGTTTATACTGCTGCCCCAACCAATTTAACTGTTTCTTGTATTTCTACGAATTGAACGGACAATGTTTTATCAATATGTGTTATTAAGATTTGTGTCAAAAATATAGAGTTCGTTCTACTCGCTTGGAAACAGGTTAGAAACGCTCGACAGATCCTACCTGTTCCTCGGGCTCATAATATTACAACTTTTGTTTGTTATAATACAGTACGGATATTGTATATAAACGTGTAATATACTAGAAATTGTAAATTTTCACATGCAGAATTTCGAAAAATTTTTATTGGAAATATATTTTTTTTTAATATTTTTTACTAATTATTCTCATGGGTTTTTCCATTAAAAACTCATTCCAACTCATACCATATTTTTAGAATTTGTGCCAGTAAATTAAATTTTAAACAATTAAAAACAACACCAAAACTCTTTGCATACCAAACATACCAAATCTAAGTGACATATTCAACAGATAGGTTTAATGGTATTGTAAAAAAACTCTTTATAATATTTAATATTTAATATATATTTGATAATATTTAAAGTTCTCACCTATAATTTGCGAACTATACATGCAAGGCGACACTTTAATAGAAGTTTTGTTAAAAGAATATCCTAATTATACTAAAATTGTTCATCTCTTTTGGGTAAAAACAACACAAATTGTAACATACCACAAATATAATTTTACAGTGAAATTATACCTCCAAAATGGCCTTCTGACGACATGACTGGTGCAGAAGTCGCTAACATGGACCCAAAGAGCTGGCCATGGAAATATCCATACCCTGTCAGTGACCAGTTACCGCGCAGACTTGACTATTTTGCTCGACGATTACCGTATGAGTCCCAAGCAAGACAAATAAAATCGAGTAAAAGACAGCTAAAAACCAGACGATTGAGTGAAAATTTTAAATCCAGAAATGAACCGGAAGAGGATATACAACTGAGAAGTTCGGGATTATTTAGCATCCCTCTACAAGAACAAATGGTAGGAATGTTCAACGATCAGGTCAAAAAGTCAAAATTAGCCGAAAAGCGCGCAGACGTGAGTACAATGGACGAAGCTTTAGCCTTCAACATCAAAGGGAAGCAGACAAAATGCACACTTAAAAGCGAGGAGAAAGAAGAGGCACTATCTGTTCACCAGAAGTTCAGAAAAGAAGAACACGCTTCTAATATGTGGTTAATGGTAAGCATTAGTTATATTATTACTTTTTAAAAACTTTTTTAAACGTTCCAAATGTCCGATAAAAGCGCTTATGTCAGTACTTCATACTATTGATAGTAATTCTTCTATGAAATGCTTTTGTTGACAATAAAAGGAATATGGTGTCCTTGAAGAAGATATTTCTTATACAAACTGAGAATTTTTTTATTATACTTTTTATCATGTAGTATTTTTTACTTGTAAAAGTGATATTTATACAAGTCACCAAAGATACTAAGGTTTTGTATTTTCGGTGTCTAATGTAGCATGTAGATCTTGGCAGCAATTTTCTTTTCAAATAAACATAACTGCATGATTTATCATTTTTATCCGAATTATACTTCAAAATAAATTTTACATACGTGTTAATGCTTGTTTGTGTTTGTTTAAGGAATGGGATGAATCTTTAGCCGAACTAGCGCAGGGATTGGCAGACACATGTGTGTTTAAGCATACAAATCTTAATTTGTAAGTAAAATTTTGCCAATATTGTTGACATAAATATACGTTTACTGTTGAGGAGGTTTGAAAAATTTCAATGTTAGATTGTCTTAATTTCTTTGCTTTCGATTCCTTCACGACGTATTAAACCACATAAAAATATAACCCACCTACAAATTGCAAGTCATTTGTTGGAATATCGAACTTTTGATTTTGAGAAGATTTTTGATTTAAAAGACGTGCCATTTGTCTTAATAAACTTATATGTAACTGATATGTATAAATAAGAGTGAAGTTATATTGTTGCTAAGTATCTCTGCTCTAGTTTCTTATCCAAACATGAAGCTTTCTAAGAAAATATTTTAAAATCCTTCAGCAAAAATTCGGAATAAATAACTCGTACATTACCAGTTAAACGGTATAGGAAAGAAAATGCCAAATGTTTAAGAATCGAACTCGCTCTCATAAGCGTTTTTTTTGCGCTCGCCGTTACCTTGGTAGCAAGATTTATGTACAGATTCACATGCTACATCATTGATCCTTGTAGTCTCAATGGGACACGTGTAGGGCAGAATTTGGGCGCTGTTTCTGGAGGCAATCACAGCATCTCACGTATTGTCCAGCTGTTCGTTGACGAGAAAAAAGATTATGACTTCAAAAGTCACCAGTGGTCAGGTGTTGTTGGACATTACTTACAGGTATATTTGAGAGCAATATTCTTTACAACTACATCCCACCCCCCACCCCCCCCCCCCGCCCAGCCACCTTCTATGTCAATACGACGTTGTCATTTTAGGTATATCGACGTCAAAATAAAATGACACGTCAGTACATCTATTTATGGTCTTCAAATATTTGACGTGGCTAAAGAAGGTATAAAATCAAATTGCAAATTCCTTTGCTAATAATGTAAATGCTTCTTATGAGTTATTTTATTTCTCTAATGCAATACATGTTTATTATATTTTCACGTACTACAGATTGAGATTTAAGAAATCAGAAGTTCAGTTGAATAGGTCAACTGAAAAAATATGATAAAGCTGACACTGAAATCAGTGTGCGTTAAACAACAATCTAATGATTAATTCATTACTTTTTATTAAAGGTTGTATACTGGCAGTCTGTAAAAGTCGGGTGTGCTTTGAACCACTGTGATAATTTGTATGTGACCACCACGGGTGAAAAGAAGATAATGAACGATGCTTGGTACTGGGTGTGCGACTACTGGCCACCGTAAGTTGTTTTTGGTACTGGGTGTTTGACTACTGGCCACCGTAAGTTGTTTTTGGTACTGGGTGTGTGACAACTGGCCACCGTAAGTTGTTTTTGGTACTGGGTGTGTGACAACTGGCCACCTTAAGTTGTTTTTGGTACTGGATGTGTGACAACTGGCCACCGTAAGTTGATGCGGTACTGGGTTTGTGACTACTGGCCACCGTAAGTTGTTTTTGGTACTGGGTGTGTGACAACTGGCCACCGTAAGTTGATTCGGTACTGGGTTTTTAGACTACTGGCCACCGTAAGTTGTTTTTGGTACTGGGTTTGTGACTACTGGCCACCGTAAGTTGTTTCGGTACTTGGTTTGTGACTACTGGCCACCGTTAGTTGTTTTTGGTAATGGGTGTGTGACTACTGGCCACCGTAAGTTGTTTTGGTACTGGGCGTGTGACTACTGGCCACCGTAAGTTGTTTTTGGTACTGGGTGTGTGACTACTGCATGGCCACCGTAAGTGGTTTTTGGTACTGGGTGTGTGACAACTGGCCACCGTAAGTTGATTCGGTACTGGGTTTGTGACTACTGGCCACCGTAAGTTGTTTTTGGTACTGGGTGTGTGACAACTGGCCACCGTAAGTTGATTCGGTACTGGGTGTGCAACTACTGGCCACCGTAAGTTGTTTTTGGTACTGGGTGTGTGACTACTGGCCACCGTAAGTTGTTTCGGTACTTGGTTTGTGACTACTGGCCACCGTAAGTTGTTTTTGGTACTGGGTTTGTAACTACTTCCCACCGTAAGTTGTTTTTGGTACTGGGTGTGTGACTACTGCATGGCCACCGTAAGTGGTTTTTGGTACTGGGTGTGTGACACCTGGCCACCGTAAGTTGATTCGGTACTGGGTTTGTGACTACTGGCCACCGTAAGTTGTTTTTGGTACTGGGTGTGTGACAACTGGCCACCTTAAGTTGATTCGGTACTGGGTGTGCAACTACTGGCCACCGTAAGTTGTTTTTGGTACTGGGTGTGTGACTACTGGCCACCGTAAGTTGTTTCGGTACTTGGTTTGTGACTACTGGCCACCGTAAGTTGTTTTTGGTACTGGGTTTGTGACTACTTCCCACCGTAAGTTGTTTTTGGTACTGGGTTTGTGACTACTTCCCACCGTAAGTTGTTTCGGTACTGGGTTTGTGACTACTGGCCACCTTAAGTTGTTTTTGGTACTGGGTTTGTGACTACTACCCACCGTAAGTTGTTTTGGGTACTGGGTGTGTGACTACTGGCCACCGTAAGTTGATTTTGGTACTGGGTGTGGGACTACTGGCCACCGTAAGCTGTTTTAGTACTGGGTTTGTGACTACTGGCCACCGTAAGTTGTTTTGGTACTGGGTTTGTGACTACTGGACACCGTAAGTTGTTTTGGTACTGGGTGTGTGACTACTGGCCACCGTAAGTTGTTTTGGTACTGGGTGTGTGACTACTGGACACCGTAAGTTGTTTTGGTACTGGGTTTGTGACTACTGGCCACCGTAAGTTGTTTTGGTACTGGGTGTGTGACTACTGGCCACCGTAAGTTGTTTTGGTACTGGGTGTGTGACTACTGGACACCGTAAGTTGTTTTGGTACTGGGTTTGTGACTACTGGCCACCGTAAGTTGTTTTGGTACTGGGTGTGTGACTACTGGCCACCGTAAGTTGTTTTAGTACTGGGTTTGTGACTACTGGCCACCGTAAGCTGTTTTGGTACTAGGTTTGTGACTACTGGCCACCGTAAGCTGTTTTGGTACTGGGTTTGTGACTACTGGCCACCGTAAGCTGTTTTGGTACTGGGTTTGTGACTACTTCCCACCGTAAGTTGTTTTTGGTACTTGGTGTGTGACTACTGGCCACCGTAAGTTGTTTTGGTACTGGGTTTGTGACTACTGGCCACCGTAAGCTGTTTTGGTACTGGGTGTAAGTGACCACCGTAAGTTGTTTTTGGTACTGGGTGTGGGACTACTGGCCCCCGTAATTTGTTTTTGTGCCAGCTGTGTAAATTTGATCTCGACATCAATGGAATACATTATGAATTATTACTATGGTTCCAGCAGTGGTTACCTATTTCGTCATTAAGGTTATAATCTACATTGTAATTACAATTTATGTTTAACTATTTTGATTGTTGTGGGGCATTTGTCTCACAGATGGTTACAGATATTCTTGGACCTAAGAATATCTTGGACTTATTTTGTATTCTTGTTTGCATGTTATTAAACAACAAAATCACGTCGTTAGTCACTTGAAAAGCAAATGATCGCACCAGGAAGTACTATATCTAAAAAAAAGGAAATTCTTCTCAACCTCGAGAATTGGTATCCGAAAAAATAAAAGAAATCTAAGTTATAATTTGTATTTAAAAATTTAACTGAATGTTACAGATTGAACAGATGTTTATTTTGTTCGTTTTTAGTGTTACTTCGACAAAAAGACCTTTCGACCAGGGTGAGACTTGTTCCGAGTGCATGGTTCCTATTTGGGATGATGAGCATGGAGTGAAGTGTGTTGAAAAAACTTGCCGTATGTAAAAACATAAAGTTGTTGATTGCTGAAGTAGGTAGCCAACCGCGCTGCAACCCGAAATTGAGTACTCATGTTGCTTTGTCGACTGTGAACATTAACAGTTTATAAAATGCGCTCAGCATTATGTGTTTTTTTTCTAAAATGATCCACCGTTAAAGTAATGTCGGCACAATTTTCATAAGTTTGTTTGTTTGTTTGAATGGTGTTTAACGCCACTTTCAACAATTTTCAGCTATATCATGATGTCCAGTTTTATTGGAGGGAAGAAGAAGGAGTACCCGGAGAAAATAACGTACCTTCGGTGGGAAAACTGGCAATCCCTGTCAGTTAAGATTGGAGTCGAGTATACCCTGCCTGCAGTGAGAATCAAACCCGAAATCTCAGTGTTGACAGACCACGTGATCAATAGAAGACGAACTACCTTATCCACTCGGCCACCGATGCCCCGTATCAGGACTAGCACAATAATTTGTGTTATTTATAATTAAATGCATTTAATTATTAAAAAATCTGTCTAACACGACATTATATTTTTAATAAATAAACATAACATGTACCAAATACCTATGATGGGAGTCATGTGTGCCCTATCTGTATTCGTGTTCGATTTCATTTTTAATAATGTCAAATTACTGTAATTTGTGTAAGTTGTTCAATTTCAATGGTTCAATATTTCTTACAGAGGAATGTGTAATTGACGAATCAATGCCGGATTATGACCCGCAGTGTAGTAAGTATATTTTCTGTTATTTTTATGCTGCTGCATTTTTTACCTTAAAACACTTCAACTTCAAAAGTCCTTCGCAGTCATCTGATTTTGTATTTACAGACGTACTTCTGTTAAATGTTGACCTGCAATTTAAAATATAAATGTTTTATATAACGGTACTTAGTGCGCCGTTACACTACAACTACTAATACAGATCCGCCTGCCGATCCACCATTGTATCAAGTTGCCAATACCGTGTATACAAACCTCTTAAATAGAGAACAAATAAATATCAAATGATGTAAACACACAGAATACAAATAATGCATAAAACACTCAGCCTGAAAGAATCACGTTACAACACACACTTCTTAAACGTATGCCGCTCCACTTTGAACCGATATGAACTGACATTACCAGTCGATATTGGATTCCGCGTGACCACTGTGCAGCGGAATCATGTAGCGGACAAAAATTTCCACATTTTGATCCAATTTTAGTACTGTTGTGATTAGCATGACCCGAAAGTTGTTTATATACCAATCAAAACATGCAAAATTCTATTTATGTAATAATACTTTATACCCGAGTTTGTTTACAGAAGACACATACTAGAATCATAGACAGCTTCGGCAAAATTTAGAATATTTATTCATCAAATATTTTTTATTAAACGGAAAGCATAATGTAACATAAAAGAAATAATCATACATAATTTTTTTGCATAATTGATGGGCAATAATGACATAAGAACATACAAACGTCATTATTTACAAACAATATCTACGACAAGGTGGAATGATATACACAATAAACTTAGTTTTACGTGAAATGTTGTAGCTGATATTAAGATAATTCAGTGTACAAATTGATGTGTCTATTTCACAGAAAAATCAAGGGAGTGCCAGGAGAAATCAAGACCAGACGCATACTCCTACTGTAGTTGGGCCAATAAATACGGCTGGTGCTATCCATCATCGCCATACTACAATTGGTCCAAGCAGAATTGTCAAACGACATGCGGGTATGTAGTTTTTTATGTGGTTAACGAAGAGGTATTGCTAAAAATATGCACACATATATGCCCGGAGTTTTCTATGTTATCTGTTAGTTGGAAAATTGTATAAGATGTTTGTTTATTGTTGTTCCATGTCGACGGGTTCCTGCAGAACAGACTCTGTACGCGCAAGGGTCGCTTAAGTCCTGTGTTGCCATCCACGGTAAAGATCATTACAAATACAAAAGTGTCACATATCTCGGATATTGCATTATTTTCTTTAGCTATAAGTAAACCTTTCTTTTGCCGGTTCAGTCAAAATTGACAATCCGATCTCCCCGTGGATCACATTAACATTGATTTATTATCAAATTGAAACGAAACACCATGATATACTTGTAAACACAGAAAAATGCTGTGCGTGGCTTAAAATCCAATGCATGCTAATGAACACTTATAGTCCTTTCTTTGTAATTATTTATGACATATAATGATACTGTTTATATTGTCTTATCGTGAATACTTTTTGATGTTTTTCAGTTTGTGTGATTTAGTACCGATGAAACTTGAGACTGTCGTTTAATCAAAGTCTTTACAACACACTGAATCCGGAAATGACATCATTATTGCGTCCAAGGACAATGAGATGTAGCATGTGCTTATAATAGTGTTTAGCATATATTTTTTTTAAATTTTTGGATATTCAACTGCTTCAGTAAAACGCCCTGCTCACATTTTCGGCCCATTTCGCCACATTGTTGTAACTGATGGGAACGTTCTACCATGTTGGTAGACTGTCAGCTATTCTTATTTTTGGTCTATTTTCTCAAAAGAAATTCCTATGACTTTTGTTATATTTATATATATACCATACAAATTATATATAGAGAGCCAATAATTAGCTTCTACTATTAATCGGTTTGACATGTCACCAGATTTTGAATTATCATAATTTCATTGATGTATTTATGACATATAAAAAATCATTTCTTTTGTTTCTTATATAATGATAGACAGTATACTAACATGTATATGTTAAAAAAGGTTGTACATGTAACTTTAAAGTAAAATTATTGTTCCCGTAAATTTTATCATTTGCTTATACATAATACATTTAAAAAATTAGATAAATTAATCTGCAATGAGTCAAAAACTATAATTCGTATAATGAAATGCATTGGTAGACGGCTATCATAAATAAAATAGTTTGCATTGAGTTGTCTTTCTTGTTTATGTTTTGATACACAATAGTATAGTAAAATAAAACCAATGTCATTATTTAGATACGATTTCGTTCTAAAGGTTTGACCTTCAGATTAACGTTGTTGGTCAGTTGCTTAGAAGACTTGTTACCTATAAATACAAAAAACGGACATTTTGCTGCCATCGGCTGTATTGAAGTCGTTACCGTTCCTCCCGGCTGGGATCCTATGACGGGGGAGCGCCCCACTGCTAGGATCTCATAGAGCGCTCAATAGTGATGACTAATTAACCGTCTACAATATAAATCGTATTTAACTACGTTAGCTAACCTCTTAAATGTTAGATAGCCTTTGTCATCACTTTAAGTCCGACGTCCACCCAGTCCGTCCGTCGTCGATTGGTTAAGTTTTACATTTTAATTTTAGAAATCATTTCTCCAATTAGGGCCAATCTTTAATGGGATTCCTGAGTTCATCTACAAATATTCTTCATTCCGAATGGCTAAAATCATCCTCACACGTCCTCATGTGTCCACGAAACCCTGACAAACTTACCTAGGAAATTCCCGGACTAGAAGTCACTATTTTGATTGGCTACATCATACCTGCATGTAGCCAGTCTAAGCTCGCTTTCATTCACGATTTGGTTAGGGGATATCCCGATGTCGATTGTAAATAAACCAAACGGATGTGTTGCATAGACCACGTAAAATTCAGTGTATGTTGTACAGTAGTGTTAATAGTTTGTTATTACTGCGTTATTTATTAGTTGCGTTACGTTTTCTTCCCACTCAAGAATGAGTAAGAATGACTATTGCCAAACACTTGCTTCTTTCAAGCTATTTCATTGGTTGATATTTTGAAGGTTTGACGTCATATGAAAATCTTCTAGCCCGGGAATTTCCTAGCTAAGTTTGTCAGGGTTTCGTGGACAAATGTGGACACAGAAACCCTGACTTGTGAGGATGGGCTAAAATAGAAAATGTGATTTCCTTTAAAGAACCGACTCAAATTTTTTTTATAGTTTTACGTTTATATTGCTCGGAGTAAAATTTTTTCATTAGTTCGGTATATTTGAACATGTGAAATATAATGAAACTAACATAAACAAAAAGACTATACCTGATTTCAATACATTAAACCATGTTCACTTAAGTTATCCTTGATCGAAATATCGAGGCGAAATTTTAACAGGAGCTGATATTTTGAATTTAACGGTAAATCAAAACTACGGAATCAATTTGTATTTAATGGCGGAAACGAATACAAGTTGTCGTAATTGCAACAAATGAAAATGAAAATTCGTTTCGTCAAAAACAAATCCATAAGATAGATATGGTGTCGGCCGTTCGATTTAATGGGAGTGAAGTTGTATCTCAAATAAAACTTAGAACAGGACTTTAAACATCATCGATATACTAAGACAATTTTTAGAAAATTTAGATATTTTTCTTTTAGTTAAGGGTAGTTTGCATGGGTGTCCCAACTTTTTTCATATCAAACTTAACCCTAACATTCCGCACGATTTTCTTGCGGAATTTGCGCACGGGAAAATTCATTTAAAGATGAAATCACGCATTTCACTAAAAACTTAAAATATCAGTATCCGATAAAAAATGTTGAAAATAAACATGAAATGGGAGGTTTAATTAATGGAACTATTTGTAACATGATATGTATGTGAGGTCATCTACAAAGATTCCTCATTTAGTTTTTATCGAATATTTAAATTTTTTTCTCACATGATGCATGAGGTTTTTTTTGAATTCTTTATTGAAAATAAAAACTTCTTGTTTTGTAACTTGATACAAATGACGAATGCGGTTGTCTCTACAAGGACTCCCCTTCTTACCGCTACTCGTAATTGACAACCTTGTTGTTGACTTGTAAAAATTTCTTCTTCTCTTAAGGTACAAGTCAGAATGTTTTTCCACCAGGTACAAGCGATATGTGGCGTTCTCTGCAAATATTATTTGCTCTATAATACAAGTCAACGTGTTTTTGGCGAAGGTTTTTTACGTGAAAAATGAAAACTGGTCCAGCTTATGCTACTTTTGTAGATCGAGAAAGGTACGTTTTGAAATCAACAATTATTTCCTAGAGATATTCAGCGTTTTGAAATGTGGCAGTTTTTTCATTTTGATAGGGTGATTTTCCATAGTAAAATTTGACCTAAAATTGTGTAAAATTGTGTAAAAGTGTATATTAGGAACAATCGATTGTTGTCTATTCGAAATAAGTCGGGTTATGTCGACTGAAGATGAGGCGGGGAAAGTCTCGAAATTTGTTCGAATACCATTAAACGTCACGAAAGCAGACGAACTTTTATAAACAACGCAAGGGTCCCTTTAGGAAAAAAAGAAAGCTGATTTTCTTTGTAAAATTCCCGTAGCAAAAGTCGGGGTCGATTTGTGACAAGTAAGCCAAAGAGGCACAGTATAAAACATGGATTTGTAATTGTTACAATTTCTTTTCTACTAAATTTTCGTAATAAAAAGGTAAAATACAGAATAATTTTTAAAAATGCAAGCAAAAAAATGCACTCCATAGGGGTGTGACACAGGGATGTAGTAAAGATTGATCAAATAATATGGCTGCAATTGACAATCCGGCCGTTTCAGATAAACTGAAAGTTAAAAAAAAACGTCTCATCTGAAACAACAATTCATATTGGACGGACGGTTACATTGCCAGATTGCAGTATAGTACTGGGTCCTTTACACAGATTTCTAATTGATCAGATATTCACTACAGGCTTCGATAAGGAATCCTTATTTCTGATTGTCTACCATTCACAACTTTGCATCAGTCCATTGAACAGTAACGTTGCAGTATTGATGTATATTAGGTACTTTTGCTTTAATTATTTATTACAGTAACGCAGTATTTATGCATAGTTGGTGCTTTAGCTTTTTATTTAAAAAAAAATCTGTGAAAAAACATGTCCCAATAAAGCGTTTAAAAAAGTTTTAAAAGTAATTTATATATAAAATGTTCTCAGTTTTTTCCATTTGACCTTTAAAAATTGACAGCATGCACAATGCATGCATAGAGAATTATTACCAATACTAACTCTTAAGAGTCTTGATTGAATGAATGGTAGCTTAACGTCAAGCAGCGAACAGAATGTAAACCATATTTAGGACACAAACAAAAAAAAAAATCAAGGCGGAACATGGTATGGACCAAAAAGTTACATATTTTGACTTTTATTTAAAAAGTATGAAGTACTTGGTTGGAACGGAAATATCTAGTGTAGCGGCGTCAATGCGTCTTCTCATTTTTGATTACTATATAAAGGGTATTAATTGTGCTAGAAGCATGACATTTGGAGTGGTAAACATAGCTCAAAAAGATAAAAATATATACATCTTAGTTTGATATTGTTAATCTCTCAACACCAACTGTATATGTTGACCATTCATTCACAAAGTACCCGGAATAATTCCCAGGGCTCGAACCACAGAGCTGCGCCTCGCGTCCTTAGATGGATGATAGGTGAGGGCTTCTCGCTATAGGGTTGTCAGGTTATAAATCAGAAGGTTGACTATAGTGTGTAACGTCTCGGCAGTCTTGCATAATAAAGGCAATTTTGTATATTTCAAAAAAATTAGACGCAATGAAGCCGAAAAACAAGATACATTTTTCGTTCCTATCTAAACCACAATACTGTTCAAGCGACAGTAACAACTTTTTTCCATGGGACTGTTTGGTATTTCGAATTAATGATTAAAGATAATAACAAAATACCGAACACTGAGGAAACTGTCAAAAATAGACAATGCACAAATTAAAGTCTGAGAAACCGGTCAACTCCAGAACTAAGAACCAAAAATATATTAATTACAGCATTGATCCTGACTTGCTGTTTGCATTTAAAAACAAATAGTGGATTCAACCAGGTTTTATGGCATGCCAAACCTCTCGCTTCCATTACTGTAGTATGCTAGTTGGTAAGTTGATTAACATAAATGGGTATCATATACCACTAGTCAGCATAAGGTTATCCAACAATGATCGTAGCACATTAACTGTAAAAAAAATTCTAAAATCGGGAAAACTATCTGCAACCGTATGTTCAAACGAGATAGAATATTTATCAGTAGTAAAACTTATTAAACTTATTAAAGGCGAGGTTTTTAAGTATATATCCCGAAGAAATCCTAGGAGTGGGACACAGTTTTTACCTATTGGAATTTCGTATGTCATCCAGAAGCCACAAATATGTTGTCGGTAAGAAAATCTAGCATACAATAAACCTGTTCTTTGCTGTAGCATAATTTGCCTTTTAGTTCTTTAGTAGAAAAAAACTTATTGTCGGAACATAAAACAACATATTGTACATATACGAGTTCCTTAAGACGGGATTTTAGAGTTTTCGTGCGGAAAGATGGTATAAAGAGTTGAAAAACCAAAGGTTCTAACAGATGAAATAGACATAGATGTTGATTTTAAATATTCCTTTTTAAACTTTTTAAGAATCCACTTACTGTTAATAATACTTCGCAGTATTTTTTGCTGTCTTTCTTTTACTGCAGACAAGATCTAAGTCGACAGTTTTGACAATTCTTTGGTAGATTAAGTAAATGAGCAGGCTATGTATCTTTTCTTGTAAGGAGTTTTATGTAATTTTTTAATTTTGGAACCCAATAAATTATGGTAAGTCTTCAGACTCTTTCTCGTAATTAATATTCATAAACGTAAATGAAGGACTATGGTTTGCCTGGAGTTCATCTTGTCAAATGTGGCACGTTTGTATGTAGAATTACTAGAGTTATCCCTAGTTCTTGAATGGAGCATTCATAGTAATGTGACTTACATACAAACACAATGTTGTTAGCCTTGTCTGCAGGGACGGCAACATATTTGTCATGGAGAGAAGTGAGGCACCTCATAGCATCCTCGATCTTTGAATACGGATTTAGGTCGATCATTATTGCAATATCTAAGATTCGTAATTCGACGTGGTACCAAAAACCTTATTGTTCTTATCCAGTTAGACAGTGCATCTAGTTCTGGGTCTTGATTTCGTTCTCTCTTAATCCATTCTTTTGAATTGTTTGCTACTGCATCCATAATAGTTTTGAAATTAAATTTCCAGTCTACTTGTTGAGGTTCTTTGAATTTTCGATCACGAGAAAAAATGTTTCTGAGATTTTTTGTGATCAGTGATGCTCAGATCACTAGTAATGAGATGATCAGAGGGATTGTATATTAAAGGAGAATGAGAACAAGTGCATTCATTAGGTTGCTTATGGTGTGTTTATTATTATTTAAAAAATTTTTAAAACCAATGCATCTATCTTAAATTAAAAATCTTACTGACCACGGCAGAATTAAATTTCATCCGTACGTCACTATTGAGGATCCTATTTTTTTGCATACACTGAATACTACTTGTAAACACGGAAGTACGTACTAGTACTTTTGAACATATCCTATTTATATGCCTTATATATTGGCCGTACATGAACGAGAAACCATTACAAACCTACGATAATATTAAACAATTTTATGATCGCCATGTAAAGTTTGATCATATGTGATACGTAACAGTACTGATCTGTAAAATTCCACGCTTACGATAGTTTAGAAATTCGAAGTGTTTGGTAAATAACCAATAACATTATCAAAACACATGTCAACTGAAAATCAAATTAATATACAACGAATATCAATTAATATCAAAATGAACATCGAATTAGTAAAACTTCACGCTGTCGTTTTTTTTCATGCTTGTAATTTTCCTAGTTTACTTTCAATCCGTGTTTTGAGGTATTAAAATAAATATCTGACGGACAACTTCTTTACATTTGTAAAATGAAAGTGGGATTGTGGTATATTATTGGTTACGAAAATTCCATCGTCACACGCATGTACTATGTCTACGATTCACCCCGGTTAATGAAGCTATATTTTGATATAGCGGATTGGGCCGAGTGGTCTAGACCGCTGGACATAGTGCAGGCGAATTGGTGCCTCAGTGTCACAACGGTGTGAGTTCGAATCCCGCTGAGGGAAAGCAAAAATTTGACATTTTTAAAAAATCTAATTCAAACAGTGTTGGGCTTAATTTGTAGACGTATATATATATATATATATATATATATATATATATCTTTAAATTAGACGCTTTTAATTAAATCATGACGTGCAGATACCATTCCGTACTCCTTGTATTCCTAAGTATTTCAATATATTGATTGAATATAAAAACACGATATCACTAAAAATGTTGTCATGATATTTGTTGTAAATTTAGGATCAAGATGTGTTGTGTTCTAATAATTAACATTATGTTTACAACACGTTAAACTCATATTTTAAATGTAAAATAACTCTGCTTAACCTTAAACACGACCCAGACAATGTATAAAAAATACTATTTAATGTAATGAATTTTTATTTTTTACATTAGACTACAGGCATTTAAAATAATTGATAATACCAGTTGCATTATTTTCCATCTGTCAATTACTGATGTTGACTGTAAAGGGTAAAATTGTCAGTAAATTGTTGTCAGAAACTCCACAGACATTTTCTCCGTTGATGATACATTCATATTAACATAAATATGGATAATGGATTTAATACTTACTTAACGTCCAGTGAGCAGTTTTGTAGTTATATTCAGGACGATAATCACACTAGTATTTAAGAATAATTTTGTTTAGGTTGTTTCTGGCAAATATTCCATCTGGATGGGGATGGCTATAATTTGAATGACACCCAACGTAAACTTAGCATATTAGTTTTTGAGCCTTCACTTAGCTTTTGTTTGAAGTTGCAATAAGACTCCATAAATCATACTAAGATTAAAATTTAAAAATCGATGTAATATTCCAATATAAAATTTCATTCAAAATTGGTACTTCTCTTACTGATCCATCACTATTAGCAAAAAAAAAACAAAGATGTAATATTTCATATATAAAATTTAACTCAACATTGTCATTACTAATTAGATAAGGAAAAATACATTAAAATAGTTCTAAAAAAAACTTCCCTGCAAAGAGAATGATATTAGGAAATACCGACAAGAAAACATTTGTAAGGATAATATCTCGCCCAAATTAAAAGTATTTTAGAGTTATCCTTGGTGGAATACTGATTCAGAAATAAATTAATAAATGTACATTATTTCTAAGGCAATACAAGAATCAAATTTATATGTTAGAGTTAGTTTTCTTTAAAAACTATGAAATTAGTCACAAAACGCAAGCAATGAAAGGTGTAATAAATTATTTAATGACTTATCGATATTTAACAACATGTTTTTATCATGAATATAGCTGCAATAATGCTCGGGGAAATAAAAACCCCAACCACGGTAAGAATTATTTACAACTCCGTTATTATTTTTGAGCTTATTTTATTTATTTATAAGTGTATCAAGTGGTTGGTATTAATGCAGACAGTGAATGTAAATTGTAAAGAAGGAAACACTTAACATTTACACGTGTCCCATTTAGATGGATCAGCCAGTTTATTTATATGTAAGCCGTTACTGAACTAGTAACTATTACAAACAACAATTAATAAGATTTTTGATTCCATATGAAATTGGTTACTTATTAAATATTCATTTAATAATCTGTTTAAAAATTCTTTAGACATTGCTTACTTTTTAAAAGTTGATAAATATTTCTTTTTCCGGACTGTTCTAAAAACTCCGCAGCTTTTAAGACCTGAACTTGATTATGGTACATAATATTGCGCCCATGTGACTTTTAAACTTAACACTTCGACTTTATATGGAAAACCACGCAAAACACGCAAAACACATTTGTTTGTTCTAACCTTGATTATTAAACATCTTCAGAAGAAGAAAAAAAAAGAATTGTTTTACATTTACGATTTCTATGTTTCGCCGATATAGAAATAGTAGCTATAACAGAAATAAATGGAAGGAATAACTCAGTTACATGTAAATATCACTAAACAATTTTTCTCTGCCACGAAAGACGAAAATTTTCGCCTATACCAAATGCTCTATACATTAATTTACACTGTCATTAAAAATGTTCTGCCCAGTTGTCCTCATATCAAATAAATAGTGAATTAGTAGCGAACTTCACCCTGCCACTTTTTCATGCTTGTAATTTTTATAGCTCACTTCTTCAATCCTAGTTTTGAAGTAAAAATATAATTTTTTGAGGGGAGATTTCTTTTTTTTACAATGAAAGTCTGTTTGTGGGGAATGCTATAATTCAAGTACTACAATTTAGTTATGTACCAGGGCAAAGCTATGTTTTCGATTATGGGACAATAAAGGTCCGGTTATACTGTTTATCTTATATTCTAATATTCTCTGTATTTTCTATGACATTTCCATGTTTTATTAATTATTCTCATTTATCAGTTTGGAAATATCTACCAATAGATTGAATATTACTTTTTTAGCTAAATCGGATAAAACTATTATACATGTCCTAGATGATGCCGCCTATTTCCAGCTGCACCTTACAAATACAAAAAACCCAAAGAATTTACATCAATTTTGACATTGCATCAGAAATCGAACCAACGTAACGTTATTATAGAAGGGTTGCCTTTCTTTGAATACTCTGGTATCATTAAAAAATGTGGTCAAAACTTCTAAAGTGTAGATAAACACGTTGTTTATAAATATTGGTCTGGGACCATACTGGGAGGGTTTCCAGTGCTCGACCCACAGAGCAGCCCAGCGCGCCCCCGGGTGTCGGATAGAGGAGACTCTCTAGTTGGGGGGATTGTCAGGTCATAATACGGTAAGCCTGACCGCGGACCGTAGTGGGTAACGTGTTTGGAGAGTGTCATGCTCATTGCACGATAAAGACCCCTTTTGTAGATTTCGAACAAGAATAGGTTCATTGTAGCTGCGACAAAAGGCTAAATTTTCCGCCCCTACCCAAAACTCAATACTTTTAGAGTGGCAGTCAAAGTTGTATTCCCTGTGACCCATCCCACCCCCATTTTCCGTTGATGTATTGTTTGTTAACTTGTTTCCGTACTGAACATAGCTTAAATACTGCTCGCTGGACGTAAAGCAGACATCCAATCAATCAATATAAATATTGGATATTCAAACTAATTAGACCTCTCAATCACAGTGTCATTCAAAATTAAAACAAAATATGTGAACATAGTAACGAAGTTTAATATAAAACCTAGTTAATTTGATTGTTCATGGTCTTCATTAACACTAGCTTTAGATAGGCGTTTGATTGATTGATTGATTGAATGATTGAGTATAGGGATTTTTTAAGTACAGATATAAGTGTTTCAGCTATATTCAGGACGAGAACAAGTCATAGACAATAAAACAGCTTTGTGATATCAAACACGTTACCATTTATGACGTACTAAAATCTGAAAACTTTTTCCATCTGCCACCTAGAAGCTCACTGGGCAGCGCTGTGGGCAGATCACTGGGAACCATCCCAGTTCAATAGCATAAATACACACTTTCATTTACGCTCTTAAACAATCGCTTTGCAAGAATTATATAGATACATTACATCAACAGAATAATACATAATGTCTGTCGTGTTAAATTATAGGTATCGAATTACAAAATGCCTTTAGTTTACATTGCACTGCTCCTGGTAGAAAAAAAATATAAAACTGAATTTAAAAAATAAGCTATAATCACCTAAGTATTAGTTTACCTAAATTAATAATTTGGTTCATAATGTGTGAATACATAGTTCAGTCATAGTTACGGTTAAAACCAAAAGCATATTCAGGTTCCTTTTGGCCCTCATGTAGTAATCAATTCTATGGTCCGATCTTAGCGCCAGAAATTTTTTTTATAGCTGATATTGTTTTTTAAATCTAAGTTTCATGCGATCAAAACTCGTGAATGTTCTCTGTTGGTATGGTAATTGAAACATTTCTTTTGCTGGGCAAAATTTTTAAACTCAAATGGTTTTACTGCGCTGGGTCAGTATTTTTTTCTTCAAAACCTACATGATTTATGGCGCTTGGTCAGTATTAAGTTTTTTTCCAAAACCTTCAA
This sequence comes from Limnoperna fortunei, assembly GCA_944474755.1. Lineage (NCBI taxonomy): Eukaryota > Metazoa > Mollusca > Bivalvia > Mytilida > Modiolidae > Limnoperna > Limnoperna fortunei. The sequence continues at coordinate 27,403,089 of OX104114.1, read as the reverse complement.
ACAGGTATTCCACAAAAAAAGTTAATATAGAACCAACCTTAGTTTTAATATAAATATAAATGATATGTACAAAATAAATCATACAAAGATCAACATACAGGATTCGGAAATAAGCTTGTAAGCTTTTGTTAATCCGTCTCCTTTAAATTCAGACAAACTATGAGCATGCTTTGGGAATGAATAGAAATAGGACAAGTACTTGTCAAGAAGTATAATCATTAAAGGAAACAAAGTAAAAAATATTTCATCTAATGTTAGAAAATACCCAAAGACTAATAAGTTAACATCGACAGTTTTAAATTGATCGTATGTATGGTAATATTACAAAGCTACAACAGCACTTATAAAATTAAAAAAGAAAATGATAGTGTTGATTCGACATTACCACGTGTACAGTTTGGAGAACTACTCTGCATACGAAGCCTTTCGTGTAGAATCTGTCCTTGTCTAGTTCCAACATAATATAATTTTTGGGGTTACTTTGCTAAATGTCTTAAATTATTCCAATAGAACTGGCATAACCGAACTAAAGTAAACTACTTAGTGTTTTTTGTCTTAGCAAGTTATTGTGTAAAACTCTTTAAACTGGCAACTTAGTTTTCACGTTATAAACTTTCAGTATCTACTTATTGTAACATTGAAAATTAACTACGTTTAAATATCCTGTATCCTGTCAGTAAAACCCACCTTTAAAATTTAAAAAGATTTTAATTGTTTAAAATATGGAAGCCTTTATTTAAAAACACAAAGCTGAGCGACGATTTATCATATAACTAAGTCAATATTGATTTCTGATAGAGTTCTTGTGGATATTGTTTTGAACAAAGATTAACACAATATCGACGACGTTAGTATAAGAAATCCATTTATTATACTTCATGCAAAAATGCTGTCTTTTTATTGGACAGTAACCATGTGTTTATTTCTACTGATTCTCGTTTTAGGACCACGTATAATAGTAGCAATGGGTGTTAATTCATCATGATTTCCTCCCAACGGGTGATATATAAAAAAATTAACACCCGCTCAGACCGGAGATTGCCGAACTGGAAAATTATCAACCGCTTCAGTCGAAGTTTACGAGTGATATAAAAAAATTATCAGAAGAAATTTGCCAATCTCGAAAACGACAAATCGCATCAGCTTAAATTTTACTTACAGGTCGTGTGTCAAAGACAACAAATACATGAAAATGGGCAATTATTATTTGTAAAAAACAATTAGCAGACTAACAAGCATTTTCCAATAAAAATATGATCCTGTACAGTATATATGTGATAGTTTACATTTCTTCTTAAGATAATAGGCATTCAGTATAATAAATAGCATACAGCCTTTGAATTTGGGTGTTTTTTCTTCATGTGATAATCTACCCTAACACTATCGTTCAAAGGCAGTATGATTATATTATATGGCAATTTGACAAAATATTCTCGTTGTATAAAATTCTAAACTATCATATTTTATGTTTGCATATGATTGAAATATTAAACATTGTCATCGTTTGAACAAACTCCATACTTTTCCTCTTCCGTGCTTGTTGATTGGTCCACCCTAAGAAAGTTAAATATCATTAATAAAAATCTATTTGAATTTGGAGTTTTCTCAAAGTCACTTGTGGTTGATGATCCATAATGTTCTTCGACTTCAATATTTGGTATCATTGGATTCTGTCCGCCAGCTGTCCTAAAACAAAAACAATACGATAAAATTAATGTCAAAATTAAGTAGTCTCATAATACTTGTATATTGCATATACTGCTTCCCGGTGTTTAAAAAAGGGGGTTTTTAGATTAAACTGCTAGTTTGAAGAACTACAACGCAGATATAAAGTAAGTAAATATTTTCATAGCTATGACATAGTTCAATGGTGTACATGTATCAGACGTCATGCCTCAAACGTTCATCCATTTGAGACATTCTATGGTGTAATGTTTTTTTTTGTTAAAACGATCTCCCGCATGGTGCCTCATATTTAATATTTTAATATCCATTATCCTCAATTCTCTTTACAGTGATTTCTAAATGTTGGAAAATCAGTTAATAATATTACTTATATTTCTAATTTGATCGGTACATTTTATAATAAACCGAACATTTTTCTTCTCATTAAGTGTAGGAATATTGCATTTTCTTCGAGAACCTCACCTGTGCACATATCCTTGATATTTGAACATTTTGTTTAATTTATAGTCTTTGTCATGTCATTAAAGTCAATGACATGGTGAAAGAAAAATATTTTTGTGTAAAAGAGAAATTTCCAGTAGAAACTCTATTTAAACCAAATCGTACAATAATTAGACTTCGTTGGATACTCCACAATAAACCCCGGGACTGCTAGGAAAACTGGAAATCCTTCTTAATTAAGGTTGAGTAAACGCTTGAGGTTCGGTTGACATTAGGAACGGATGTTTATTTGCATGTTTTTGTCGGTAATTATGTGAATGTTCAGAAATTGTATTATTTCGCAGCTCTGTAGAACTTGTTCGTAGTACAAGATGTTGTGTGTTTGAGTGAGGTTAGATGCGTTTCTGACTGTTCTAGTATTATAAAATAACCTATCGACGTCACACTGAATATTTTCAGCATTTATGACAACAATAAAGAGCTAAGTTCACTTGGATTATTGACAAGTCTCAATGTTGATTGATAGTAAAACATTTTAACTAGCGAGTATTCCGGGTGTAACATGGCATCTCTTCTTTCTCAGTACAAACACTAGACGCTATGATGTAGCTGAAAAACATGGGGTTAACATAAAAAACAAATATCAAACGAATGTCAAACAAAGGTCTAACGAATGTCAAACTAGTGTAGCTAACCTCCCTCTTGTTTATAATGATACCTTTTAAATTGATTCTCGTATGTTCATACTATATTTGGAATATTTAACTTTTTAATCGTGCTATTAATATTATCTTTCGTTGTTCCAACATGGGTCAACGAATTTGTGCTTGGAATACTTCTAACAATATTTTTATGCTGGTCTGATATCGTAAATATCAGTTCACAAGATTACATAAATGCTTATATTGACTTATAGTAATCCAAATTGAAAATTAAATGCAAAATAGGTTTCTGAAACTTTTAATTTCATACTACGTCCTGGATATCGCTGAAATAGTGCTTGCTGAACGTTAAACTCTGATCAATCATTCAATGAATTCGCATACTTCAAAGAAATGTATATAAGAATTGCTCCACATTTTTAAAAATGAAACAAGATGTGTGTTGTTCGAATTCATTTGAGAAATGTTCATTAACTAATGTTCGTTTGTTTCCAGTGATACATAATTTAGTACCTAATTTCATCTATACGGACAGTTATCAATGTATTGCGACTCGATATATGATTTTATTGTTCTCTGTTTTAAATGTTTCCAACTTATCTTAACTGAACAAGTGTTTGCGTGAGTTTGGCGCATGCGCACACGTTTTTTAAGTTAGTCATATAGGTATAAATTAGGCGACTTCGAGGTCCAAAGTAAAACATTGACAGAACATTACCATTTTGAAATAACTCCCTCCGAGTCGGTTGATAGCAGGTAGAATGTGTGGTGTAAGGATATTGTTTCTGCAATGTTCAGGAATCAAATTCTAATGATGCTAATCAAATTTGTCCAGCAATAATACGATATTGCCGCCAAACACCATGACGCTTCCACCCCGTTTCTGTCCACTTTCTGAAGGCAGGCTCGAATTGACCGTTCATTTTTAAGCCGTAATACAATGATTCTACTATTACGTCTTTTTTAAAAGAAATCTTGACTCATATCAGACGCCAATGTCTTGGAGTCCAAATCTTTAAATCTTACTGATAAAACTGATAAAATTACTTTCAATTCAGACTTTTGTGTATTTATAAACATCTTGATATGCATTGTCATCTATATTTATAATCACATAGTGACTTCATACCCTTAAATCCCTGAATAATGCTACAATTTATAATCAGATATCATTAATTGATGAGTTTTGCCTAAATATTACTCACTCAAGTCTGTCGTCTAAATAAAGGCCACGATACCGCTTTCGTTTATCTAGCTGTATTCTTAATACACAAAATAACGCCATTGTGACAATAGGAAATCCAAACACTATAAACCCTGTGATTGCCACATATGTGGTGTTTATTTCCGTCTGTGGCTCTGAAACAAAAGATTTATAGCATTCTTTAATAGACAGTAAAGGTGCAGAAAACTTTTATATAAACCAAGATTGAATCAAAAGGTGTTTATATATCCTAATCAAGTGTCGCTTCACCTAAATATTTATCATGTTGTAAACGTGATTTAAGGTCAGCTTCTCGCTTAGACTTTCTTTAAGAAAGAAATATACTTATGAAAACTTCAAACTAGAATTTTCGACAAACGTGCTGACGTCAAATTTCCAATTGCTAACTACCCGTTCATCGACAGCTACATTTTAGCAGCTTTAGCGTATGTGGTGTACATTTCACAACTTATACGTTATTCTAGATCCTGAAATCGGTATTCCGATTAAACAACTCAAACAAAGTTTTCTTGTACCTAGGTTGATAATATCTCTCTAGAAGTTTTATGGTCGTCACATTGACTTAATTGATCGTTATGGGAAATCAATCTCTGAAATACAATCGTACATTTTCATTATAGGTAGTGTTTCCTATTCCTGGATTTGACTTTTTCGTAGACATGATAATGAGTAACACGACGTGTGTCTAATTGGAGGCAGGTACTGCTTAGTCGTCCGGAGAACCTGAGTGCACCCATGCTTTTTATTTTGGTTCCGGTTACTGTCTTTGGTTTTGTGTTTTTGGTTTTTGTGTTGCACTGTGTATGTTTGTCAATTCCGATTTGTAACTGTCCCCAGACTTTCGGCTCGTATTGGTTTTCGTTACTATTTTGATTTCAATTTTAATAAAAGTCTTAGTTTAGAATACATTTAAGTTCTATGATTTTATTGTCAAAAACATTTAGTTTTGTTTGGGTAAGTTTTAGGGATCTACTTTGACTAAATTTGATTTTACTCATGCATTTACGAGTTTGTGCTTAGGCTCGTATATTTTTTAGTTTTTGTCTTTTCTTCTGGTTGTGAGTCTGAACAATATACGGATGTATTTGATTTTGTTTTAAAGAATACCATTCGTTGATAACACCATCATGGTATTTTCTGAAGACATCCTTTAAAAGTGTTTACATGTACACGTAGATACTTGTTAGCCAGTTTTCCCATGTTTTTAGGCCTATGGTAGTATAGACGTCAGAATGCACGCTTTTGGCTACTTTGATCGATATGTTTTGATGTCATCAGCAGTAACATGTATTTTTTTGCAATTCAAACCTTACCTACAGCAGAATTTTAAGCAAGTCTAACATCAATTGTTGACTCTATTATAATATATGACAGTCAAATTAACTGTGGGATAAATGTTATTCTTGGTATTAACATAACTGATATCATTTTCATAGTAACACCATTTTAAAATTTTTATAATCTGCTTTTACAATGACACTGTGTACCGACTCGTGCCGCGACTCACGGAGCTTCTAGATGCATTCCATTGTTACAAATAGCAAAATGATATAGTTATAAATGGATGAAAGTAAAATACCAAAGGATTCTATAATCTCGTTTTAAACAGAAACGGCAACAAAAATGAGTCAATTAAAAGACGTCTGAAGGTATTACACTCCAACTACGTTACATTAGTCTGCATAAAAACTGTAGCTCGTCGAGGCGGCCTGTACATCACAAGGTCTCATGAAAGACGGAGTGGTGTTATATTTATACTATTAGTGCCATTTATTACATGCACATCAACCGTTATTTGAATGCAAATACATATTAAACAAAATGATTTATCAACTAAACAAAAAGAGAAACCAATTAGTTCTCTTTAAACTAATACGAATTAAACTAATAAAATAAATAAGCTAAATTAATAGATAACCAGTGACCAAGCGTAAGTGTTGTTATCATTATAAACATTATTCAGAAGATATTTCATAAAAAACTTTATGGCAAAAGCATCATTAACTTTTTCGAGATAATTTATACTTTGCATCAAAGAAATTGTAGAAATGTTCAACACAGCACTCTGAAGATACGATGCACAAAAGAAAACGAAGTATTTCATAATTCAATTGCCACAAAATGTTTCATTTTGTTGAAAATAATTTGTTTACATTATTGTCGCTGTGAAACAAAACAGTCGTCGTTAAAACATAAATAATTTCCCAATCCATTTTAGCACGCAATAATGAATCAAATATTGACGATATATCAACGTTTTACTATGAAAATAATGTACCATTAATAAAAATGTATTAGTAAAAAGAGCTTCGATTCTTTTCATTGTCAAACATGAAAAGTAAGTTGGCTTTGAGGACACTAAGTATTTTTTGTTGATGGTATTGTATAATTTCTCATTTTAAATTGTGTGGTTTACTACCAACAACGTGATTGTGTGTATAGCAAAATAATAATAAAACATCTATCTCGCACGCTTAAATTAATATTTCTAACAATAACATTACAGTGATATTGATTTTCTGTGTAGTAAATTTTATCCTGAAATAAGGGATGAGAATTAGCTCTAACATTCCGTTAAGGTCAAAGAAGATTATTTTGCATCTAAAGTCAATAAAAGAAGCTATTTTGATGCATTAGAACTTTATCAATTTATCATGCTTTATACAAAAAATGTATCAAAGGCAATCGACTAAATAAGTAGAGTTATGTGATGGTGTCAACGTCATTGATATTATAAATTACATAATGGAATAAGTATTAATCAAGTAAATTGCTAAAACAATTGTTTTCTGTTGGCCACAAACAGTGATAGTTTCTAAACAATAAGAGGGTTCTTATATAAGAATCTTGATAAGATCATCGTGCCGTTAAAATATGATTGAATTAAAACAGACATTCGTCAACAGTTAGTGCATGTTAAAGAACGTTACATAAAGGACAGTTATTATCCTATGACGTATTATATTACTCCTCAGACAATGACAGTTTGCACATTTATCTTTTTTAATATAAAATAACACAAATTAAATTGGTAAGTTTATTATAACAATTGATTTGTGGATTGTCTTTTTAGCCAGTTTCCTTGGTGTTCGGTATATTTTGTTATTACATTTATTTTTAAGCATTAACTGCAGAAAATACACTTTTGTTGTGTTTAAAATGCAATGGAAATTGTGCTCTCTCTCAATGAAAAATAGGCCATTTAATATTCAAGTTATCTGGAAACCACCGAGGGATGGACACTCATATCCATACAGAGGGTATCACATAATACCCCGCTTTGTGTGGGGTATTATGTGATATCTTCTGTATGGATATTAAAAGTTTTGTTTGGAGTTTTAATTTATGATAACGTTTACTATTAATTGCCTATTTGTTGTACTACTTGGTCATAAAGCAAACAGGAATTTTATACAAAAAAAATATGTAGGGTTTCCATTCACATATCACATATTGCATAAGTACTGCCAGATATGCCCGACATTTAATTAAAAACATTGACTGAATGTATATTCTAATTATACACATTCTTACAAAGCTGATTGGACAACATGGTATAATAAGTACACTAATAATACGTTCGATATTTGGCATTATTGACATCTGTACATTTTTAGCATTTTTTTTACTCATCCGGTTCCCTATGTAACAGAATGGTAGAATCTACTTTTTGCTGTGGGAAAACCCTTAACATGATCAAAATGTAAATAGCACAATGAGACAAAGAATCGATAAAATGTGTTCTTTATTAAATTCCATTAAGTTTGTGTTGCGGATAAGAGATGGATCAAAAAATGGCAAAGTCCCTTTTTTGCAGTCACATGAAGCACAAACTTGGAGGAAGTTTTTGTTTCAAATTTGACTAAGGATTAATGTTGGTATTTATCTGTCTAGTAAAAAGAACTACGGACTTTACATAAACAATAGTTTATCATAGAATTACAAGTATAAATTTTTGATAAATTTTAATTTGTCAGCTGTTTAATTTTTAATAATTGAAATCTTTCGATTGACAAAAAGGTCAAAATGCAAAGATTTTGGAAATAAGAAAATTATATTAATATTGACTTGAATTTTGTTGATCTAACTGTTAAACTTTCAAACTGAACCGAGCAACTTTCAAATTTGAACAAATTTTTCTCTTTGTCTTTTTTAATTGGCGAGTATAAATCTTCTATTTTGATAGTGATGATATTTAGACGAATTACTGTTCTATCTTAATGACGAGATTAAAAGACCGACGGAGTCTATAAAATTCGTCTAACCATGAAATCCGTCTGGGTATTTTTTATTAGAAAAAACCATTAACCCTAACACTTTTAAAATGTATGAGAATGCCAAGTAAAGTAAATGCTAAATTGTGTTAATTTCCGTAAAAACAACCCTGCTGTGTCAATGTGAACAGAATAATCCGGTTTACTTCATAAAGAGCAAATTAACTGCCTTGTATTGTATCTATGTAAGGAAAATACTTTCATCTTTCAAAAATGGTATAAGTTATCGGGTAACATGTTGCATGCACAGTTAATTACAGTATATTGCAAATTATACAAATGATACATGATGTGTCAAATATTAAGGCAAACATTGGACATTTTATCAAAATGTTGATATCTATTAACACGTTTATTATTTTCCTGCTATTAGTTGAATAATTCCACTACAAGAAACAAACACATAAGCAATACGAAACCATTTGATACAAGCAATTGTTTCCAAAAGCGTACGAAACCATTAGATACAAGCAGTTGTTTCGAAAGCGTAGTTACTTTCCTGCATCGCTAGTAACATCTGGTGTGTCACTTCTACATTACGGTAGACCAGTAAATTACTCAGAATATTCGTCTGTTATGTGCTTTAATATTATCATAATTTACGCTCGGACGATCTGAACTTGACCGTCAGAAATTGCCTCAGTGAGCAGTAATTCTCTGTCAAAGCAATAACTAACAAGAAATTCAAGAAATTGACTGTTCTTATCAGCTTATATAAATATAGTCTATATTTTGGGCAAATTGATAAGTTTTTTATTGGCAATATTATATCTTGCCGCATAACTTAAAGTTGTAATATGCCTTTTTACAGGCTTTAAGTAGACTTTGTTGTGTAATTATTTGAATTTCCAGCTAAATGATAGAAATGAGATCTAACTAGTCACTAAAACGTTAAAAATTTTGTGACATAGGTCATATTACGAAAGCTAAAATTAAACGATTGTGCCACTTGTGCTTATTTCTTCTGTATAAAAAAGCATTGTCCTTATGTAACAGTACATAGATTTTAATGATTTAAACGTCTGCTTATTAAAAGAGTGTTTAGAAAAGACGTTAAGGGAACGATCATATACGTTTTTCATTTTACAGACATGTAATATGACAGAAATCTTTTGACAACTTAGTGGAATGACGATGTCTTCTGATAGTGTTTTGCATAAGATTTTATTACGAACCACTGTTATGTATAAAAGCAAGAACATAGTAGCCGACCTATGCTCGGTCGCATTAAGCCAGATAAAGTGCTTACAGGAAATGCAGGGAACGAAAAGATATTACGAGAAAGAAATAATGCGTCATTTATTGACAACTACACTCCAAAGTGAAAACTTCTTCTTTTCGTCATGAATCCTTTTAAGCATATTTTTTATCGCACAGTCATATATATATAACCAGAAAATAGAGGTAGGTGCAGAAAATCCGACAAAATGCATATCTGGTAGGTCGTTGGATCTTATATAAGATAATTTAATTAGTATGATTTAATCTTGTTATTCCTACGACCATTTATAAGGGGAATTAATTACATGCGTTTTTTCATGTTACATAAATATCAAGGTAACCGATTAAACAACACTAGCAGAAAGTGAATGTTCTCACGACAGGAAACTTTTAACAACAAAGTGAATTGACGATGCTTCTTCGTAGTGTTTTGCTTAACATTACATTACGAACCACACCAACTGATAAAACCAAACACATCGTAGCCAACCCATAGAATGTTACTACAAACATATGGACCATTTTTCTTGGAAGGTAATTTGCAGATGCCAAATATTAAATTACCCACAATGAAATTTAAATTTAAAAAAGTAAATAAGCAAGAAGCACTAGAATGTAACAATAAGATTGATATTTGACCGATAATTCAAAACTAACCGAAATTCTTTAATTCTAATTTCTAATTCAATTGTAAGCTTACTAAAAAGAATCTAATTGCAAGCAAAAGGCTTCTCAAATGGCCACGTGTCTGTCAATATTACCTATATGTGCAATTGAATATGCAACAAAATAAGAAAACTATGTTTGATGAACCGCAATGAAAAACGAAAAAGGAATGTTAAAACATGTAAGAAGGATTAAACATACAGAAATAACCACATTGTGTGACAATGAAAGAAAATACCAAGCACATAATACAAGGTAACAGTAATGTATAACAAGAAAGTCACAATCACAATGAACCACAATAAACAACAAACTTAACGGAAACCTAATTAATTCCGAGACATGCTAGTCACACACAGGTATTTGCTTACAATTAAATTTTTTTAAAGTTGATAATTATATCTTAGCTCTTGATGTTTAAAGTCAAGGACCCAAGTACATGTTACTGTGGAACCGAATGAATGAACGTTTGTTGTTATAGTGATGGGAGTCAAAAATTGAATATATTCTCATACTGTCAGTTTATATCCCTGTTTAATGTAAAACATTTAAATCAGGTTGCAACGATTGAGCTATACGAAAAACTGTCTGGTACTACATGTCGTTATATATATCATTATCGAGTTTGTCCACAGGTGGTCCAAAATAGTTGTAGAATATAATGGTATTAATAAATATCTTCTGTGACTATATGTAGGGGTATATCTGAGTATGTAAAACGAAGAGATGTTTTTTACAGGTATCGTAAAAATTATGATATTCTTTTTTTCACTGATACTTACTGTATAAAAGAAAAAAAACGATGGTATCACGAATGGGAATATACATAATTTTTTAGCTCTCAAGAGGCGTAGCAATATTACTGAACAATACTTCTTCTTATAAATACTGTTAAAGAAATAATAGGCGAAGAAGGAACTTTATCATTTTGATATATCAATTCAAGAATATTGAATGACTTTGGTTACACTATATGGTCCTTCTGGGGATTTATCGGAATTTAAAAAAATAAATATAGATATTATTCTCTAATGTACAAAACTCCTCTGTTATAATATCAGGTGATTGGATAGTAGTTCAAGATTATACTTTGGATACAATAGACTGTAAATCCAAAGAAACCTAAAAGCACATGACAAATGTGAAAGTGTCACTAGATCTAAGGGTTACTTTTTAATTCCTACAGATTTTGAGAATTTCGTAACAGATACAAATATTGTTGTATATTACAGGTCTGACCATTCTCCGGTGTATCTCACTTTACAGTTTGTTTATCATAAAAAGGGGCGTGGCACATTCAATAATAGTCTTCTACATGATAAAGATTATGGTATCAAAATGTATTTTATCATGGCAAGAGGTTAGGCTAAGTAGTTAGCAGAAGGCGAAAAATGTGATAATGCCATTTGAAAAAAAAGACACTATAATGAAACAATCATTCCAAAAATAATAATTGAAGAAGGAGCAGACATTTCTAATCAATTTCAAATTATAGAAGAAAGTTTAACGAAAAATTTTACTCTTTATCTTCTCCAGTATTAAATCGAGACCACAAAGATGAGAACAACCCTTTTATTAATAAACCAAAAGAAGAACAAAAGTTGCAGGCAGAAGCTTGATAACACAGAATGTTTAAAAGGCCTTAAAACATGAAAAATAGAAAATCTCAAGGCCTTGATGGATTTACAATTGAATTTCATAAATTTATCTGGAATGATCTAAGAGGATTTATTGTGAAATCATTTACCTTCAGTTTAGAAACAGGTATATTTTCCACAAGACAAAGGCAAGGATTGATTACCTGTATACCAAAAGAGGGAAAACCGAAACAATTTTTGAAATAATTGGCAACCCATCACTCTTTTAATGTAAATTTAAAAATTGCGTCAGCGGACAAACTTACAGAATTAAACCTTTCTTATTCACATTATAAGTGAAACCCAGGAAGAATTTATAAAAGGAAGATACATCTGGAATGAATAAGGCTCATCATTGATCTTTAAGAAAAAGCGGAAGAAGATAAAACCCCAGGACTATTAATGCTATTCGACTTTGAAAAAAGGTATTCGATAAAACATTGTATTCAATGGTCTAACAGTTGTGTAGTTAATAATGGACACTGTTCGCTCTTCCACAAGGGGTGTTCCACAAGGGGATCTTTGTCACCTTACCTGTTTATTCTGTCTATGGAACTACTGAGTGCGTCATTGAAAAATAATCCAAATATTAATGGTATAAACATTAATGGCTCTTAATATCTGTTAAGTCAGTATGATGATGACTAAACCCTAATTTTGGACGACAGCGAAAGCTCACTCAAAGAATGTTTTGTAATTTTGGAAAAATTCTCTGCGTGTGCAGGTCTGAGAGGAAATCTTGGAAAAGCTGAAGCTATATGGATTGGCTCCAGGGTACATTGTATGTTTAAATTTCTGCCAAGATAAAAGTTGAATTGGAACCAGTCGGGAAAAGATAAACTTTTAGGCATAAAACTTTAGCATTTTCATGAAAATAAAACTTTAATAAACTTTGAGGAAAAGAAAATTAAAATAAAATAATTTACTTAACTCCTGGGAATATAGAGACCTCAAGTATATTAGAAAAATTACTGTTATAAAATCATTAGCCTTACCGATACTCATCCAGTCATTCACTGTCTTACTGAATCCCCCCTCTGAGTTAGTTTATGAACTACAAAATATATTTTTAACTTTTTGTGGAATGGAAAGCCTGATAAAATTAGGAGAAATGTAATCGCTGGGACCTATGAAAATGGCGGATTAAAAATGCCACATGTAGTATCTGTTATATATTCACTTTAAATGACATGGATCAACTAACTTTTGGACCCAACAAAACTTTCACAATGGAAGACACTTTTAATAGACAAGTATAAAAAGGTTTGGGGAAAAAAATTTAGTGTATGCCACCTGATGGTATTTCAAAAATATCAAAATATTTTAATAAATTCTTTTTAAACTGGAGTGTTCTAAACTTTGAAACAACCAATACGGTGGAAGGAATCCTGAGCCAATCCCTTATGGTTTAATAGTTATCTTAAAATAAATAATAAAATAATCTTTTTCCCAAAGTGGTGTGAAGCAGTAATTTTCTTTATTAATGATTTAGTTGATAATTGATAACGAAAAGTTGGAAGGATGTGTTTTAAAAAGGTGTAAATCAGAAAACTATGACTTTGTCAAAATACATAAGAAATGTTGTCAATTTTTCTATACAAAATATCTTTTTAAATATTCAAGGAACCAAAACATCGGCAGGCTAAGTGGACTCTGAACTAGGCATCGAAATCCAAAATTGGGACTCTCTTTACACAATACCCTTTCAAGTTTCAAAAATTAATAAGTTTATAATATTTCATTACAAAATTATGCACAGAATATTATGAACGAACTCCCTTCTTTAGAAATGCAAACTAAAAGAAACCAACTTATGTAGTTTTTGCAATGAAACAAACGCAACAATTACTCACCTTTTTTGCGACTGCTGAATAGCAAACAAATTCTGGATAGAAATAATTGACAAATTAAAAAAATCTGTGCACCACTATATTACCAAGAATTGGTTCAGAGTACAATGATCCGCGTGCGAATGTTCTTATTATTATAATAAAATACTACATTTATTCTTGTAAACTATCAGACACAACACCAGATATCATTAGCATGCTTAAACATATAAAATTGAAGTCTTATAAGCATCCTTTACGGATCCCTTGCAGTGAGGGACACAAATGAAAATAAATGGATGTCCCTGAAAGACCTACTCACTTAACATCATTAGTTGTAGTGTGTGAGCATCTGAGGAGATTCCATAAGTACTGACTGATTTTTGCTATATAATAATCTCTGTATTAAACTTAGTGCACAAGTATGGCGTGGACATTATTATTTATATACGTTCATAGCGCGTAGATATGGATATTTTAACAACTGAAGAACCTTAAGTACGCCCTGAGAAGAAGCCGAAGGGTGTACAGGGGTGCTGAAGGTATTAAAATCGGCATATCTACTTATATGAACGTGTATACAGAATTTAACCCCGGTTTTAGTTTGAAATGATGGATTGTTATGTACTTTGTCAACGCAATGACGGACGTTAAAGTAACGTTTTTATCAATATCAAAGAAAGGTGGCTTGAAATTTAATAAAAATTACGCTTTTTCACAAGGTGTAGGGTACTACCTTTGGTAGAGCCTTACATTTCTCAAAAACATAGTTGTTTTGTTGGATTAAAAAGATGTCATGGTGCCGAATGTGAGACGTCCTTATGGTGTGACGTCGTTGTTTGTCAAAATGAATATCTTTTGTTTCGTTTTCTACTGAAAATAAAACAAATTGGGCATTTGGTCCAAGATTTCATCATCCTGTATATGACGCAAACCAATTACCATTTTAAATATACACGCATCTTACGCATTATTGTAAAACTAACGATTCACTACACCCGGGTATATAACTTAGCAACGCCCCGAGTATATGACTTGGTAGTGCCCTGTGTATATATTGATTGTGTAAAGACCTGTAACTGACCAATCAAATTGCAATAATGATACTAATGTCTTTTCTGTTCACCAATTTTCTTTTGTATACCTTTTTATTTCTCTATTAAACACTAGCAATCATTGAATGTAACTTGGGTGTGAATGTATTACATAATCTTTTGCATGTGTATGTGTGTATGTATTTATGTATGTATGTGAATTTGTTTATGTATACATTTTTGTAGAAGTACACATACAGATGTATATGTATATGTATATATTCTCTTGCGCTTTTGTCTATTTGTACTAGGAAAATAGCAAAAAAAAAAAGATAGAACAACAAGAGCGAAGAGCAAAAGACAAGGGAAAGTTACAAATCCGGATATAGACAAACACAACACAAAAACCAAAAACAGAAAACACAGAAGAAGAGTTAACCAAACCCCTATAAAAACGATGGGTGCACTCGGGTGCTCCGGACGAGTAAGCAGTGCCTGCCTCTTATTAGAGTAGTTTAGCAATCAACAGCAGTGATCGGTCTTGAATATCGGAATAACGATTGCAGGATCTAGAATAACGTATAAGTTGTGAAATATACACACCATACGCTGGAGCTGCTGGAATGTTGCTGTCGATGAACGGGAAGTTGACAATTGGAAAGTTGAAGTCATCACGCTTGTCGTAGAGTCTATTTGTAGTTTTCTTGAGTCTATTTCTAGAAGAAGTCTAAGTAAGAGGCTGACGCTAGTGTATTGGTTGTGTCTTTAATTTCAAGCTCACTAGTTCTAATATAAACAATGTCTTTGAAACATTGAGGTAATAGTTCACATTATGTTTTTCCAATACAAATGGAGAGTTAATATACATGTATGTATTAAAACTAAAGTGGTACAAAAGCAATAATATCGTGTTTCTACCGAATGATATTCCAGTTTTTCGAAAGGGAAGCATATTAGCACCACTAACATGAAAACCGTCGAATTAGTTTTTTTTCTAAATAGGTGCAATACAAATTATGTTATAAGTGAACAAAATATATTCAATTATTATAATATGTAATGGGCCATTTTTTTAAAGTCCGGTCAATTTTGCTGAATATGATGTGAGTATAACAATAAAAATCATTTATATACATTTGTAAATGGAAATTCTTTAACTCATACATGACACTGATCACGATCGTACTTATTTACGTTATGCCCGTTAATATTACAGTGCGTACACATATATTAGGTTTTAAAACAATATGTTTGATATTTGTTACACTGTTACCGACGGGTATGATATTATATAAAAATACTAAATTTTTCGAACAACCCTAATAGAGTAAAATTTGTAATATAAACCTGACGAGAGGCTTTGCATGCCATAAAATCTGTTTTAACCCACTTTTCTTTTGAAATGGATGTACCAAGTCAGGACCATTGCTGTAGTTGCTACATTTATGGTTGCTGGTTCTAGTTTGCCGGTTCTAGGATTTTGATTTGTGAATTTTGACAGTTTTGACAGTTTTAGAAACAGTTGCATAGAATATCGTAAATGTGTAAGTTTTGTTAATCAACAATAAAAACATTTTTTTTCAATTTATTTTTGTGTAACGGTATTTTAATTAAGCCTAAATTACCGTATATTTGAAACGGATCAGTGTATGTGTGTAAATCTTACCTGTTGTCAGCAAACCTGTGTCATTGAAAAATAAATCCATTTAAGTGATATAATCAACTGAAAATTTCATAATGCTTGTATCATGTGTATTATCCTCCGATATTCCTATACAGTGTCCTAAATATTAGTATTTATTATCGTTTTTATGTAAAAACGGCGTTGAAAATTCTATCTGAAATCGATTACTTTGGTGAAAGCGTAAATAGCTGCAAATGTCTTGCAATGATAGTTTCAGTATCGATAAAAGGTAAGTTTCCTGCGCAGCTTGTTTTAAAATACCCCTAGAGTGAGATATATCTTAGACGTATTATTAAGTATTAAGCTGTGTCTGAAGATAATATTTCGAAAAATATTTGATAGGTGGACATTAATTTAAGTGATAAAATGTTAGTTTCAGTTTTCGACGTCAGTTACTAAAATGGAACTATATGTCAGCACTTCACAAAATCAAACAGATAAGATTGGTTACAGTGTTTGGGGGGTTTGTGTTTTTAACATAACTGCATTATATGCATAATAAACATTGAATATGTTAATCACTGCATGAATGGCATTTGTAATGTCGCTTATTATCAACAGAAAAATTGTAAACACACAAAATTACTGTTTTATTTTGATATTGTTTTTCAATGGGATGACTGCACAATTTTTGGAAATGTTGCTGACATTCAATGTTGGGGGACTTGGTAGTCGCAACCTTAAAAATTAAAGTTATACATAGTTCTACATGTTGATATGTCACTTTTTTAGTTGTAAGTTATTGATGATTAGAAAATGTACACTAGTGTTTGTTATCAAAGACAGAGAAATAGACGGATTAGATGATTTCAAAATGTCTCAACGTTTGCTTGTAAGTAACCACAATCTTTTAATTAGGTCCTAATCTGATATCTGATAAATAACTCTTTTGAAACGCAACTACAATGTAGTATGTGATGTGCATGCAAAAACAAACGTATTTCGCCTATCCTTGGAATGCTATATAAAGATCAACCCTTATCTTGGCATCTATTTATATTTAAAGTCAATAAAGCTGTGTTGTTGAAAAATAGTAATATTTTAGATATGGTTTTATCCATTGTCTTTACTTATTGTAATGTTAACAATGCTGTATCGAAATATCTCGAAAAAAGGTTACTGAAATCATTAAATTGAAATGAACTAAAAACGAAATTCTATTATTTACATAATGGACTACCTAGGTGCTATAATGTATTGTTTTCAACTGTGTGATATTAAAACTAAATCTCAGTTTTAAACAATTGAACACACAGACAAAAATCAATACAACACAATCAATTTAGTTTAAAAGGTATTGTATTATCAGTTGTTACTAATAATGTGAAGGTGTTCAATTTTGTTTTTATATATGAACTAAACTATACGCATGTTGTAAGATACAGATGTGACTGATGAATATTGCTTAAAAAGCCGTATGTCATGAAAACATTGTGATTTAAAACCTACATTTTTAAATCGGATATCCAATCACTGCAGAACACTTAACAAATAATATTTTTATATTAGTTTGTTAAAAATGTATGTGCAAATTTAATGTTTTGTGCATAAATGAAATGAAGTATACCATTACTTGATACAGATGTCTTTGATCGATCTTACAATGATAAAACTTGCTTCTGCTGCAGTCATCATATGATTGTCATGCACCATAAACGTCACAAGAATGTAAATTGGACAATAAACTATTGATATCTTGAAAGCTTATTCATAATGTGGTAACATATTTTTCGTCTGAAACATACATAAATTAGAAAAGATGCAATTGTTAGAACAAAGTCCAAGTGGAAAATTCAAACGCTATGGCTACACAAATATGCACACAGATACACAAATAATGATGTGATGTTCCGGAATGAATTATATGATAATTAATTGGGCGGACTGAATATCCAAAATATGATCACGAGTGCCGCATAAGGCATCTGATAAAACGATTGCGCGGAACAAGTTCCGCGCACGAGTTTAATCTGATGCTTTATGCGGCACGAGTGATCATATTTTGGATATTCACGATGCCCAATTGATTATCCTATTTATTATATAGATCAAAATTGTTATCGTAAAATTTTAATGCTTTATCCTAAATTTTATGAACTGCGGATGAATATCTGTATAGTACAACACCAACTGCAACATTTTGGCGGGGAAAAAACCCGAGAGTGAAAATAAACGATAATTTTTACATGTGATTTACCGTGATTTCTGTCACTCGGAAAATTCAATATTTCATCTCTATCTATATAATAAGAACAGATCCTGCATTCTGCGTGCAAATACAACGGCTTTTTAGCTGTAAATATCAAACTTATGGCGCCTTGCGTAATGAGTTACGACTGTAGTAAATTCGACGATCGGTGATAAGGTCTTCTGCTAAAAAACGTGGCCAGCAGGTTAATATAAGAATGGTGGGTGGTGCAGTAACAATAAAGGGGTTTGAGATAACCTTCGCCAACAAAAAATATATTGATATTAGATGTTCCTACAGTTTTTTTTTTGTATTTTGTTAGAAACTTGACTTTAAAAATCACGTTTTGATTCAAACAGTTTTAAACAATGTGTGATGGATGATAAGTAGCTTTTGAGGATGAGTGGCTTCTGTGGATAAGGGTAGCCTTTCATTTAATTTTACATAATTATTTTCCTGTATTATATACGCTTAAGACTAGGTTCATGTTTGAAAATGGCCATCATTTTACATTCGCAAAAGCTAAGACTTAAATGAGCAAATATTGTCGTTGTATGCATACACATGAGTTCTCTAATCCAGTAGTTTTTTATAAACAGACTTATCAAACAAACAATCAAGTGTGTACAATCATATCTCTGATACAAAAATACTTGGACTAAGCATTTTAAGTCAAAAGTGATCTCAGCCGTGAAAAACCATACACGAGATGATGTTGCTAACGATTTTCTGTGTATAAAAGATATTACTTAATCATAACACTTTTATGATTGCCACATAATTAAGCTTTAATAAATGCAATATTACCGCGTCCGGCTAGACGATGTCATTATAACATTTCAAGAAAATGTAAGAAATGTAAGAGTACAGAATAGATAAAACAAAGATTCTCAATAGAAAATCGGCTACAAACAATAAACTTGAATTCTTGACGATTGTTGTGTATTTTAGTCATAGCCAATTTTGTGACATAGAAAGACATAACTATTGAAGTTACAGTATTGTAGAAATTAGCTGTGTTACAACTTGTATTATTAAACAATCTCATGTGATATTAATTACAAATACCTTTAGGGCTTATACAAGTTTTGCTTTATGTCAATGCAAAAATGTGATTGGTAAATATACTTCTTGCATACAAATAAAATAAACTGTTTGAATCTAATCTTTAATCGTGTTTACTATCTTGCAAAATGTTCCGCCAAACCACATGCTGAGTACGAGTTTTTAGTGTAGATCACAAGGTTTCTTCGATGGCATCTGTTCCAATAATGAATAATAATCTTTTTTAATTTCTCAAATATACAAGCATACTGATTTTGTGCTTTAATGATTGGTTTATTAAAATTAACAATGGGTTTCGTCTAATCTTTCGTGTCCAAAGACTATTTAAGATCCCACCTCGGGGCCACTGTTATAGTTCATAGTTTTTAATGATGAACACATGAATAAATCAATTGTTATCGTTAATAAAAACACAAAGCGACGGTCGTGTTTTTAGAAAATTTCTGTTCCAACCAGAAATCTGCAGAACAATAAAAATAGTCTTCTTTTGCATGACTAGCTAATAATACTGATACGTCAATTTCAAATCATCTTAATGAATCTCTGAAACTATTTCGCAAAGTTCTAACACTGAAAGTCATTAAGCAACTATTTAAAATATCGATGGAAATTTTGTAAAATGATATATTTGACATATTTCAATTATTTGGATGCAACAATTGCACACTACCGACCGTGAGTCCTGGTAATTAAGAATACAGTCATTATTCTGATATGACTTAGTTATAGATAGTTTATTGTAAGTAGTTCAGGCATTGTCCTACGCTTTAACTAAAATATCACGTGCCCGTATTCAAGAATCAGTCAACATTGATTTAATATGTAAACTTATTTCAAAATTTAAAATTGTCTGTAAGTAAAATACGATCAATTGTTAAAGTTTGAATAAGATTCTAATTGTAAGTTTAGTGGTGAATTTCAAAAGATTTATAATTCTTTTTTTATAATAAAACGTCGTTAGTTATGGTTGTTTAATTTTAAACGAGAATAGCAATATTCAATTTTTAAAAATTCAGACACACATATATAAATACTTTTAACCAGTTGATTTACAACAAACACCAAACAACAAAAAGGAAGGAATTATCCGAATGTTAATCACAACTAAAATCGTTTTTCGTAAATTTTGACCATTAAACACTAGAACATTATATAACACAAACCACCATCAACGTGTTCAAATCAAACAGTTGCTGGCTACTTCTCATGTATAAAGTCAAAGACATGATGTTCAGTGGCGTTTTAGAAGGTCATTTAATTTTTTGGATGTTAAAGCGCTTTTATAACAAATTTCACCTAAAGGGGCATTTACCTTAAGCAAATAAAAAACTTAAAACATTTGTTTTAATTTAATCTACTATTGATCACGTGCATGTCCACAATGTGGCTACGGGTTCGGACCTAACTGCAGACAGGAATGGAAATGTACAATCTTTTGTGACTAAGATTGTCATTCTTTCTACGAAGGTAGTAAGTTACGATGTAGTCTGTTCGCTGTCTTCCTCCCCCTATAAAACATTATATCATCATATACCTGCTAAATTACTGAAAATATAGTTGAACGCCATTTAAACAAAAAACAATTGTATTTATATAACTATATTTTAATTTTGTTTAAATACTCAATACATGAGCAAAGTTAGTTATTTCATATAATCCAACTTGGTTTTCAGCACGTGACTGATTGTGACGTCATAATAAGATGTATTGATGACCATACAGGAATTCTTCCGCTAACAACAAGTGACGACATTAAAATTGTGAAATGCAAATATTATTTGATTAATTGTAAAATATTGTTCTTGTTACTTCATTTTTACAATAGAATTTAAAATATAAGGTTTGTTTTCAATTGTTGGTTAGATTATTGGATATAAACGACTTTGGGTCGATTTACGCTGAATATATGGAGATATGATATAAACCAATCAAAAATATAGGCAAAATGCTTGTGACATAAGTTTAAAGACATTGGAGTTATTTGACAAAATGTCTCAATATCGTTAATAAATCGTTATAATGTACAATTAGAAATAAAAGACATCAAATTCAAATTGATGTAGATGCGCTCCTATTAATTTTCATGCGTTATAGAAAATTGCTAAATGCGGTGGAAATGATAGAATTTAATGTGCGATTTCGGAACTTAAAATAGACATGAGTAATAATCAATCTGATTGTAATCAATTCAATCGTGCATAAAAATTTTTTTATTTCATTTTACAATACTAGCAATTAGGTTACTGAATACATTTTTTAAAATGGTATCGAGAGATCTTGAGTTAAAATGAAAACTGTTTCTACATCTTACTTGTTCAATGCAATGATGAACATATGAGACGTTGCTTTACATGCTTTAATTTTAAAGTATTTTACCTTTGTTATCTACAATAGGACAGATAATTATAATGTATAAATTGCTTATTGATACAGAATTCTTTTAATATCAAATACTGGGAAAATATGCTACCTAAGGTAAACATTAAAGTTGAAAATGTTAAAATTGTATATAACTATGTACAAAACAGGATAAGATGTACTTATTGTTTATAAAATTGATCAGTAACTGGAGCATTTGTCGTGTAGCCCGAGTTAAAAAATGCAATCAACTATGTAACACATAATTGGAATAAGTTAAGTTATCATATACACGGGTTTGGGATTGGTTAGTTTTGTACATTTGGTTCCTTCTTCTAATTAGAACCCCTTCGTAATACGCATATATATAATGTCTCTGAATATTGTAAGCTTCCTTTAACATCAAGATCAACTTTTATTATATCATCAATGTTACCAGTTTTAAAATTCTAAACGACGAAGAACGCAAGTTTTAAGGGTACTTTAGACAAACAATTTTAAAACCGACATAATTGTATCGCAAAATTATAAATGACATCAAAGCCATGGTACAGTTTAACGACATTTAAATCTTATCTAGACACAAATTATGCTATTTTTTAGTATATGAAGAACTGCACATTGATATAGATCCGATGAAATTATTTTTACGTATTGTTGCTTCACACCTTTGCATCTTTTGTATCAGACAAAGCACGAGTAATTCAAAACATTTTGAATACTATTTTATTTTTTTAATTTATATTGTAGTATATAAAGTATAACATTTGTTGGCTTATTCGATTAAAGATTAAGAAAATAAACGTATGTAGGTAACTTTAGTAAAGAAACAACAAAAACCTTATTGTTCGCTGTCAAAGACATTTCCAATTAAACTACGTGCTAGGTTATAACATACATATATACGAGTACACCAATAATACAAACTTAAAAAGTGTTGACAAAGTTAAAGGAGATTATTAAACCCTATTGAAACAAAACTCAAATATAACATACATTAAACGCTAATAATTTTGTAAAAACACGTTTGCCTAAGCATTCAATAATTCATGGTATAGATGGCCTTAGCCAAAGTTGGTATAATGTTTTAATATTTAGGTAATAAAAGCTTTATAAAATCCTACTCGGTTGTAATTTTCGGTTGTAATCCTACTCGGTTGTAATTCTCGGTTGTAATTTTCGGTTAATTTTCGCCAATAAGTTTTTATCGCGCTCCTGGCATAGAAAATTTAATAACCTTGGTATCTTTCAGGTTTTTTATCCTAAAAAGTTCATTAAAAAGGCTGGCTGATTCATGTTAATTTAGTAACATTGAAAGATCTTTTACTCACAATCATATTCATAACTGAATCTCGAACTTGTAAGCATTTCTGTGTTGGACGAAACAATTTTATAAGCAGTATTAGCTAGAATTGTTTGATCCGACATTAGCTACGGATATAGCTAACTATATTATTCACGTAAAAATACCATTAATGGTTGTATCTTATAATGATTACGTTTGATAAAAAGATACACTACAATAAGAAATAAGTAATTCTCTTGAAGTCAGGGCAGTAACTAATTCCTACAAATATCTGTTCAAAGTAAAAACAAGATTAATTCACTTTACAGACATACAGACAATCCATTAAGTTCAGGTGCGTAAGAAAAATAGAAGGAAAATCGACCAAGCAATAAGAGCCGAGTCAAGATACAATTACAAACCCAGATATAAAGAAACATACACAAAAACCAAAAACACAAAAACAGAAAATGAGTAACACAATAAAAACATGGGTACACTCAGGTGCTTAAGACGAGTAAGACATCTGCCGAGTTACTCATGTCTAGGACTACCTTTGATTTAGCAAAAAATGTTGTAAAAGTTGTTATATGTACACCATACTCTAGAGTTACTGGAATGTTGCCAACGATTCACTGGAAGTTGACAATTTGAAATTGAAGTCATCACATTTGTTTGTAGTTTTCCCGGATCTATTATTGTCTAGTTTGTAGTTGTCCCGGATCTATTTCTAGAAGTACGTTTATGTAGAGGCAGACCTATGTGTATTAGTGGTGTCGTTAATTTCAAGCTAGAATGGACTGAATGCAATAGTCACTAAATTTAACATTGTTCGGGTACAAAATATCATCAATATTGAGGAATGTGCAATCAAAGGTCTGGACCAGTGTCTTCTTTTTTCTTCAGCAGCCTTCAAGTCAGCATCATAAGAGTACGAAACAGGTCGGCGATGAGAGGAGCACAATTAGTACCCATTAAAATAGCAAGTATGTTGTCATTCAGAAAATTGAATATCTAATATGTGACAGATTTAGTCTTCATTCTATTTACTATTTGATTCCGTCATTGACGACAAAGTTAGTTCTATTAGTAATTTATATCGTTTCATTTTATTTCGTTTTTCTTGAAAAAGCAGCGTTTAATATAATTGTTAAACCTGTTTTAAGCTGCATATGAGGGATGGCAGTGTAGAGTGTCGAAAATCAAGGTTTTAATGTTGTTACATTAGGGAAGAGATCTAGACCTTAAGATATCTATCAGGTCTTTTCAGTTGTTTGCCAACATTTTTTAAATGTATTTTTGAAACCGCATTTTTATTGCTGTTAAAATATTGTTCAGGAGTTTCGCTAGAGCTAGAGCTTTGGCGGTATGAAATACTATTTGTATGGATATTTGTAAAGTTTTGGTATTCAATACAAGGAGGGAGGGAGATCATAATCTACGACTTTTTTATGGAAACCAACGGGTGCCAACACCTATTTGCGTTTTAAACAATCTCCTTTAAATAGTAGTGTTAGTAGGATTGCCAAGTGAACTCTCCATTCCTAATATATTTATTATACACTATATGTTATATCTAAAAATAATGTTAGTGCCCATTACTGCTGGCACAACAATATACAGTTTTTGTAATATCAAGATTTCCGATGGTGCTTTAGTATACAAAGACCTTCATAAACGACTCATTCTTATTTGAATCAATGACCTTAATGCTTTTTCATAATTGGACAAGGTATCAACCTCTTGTTCTTCTTGCTTTGCCTATTTTATGGGGATGTCCTCTATAGAATCAATCAATAATTTAAAGTTGCTATTCCAGCTGATAGATTTTGGTTCATGGTATTTCGGTCCTTTGAACAAATAGTAGAGTCCTATATTGTCAACAATTTCAGATCTGTTATCACGTGACATGTAGGACTATATAAGGTATTGTGGCGATTGCAGTCATGAGGTTTGGCTTTAAAGTCATTAATTAAAGATCCTGTAATACACGTTTGTAATTGTAGATTTTCGGTACCATGATGGTAGTATGGGTATGAGATTTAATCGGAACGGATTTGTTTTCCAAAAAGGTGGAATAACAGACTTCGGATGCAAGATATTACCAAAATAGCGAAAAGTAAAGAAAGAAAGGAGCGAGGTTCATGTTAATCTTTTTGTGTGTAAACTGGTTTTAACAATTTGTGATTCCCAATGTCTTAATAAATGCTACTAATCTATAAAGAGTGCACTTAGGGTTTGTGACAGATGACTGGAAACATTTCTTATAAAATGATGAAGTCCTAGTGTTTTTTGAGGCCATTTATTGATACATCATAAAACAGAGGTGATGTATAGTGACGATTACCGTGAATACGTTTTCGCCTCTGATTATGATTAAAAAGGCTCCTCACATTCATCTTGCTGCTTGAGGTGATAAACAGATGCTACATTATTCTCTAATATGCATTATATGTGCAATGGAAAATTTTTAAATCAAATATATTTTTCCTACACAACGAAAACTCTCTTCTAATTAACACTGAAAACACCTAGCTTTAATTTTAACATTTTTTTAGGAAAAATAGTAAGGAAACCAACCGAACAACTGGAGTCGAAAATTAATGAACAACTACAAATTCAGATCTAGACAACCATATACAACGCAATGAAAAAACGCAAAAAGTGAGTATCCCGAACCCCCCCCCCCCCCAAAAAAAAAGAATATGAAAACATTGACATTTAGTTATTGCGTTTTATTTCAATGTGTATTGCTTTAAACAATTAGTAATTAACGATTAATGATGTCCGAAAATTTGTTCCTTTACATTTAAAAATTTATTTCTGGGGCAAGGAAACCCCGTGACGGGTACAAAACAAACATAAGCCTACCCTACTGGCAAGTATTAAATATTACGCGGTAGATTTGTAATCAGTGAAAGGGTAACTTTAGTTCTTTTTTTTAATGTCATATTAATCCTGATCACATTGAAAATAAAATTTCTAGGACCTACCAGATATGTCTGGTGAAAACCCCTTCGATTCCAATCGTTTTCTCGAAGTGAGCCGGCTGAATTTAAACAAGAAAGAACTGTTCGCTTGCTCCATGTGACGGAAGTCTATAGCTGTAATTCGTACTTCATTATGTATAAGGTTACATGCAGTTGATGTTGCACATTAAAAATATTTAATGTTGATAACGATAAAGTCGATTATTAAATTATTTTTCTGTGTTTTGTGATGCGCACTTAAAAAATGGTCTATAATTTTAGTAGTATAGATGATAAACATTTTTGTAAATTTCTGAGGGACCCCAAATTTATGCAAAGCAACCAATCCCTGTCATATTAACGTACAGTTGTGTTCCTTATATTGCTATCATAAAAGTAACCACCAGAATCAATACCACGGGTTAAAAAAAAATCCGTCTTTCTAGTTTAAATAATATTTACATCTAGTGCTTTGTAAACTAAATGAAACACGTCTTAAACGCTTTTAAACGCTAACACACGAAAGTAACTAGTGTATCTAATAGATTTGTTAAATGATAATCATCACTTCGCTGTCATAGATTGTTCAACTTAGCATATTATCATTATTCATTAACCATCACAATTGGTTAGGTTCGTGAGACAGGTATGCGTTAAAATAATTGTAAGTTTATTGTTGGCAATATAGTTGATATATTGAAAAGAAAACAACCAAAACAACAAAATTAGGTATTGATAATTTTAAACAAATTTCAATCAATAGTATAAGCATTGCTTGCAACACGAGAGAACACTATACAACAACCAAAGAATTTTATTTAGTGGCTTAGTAAAAATATAGTGACTATTAAAATAGCAGTTTCTATAGATCTATGATCAAAGAGATAATTAGATTGATTCACTTTACAGACTTATTGAAAATCCGTTATCTAAATAATTGCAATATGTTGCATGGTAAGTGCGAATTAAATCAAGAATGATATCGAATATTCAGCAACAACATTCGAGGTCATTCCTTACATATAACACGAAGATTGATTTATATATTGACACTGTAATATAGCGTTATTGCATGAATATTGGGAAATATTATCCCAAGCAAGTGTTATATTGCACGAGCTTGCGAGTGCAATATAGCATCTTGCGATGGACAGTATTTCCAAATATTCATGCAATAACCCTTTTATTATACAGTAATTTTTTGATAATTTTAAGTGATTATTCATTATATTTGCCATTTCGTAATATTTTACTAGGTCCAATATTATCATATTTTCACTTGGTAAGTATTACAGATATATATTTTGATGTACATAAAATAAAAAAAAACAGATTTTTTTTCAATCTTGTGGGGTTTTTTATTTGTTGCTCCTTATTGCTGTGAATAGACAAAGCTCTAAATTACTGCTTTGAACGTACACACTTTTGCTGATACATGATATTTAAATCCTGTTTCGTACAGTTTACAGTCGATTTTTTCTTTTGTTTGTCTATGAATTCTTTATTGTTACTTTTATCGGCAATCGAAATCACTTCCATTTCTTATGTTTCAAGCAGTTCTGCTATTTCTCCCCTCGAGAGCAGATCATGTACATCATTTTCAACCATGGTTGTTAACAAAACGACAGTAAAAATTTAAACGCATATTGTTCGGAATACATCTGTATTTTTCCCGGAATTACACAAAAGACCGAGACGTAGTGAAAAATATGAAACTATATTGCAATATGAAATTAAATGGGAAAAATATTACTGTATAATAAAAGCTAAAATTGCTAGTTTTTATTTGGGGAATGTTTAAAAGAATTTGATCAAAAGACTAGTCTTTGTGTTTTATCTGCATCAATTATCACGGTGTATGTATTATAGATGCATCATTTATATTTGATGCGTTTAAAGTTAAAAACCTACTAACTTATAATGAATATTTTATTTATGTAGGGCATCAAACATTTTAACGATTTGTTTTTTGGAAGATGACAAGTAATTTTCAAGTTTTTGTTCAATTGGGTTGTTCCTTGACAAGTTAAAATATTTGATTTCGGTGGCCAATTATATGTTCTATGTCTTTAAGTAAATTTCTACGCATCATCTGATCTCCCATCTAACAATGTGACAAAGAGTATAAAATGCATATAATCATCATGCTAGTTATCAGTTGATATATGAATTTTCAACAGGCCTAAAAAAAACACAACACGTTATAGTACACCACATTTTCTAATGCAAAAATAAATTTCTTAATTATACAACAAGACAACAAATATATGTTATTGTGGAAACATAAGATATTTGGACATATAAATCTTACATTTGACAAATGTGTCTTAAAATTTCAAATTTCACGGATTATTAACTGACTTACGATAAGCAAGAACATTTTTTTCGAAATGGGTGTCATCATCTCTACTTGAAATTATAAAGAAGGTATTCCCAATTTCGATACTCGCGTTCTGCTTTAATTGACTTTACTTTAGAATTCTGCAATGGTGATAATTCTTCAATCAATCTAAAGCGATAGACACAAAGTAAGAAAAAAGAAGAACACAGCCAATGAAAACAAGACAGAAAAATATGAGCCACACAAGCCGATAAAAATCGAGGGTTACTTTTGCAAACTAGGTAACTACTGATGCGTGTCAAAAGCCTTGGCAGGCGCGTAGCTAGCCTATAAAGAATGTGGATTCAAAATAATCTAGGGGGGTCAGGGGGCATGCCCCCTGAAAATTTTGAAATAAATGGTGCAATTTGGTGCGTTTTGGGGCCTCCGGAGAGCTTTCTTGACCAACGAAAATCCATTTATTTTAGCATAAAAATGGAGATGAATAGCTTTTTTACTAAAAAAAATTTTTTTTGTCAAAATAATGTGGATTCAGCTGCGTACTCGCGTATAGGCAGCTACGCGCCTGCTTGGTAATCTTTGTTTAAATGTACTGTAAATATCGCAATGAAATTGTCAGTACCTTCGTAGCACACAAATATAATATAGTGTTTTTTGGCCGGCTATTGCATTTATTTTTTATTAAGAACAAAGAAACCCAATCAAGCAATAAGAATTGATAACTGACATTGCCAGAATCCGGTTTAAGACAAAGACACAACACAAAGAAGAAACCAAAACTGTGTAACATAAACCTAACACAAGACTTGCACTCATGTGATTTGGACGAGTAAGCAGTGCATGTTTCTATTTAGACACCGTTGAGTTACTCATCTTCATTACTGAAAAAAGTTATATACATATAAGTTTCATGAGACACTCCAAAAACTCAGATTCATACGATTGACACAAAATCATTTTAGCGAGTACAATTTGTAAACAATAGAGGGTTTTTATGCTGATACATTATGAAAGAGACCCTGACCCTACGATGTCGACTAGGTCTTTTTATTAGTATCCACATTTTATTTCTACTAGTCTGTAATGATCCCTTAGTGTTGTAGACATTAGTGTTGTCATGTTTTGACAGTGTTCTTCATAGAAAAGTCAATAATAACGAACAATAAATAAAATAAATAAACAGTATTAGTAAAAACACAAAAATAAACTTTTTTTCAGTTATATCGTCTACTCTTGAATGTTTAATTATAGATTAATATACGGGATAATCCATATCGGCAGGTGTAACATTCCGAGACTCCATATCAGCACGAGACGGAATCAAAGGTTTATATGGGTCGAGGGATCATACCCATGCCAATATAGATTAGCCCATATATTTATCTTTTTGTCATATACTTCCAGCAAATAAGATAATAGACTTAAATGAGTACAATTAACAATTTCATTATTTTACAACAAATAATGAATATAAGATTTTAAACGAATTCTCGTTTGTGTCTCCAACGTCAACAAACCGTTAAGGCCCGGTCGTTGGCAATGCATTTAATAATGCAGACGTAACAGAAGTAAAGAGCACAGGAAAGACAAATACGAGATTTTTGCACGAGATGCACCTAATACGAGGTTATCAGACCAGGGTGTTCAAAAATCCTATTATTTGCCGTAAGTATATGATAAATAAAATTAGTCAATATATGCTATTCTATTAAACAATCAATAAACATCGAACCAATGCGGTAACCTTGTCATGTATTAGCCCTGTTTAACTTATTTTGATTGGAATTCAAAACGAATCACGGCGTTATGCAATTTGTTAACATCTTACCTGCATGAAGAAGGCTAACTGTATCATTGAACAAAATATCCATCCCACTGTTTTCATTAGTATTTCGTTTTAAAATCATTGTTTAAAAAAGAAAAGATCAATATTACAATAAAACGTTTCTTTCAGCCCACTTTATGTCTTGTTTTGTATAAAAATCGATAATCTTCTACTAACGTTCATTATTGCTGTAATTTTCAACAAGCTTTATTCTCAAAAGATCTGACTGAGGAAAACAATATTTACATATATACGCTTGTTTAAAAAATAATTTAAATCAAGGGTTTGCTGTGATTTAGTCCTTTACCTGGTGAGATTAAACTATCATAATACATTTCTGTGCCTTGATTTTTTTCAATGTATATTACTAAGGAGATATATTTTGAACATATGATCCTCTTAAATCAATAATTAACAAATATGTCCTAGATATACATTTTTATATGTAATTGGATAAAAAATATATATTATTCAAGAATTTCAAAGATCAAAGAGCAATATCGAGGACCATACAGGGAGGGTTTCCAGTGCTTTACCAACAGATCTTCGTATAGTTTCCCCATGTGGCGTATTGGGGAAGCTGTCTCGTTAAGGGGTGTCAGGCCATAATACGAAGAGCCTGACGACGGGCCGTAGTTTGGAAAATGTCACATTCCTTGCACGATAAAGTCTTCTCTTATGGTTTTCAAAAAGAGTTACCTCTGTTCTTTTATTAGCATGCAAAATTGAGTTCCCATTTGTTTATCCCTTTATTAATTTATTGTTTGTGACCTGTTCTGCTCTTGAATGACCACTGCCAAACACTTGCATTTTTAAAGCAATTTTATTAATTGATATTTTGAAGGTTTGGCGTCATATGAAAATAATCTAGCTCAGGAATTTCCCAGCTAAGTTTGTCAGGGTTTCGTGGACACTTATAGACACAGAAACCCTGACTTGTGAGGATGACAAACAACAAAAACACAAACATTTAACACCAACTCCAATGAACAAAGTGATGATATAATATGCTCTGAAGGCATTAGCATATCTTACACTTGACATGTTAGTCATTGGCAAAAAGTTATTTTGTTAAATGTATACATGTTCATGTCTTGGCTAAAAATAATTTAAAAAGTCTTTCATATTAAATGATTGAGGGTATAAGCATGTCATGTTCTTGAGATAACAATCCATTTTTTATCGTGATCAGGATATAACAATTTCGTTTTATCGGGATGACGATATATTTTATCGAGATCTAAATATTACAATTCATTTCATCAGGATAACGATAAAGTCTTTATTTAATTGTCATGTTTCCATACGGCTTCTGTAGAACAGACCTTCACGTAATCAGTTGAACGGTTCTGTTTACATTCATTTGCATTTGGTCATCCTTTCGAAGGTCATATATATATATGTGTCCAATAAAAGTAAAACATAACCAGAGTCTTTGTTCTGTATTTACACTAGCGCTTTCATGTTTACAAACAATCTTCAGGTGTGTACAAACAAAAGTATAGTAACAGTGACTAAGTAACGTCATAATTGCGTTACGTATAGGTAAGGGAGATAACTCAATAAAATGTTCACTCAAAAGGCATGTAACGGAAATACATTAACGTTTGTTTAACAAAGGTTTAAACTTTTTTATGAAGTTTTTTTCCTTAATTTCTCTCAACAAATCATCCGTACTGTGCATTTTATAAAAAGGAAATATTTTAAAAACACCGCCACTGCACTCATCTGAGTGTCTACTAAGTGGTATATTTCTATATTTCGGTACTCTGATTTGTTGACGGTGGACAGTCATGCGTTGATTCAGAGCGTTTCCGGTCTGACCTATATAAATCTCTTTGCAATTGCTACATTGGATGCAATAAAACAGATTCATACTTTTACAGGTCATGTTTCCATTGGTATATATTTTTAATCCGTCTTTGGTAATTAATTCTGATCCCGTGTATATATTGTCACATGTTCCGCACCTACAGTCATTACATTTAGAAACGGTAAAAGTGTGTTGACTGTGATTAGAGTCAAACTGTGCACGTGTAAGTAAGCGTTTTAGGTTCCGTGGTTGTCGCTTACTTGAAAATACAGTTTCTCTGTTTATGAGATCCTTTAATTTGTCGCATTGTGCTATTATTGGTAGATTTGAGCGGGCAACATGAAATATATTTGTATTGCAGGGATTGTGGGTAATTACAAACGGTATTAATTTATCATTGTTTGGTTCATTGTTTCTGGGTGTCCTAAGCTCCTGAATCGGTATTTGTTTCGACCTCTCAATCGAATTATCAATAAGGGTCTTTGGGTATCCTTGTTTAAGAAGAAACTCTGTTAATTCATTTAATCTTTGGTTTCTAGTAGTTACGTTGTTACAAATTGTGCATATTTTGCGAGCTAAGCAGTAAGGTATGTTTCTTTTTGTGTGGGACGGGTGACACGATTTGAAATTTAAATACTGATGCGTGTCAGTCTCTTTATAGTATATATCGGTTAAGATGGTTCCGTCGCTGTTTGTTACTAATATATCGAGGAAAGGAATTTTTTCTGTATTTGTTTCTCTTGTAAATTTGATGGATGGATGGAGGCTATTAAGAATTGTTGTAAAATCCTCTAAAAATGCTACCGATTCACTCCAGATAATAAAACAATCGTCAAGAAATCGGAGCCACGAATTCTCAATGTAATGTGCGAGTTGGACGCCATAACTTTCTTCCACATTCTGGTACAATTTTTGTTCTAAAAATCCCATTACCAGCGTAGCATATGTTGGTGCAAATTTCGTTCCCATAGCAGTGCCTTTTATTTGAAGGTAATTTTTTCCGTTGAAGTAAAAAGAATTATTTTCTAGTATTAATTGAACCGAATCTAAAATAAAATCTAGAGTGAATCTATTATCAATTTTATCTCTATGTTTCTCTACCCAATATTTTACTGCAGCAATTCCTAGATCATGTGGTATGTTTGTGTATAGGCTGGTTACATCAAACGTCACCAATATAGAATTCATTTGAATTCTATCTGGTATTTTTGATAGAAAGTGTATATCGTCACGAACGAAGCTAGGAACGCATGAACATAACGGTTTTAGTATAATATCTATGAAATTACTAAGTCGATTAGTTGGGCATGTTGGTCCGGCGATAATAGGCCTCAGTTTTAAGTCTGTTGGTGCATTCATAGTTATATACTCACGATTTTGTTCATTAACTGCACTCTGGATTTGTTTGGACTTGTGGACTTTGGGTAGACCGTAAAAATTACTTGTGCGTGATTCGAAATTCGTTAGATAATCGCTTTCTTTGTCAGTAAGGGATGGTTCATACTTTGAAACTAGATTGTTAAGTCTGCGAAGGGTTTGTTTGTCCATATTGGACTGAATTTCTAAATAGAATGTTTGATCGCCTAACTGTTCATTTACAAGTTTTTCATAATAGTCTGAATCCAGTATGATAATGGCGCCACCTTTATCTGCCTCTTTTATCACTACTGCGGTGTCAGTTTGCAGTCTCCTTAATGCAAGTTCCTCATTTTTTGTAATATTTTTCCTTATATTTTCATTTGGCAACAGAGGATGTTTTGTAATTGAGTCGTTATAATCATCAAGGTGGCGGTTTCTTCCTTTTTTCGGTGTGAATTTCGATTTATTTCTAATTAAAGATGTATCTTCTTCCGTTTCCTTATCGGCGAAGTACTCTACCAGAGTTACTTCGCCACTAAATTTTTGAATATCTATATATATATATATATATATATATACAAACGTCTAAGTATTGTGACAACCGTATAATATATCTATCCAGCGGAATCCTGAATCATCAGAAATACAGGGTTAATATCAAATATTTATATAATTATACGTCTACAAATTAAACCCAACATAGTTAGAAATAGATTTTTACACTGTCAAATTTTTGCTTTCCCTCGGCGGGATTCGAACTCACACCGTTGTGACACTGTGGCACCAAATCGCCTGCACTATGTCCAGCGGTCTAGACCCCTCGGCCAAATCCGCTATATAAAAATATAGCTTCATTAACCGGGGTGAATTGTAGACATAAACATAGTACATGTGTACTAGCGTGTGATAATGGAATTTTTTCGTAACCAATACGTATTAATCTGACAGTAATCTAATTCAGCAATTTTGTATATATTATATAGGATGACAAAGTTACTTGTCATACAGACACAGTAAGTCACAGTTTAGATTACTGTAAGATAATTGACTTACTGTTGACTATACTACTGAAATCTATTAGTTTAAACCAATATGCCTAATTACATACAATTGTACCTCAAGTCTGTGAAATATATTTCAATTTCGGATCAATATTTTTTCATGTCGCTATATCGTTATCCAGTAGTACTATTGCTTCAAAGTTGTTTGATTTACTTACAACCATATTAAAACTGCAAATATCCAAACGATTTTTAGTTTAGACTTTGTAATAAGCATGCACATTATTAAAGACTTCATTTTACTATGTAACTGAATTCAGATAGTTCTAGTGCCGTAGAACACGTGTTTTCTTCTTTTAAAACCATTTACACCATTATCAAAATAGAAAAATACTTCTTCCAGAAATTCTTTTTACGTACAAGAAACCATCTAGAACGTTTCTAAACTAAATAAATTTTTAAAACACTTAATAACATCAAGTCATTCCACCTAAGACTCAAAACGACCTAGGTTTATATTAACGACCGATATCAATGTCGCGTTGACCTGCGGTGCTCGCTAGAACTAATCAGATGGAAAGCAAAACCAACATTACATAAAACTATGTTTGTTGTTGTTGAGAAAAATGCTTTTACCGAAAAACACAGGAAATGTACCAAAACTAGCTTGCAGCTGCTCTAGAAATAGAATACAATAACCCGCATTATAATCATTAAAATTAATAACGTTCAGGCCTACGGGTGTTAGTTAACATTCTAAAACAATCTTAACATCTCTCAAGTTGAATTAAACTCAACATTAGTTTGTAGTCTAATAACATTTCAATGACCACATTTCGATGTTTTCAAATAAACCTTGTGTTCTCTTGTTTTAAACAAACTAATAGCAATGTGATATGAAAATGTCCTATTATATATGGTATAAAACTATATAAACGTCTCTTTGTTGTTTGTGTTTGCTAACAAAAACGCCATTGGGCAAATAACAATCAACTTATTGTGTGATTTTTAGTCATTCAGTTCTTACTTATTATAGTTATAAGAAATCGGCAATAAGGAATAATACATTCGAATGCTTGATAACCGATATGTTCATTCCCAACGATAGAGTGTTTGCGTCTTTAAGGTTACCGAATTACGTCGTTTTCAAGATATAATCGCTCTCGTTAAAGGAGGTGGAAATTGTAATGTTGATCACGTGACGTCATAAAAAATTTAGGGCACTTTTAGTTTACAACGGCAACGTTTGTTACGAAATGGGACGACGTAAGAAAGAGGATGCAAAACGAAACCCTTGCTGTGTTGTGCCAGGGTGCATAGCCAACACTAAAAATAAATTTATGGAAAGGTAGTCAAGTTTTATTCCGTTTAGGCCGTTCACACGATGTTAAAAGTCGGTGCGTAAAGGAAAGTGCCCTAAATAAAATCACGTGATACCATAAATCACGTGATAAGATACATCTAACTACCTATCTTGAAAACGGCGTATTACTGCCCTTTGTGTCCTAGTTCTAAAAATTTTAAATCGGTCGCTATCGAGATTTCTCAATCAGAGAAAATGTAATATACATTTTTCGGTTTAAGAAATACCGATGACGACAGCATATCAAAGTCAGTAAGTGTTTTACTACATTAAACCATAATCCTCGTCTATCGTAACAAATTTATATGCAGCAGACGCTTCTATTGTTGTCGACACGATTTTTATGTCGCAAACGCGTACAAGATCCTAAAAACGTTAATATCGGACACCGCTTAGACGTTTATGTAACGGAACTGTTCAAGCGAACAAAAATAACAATATTTTGATTTAACATGACCCCGACCAACTACAAACAAGCAAAATTCTATCATGTAATAAAAATATTCATTAGGCCCTGTCTATATGGTATATTGCAGTATGTCAGGTAATGTGCATATATATAATACTGCTAGGCTAATTATTAATGGTTAAAATATGCCGGAATAAAAGAACTGCAAGTATAATGAAAGTAACACACATTAATATTAATAATCCCTAATATGTACATGGATTGAACGACACGAGAAAAAAAAACGTAGAATATATTATTTGTAGCTCTCCTTGTAAACAATAAAATCTTATTTTATGCGCCGTCGTTTGTTGTGATTAACGTTTTCACAAATTCTATTTGAAACTATAATTCAATTAATACACCACTTGGCCTGTATCAATGTTAGGGTGTCTGTTATAAATATTTATTTGTATTTTTTTCGCGAGACAAGGATTATCAGGTATATATAAGATGAGCTCTGATATGGACCTTATATTCTTTGTCTAGCGAAAAAAATACTAATATTTTAATCGGTAATTTCTCAATTGAAATACAGCTTTTTTGTTTTGATTTCGTTTTTGTTTGACATATTTTAGTTATTTTGTTTTGTTATAGTGCCGATTTTAGGGTAAGAATCTGTGACTACTTGTTTGTACAATTTTTATGCGTAATGCCTGGAACTTTGTTGCATTGAAGATTTCAGTAGACTAATAAGATACTCTCTGGATACTGATTGAGTGTTGCGTTGATTTATTGCAGAGTAGATGTATTGTTTTTTGTAAGTTATGTTTTCTTTAATATTCATTTCTTTAGTCAGTGATGCGCGATCGGTCAAAAGGTACGACAGATTCTTGTTTGCGCAAGACAAATGACCAACAGCTGATAATTTCTAGTATCACTAGTCGGTATTTTACTGAATGTTGTATTGGTAGTAAAGTCACAGAAAATTGTAACAAATTACCGATAAAGACAAAGAACAAGTTAACCCAGGAGTTACACAAGATCAGACAAAAACATTTAGCAGACAAAATTATCAGGTGCACAATCGCACTATGTGACGAAGATTCTGTGAAAGTTTTATACAGTGGTGAAGAGCGAGTAGTGGATAAAAAATAATGGACGGAAACCACCGCTATTTTGCAAGCGGAGAGAGGGCTATAATAATGTGTGACGCCTTGTCTATTTCTATAACCCTACACTCATGCCCTGAAAGGAATTTGCTTAAACTTTCACAGGTTGTAGGTAGATAGTAAGGCTATGTCCTTTATTTCTATCTAAAAGTACAAGTGGAAAAAATATTGTGAAAAGTAAAAGTAAACGAAATACAACGATAGGCATAATCTTTTGCCTATTTTTAATTCAGCTTCGGAATTTCTGTGCCTCTAATTGGATTGAAAATTTTTGTTTTGGTAACCATGAAATCTACGAAAAAGAATATTAATTATTTACAAGGACAATTATCTTAGATTAAAGGTATGTGCAAAAGAGTGATTTTAATTTAACAGAGAAGACCATTTGAGTGGTTTACGTTTGACTATATAATTAATTAGATTACATTTGTTAAATATTAACAAAAATAAAATAATCCATTGCTATTAAGTTAGCAATTGTTGTATTTTCAACCTTCTACGTTGTTTCTAGGAAATCGAGGTAAATTTATTAAACATTCTCAAAACAAAAAAGAAATTTAAGCAACTTTGTCATTGGAAGTATAAACAATAGATGATATTTAATTTGCTCCAAGTTGCATGCAGATACAATAAATCATATTCATCAACTATTTCTATGTAAAAGTACTTTTAATCAACGTTTCTTAAATGGCCGAGAATGCGACTTTCGTAGGCAGAGATAACGATCCAATCATTATCTTACTTCCTTATTGATCTTTTTTAACTTCATTTCGTTACAAGTGTTTGTGATTCCCGGTGTTTCATGTCTTGTTCATGCATACTTGTTACAAATATTCTTAAATTCCACCTTCTGAAATGACGTGAATAATTACTTTACTGGCAACTTATTGTTATCAGCGGAAATCATTTATTACATTTTATTAAATAAAGAGTCTTTTTCTTTTGATATGACTTTTGCGCTAACGATATAGCAGAACTATACATATTTCTGTTTCTGCGATTATTT
The DNA here is from genome assembly GCA_944474755.1 of Limnoperna fortunei. Lineage (NCBI taxonomy): Eukaryota > Metazoa > Mollusca > Bivalvia > Mytilida > Modiolidae > Limnoperna > Limnoperna fortunei. The sequence continues at coordinate 27,364,597 of OX104114.1, read as the reverse complement.
TATTGTTGTTAATTATAACCAATTGACGTAGGAAACCAGGACGAAAAGCAAACTATTTCTAGATTTTTTGGTCAATAATACCAACCTAATTTCAAAACAGGCAGATTCTTTACAGGCCAGCAAACACTATGTGGTAAAATATTGTAACGACCCTCGTCGCTACTACTGAAGTAATATGATGCACTAAGACCTTGGTTGAATAAGTGACACTCCTAAGACGTATAATATTAATAATTTATTTCAGTTTCAAAATTTGTAAACATTTACTGTAGACAGTGAATGAAAAGAATAATAACCCTGGTCAAGATGTAAACATGGTAAAGGTTCATTAGCCAAACACTCAAATGTCTTAGAGCCAGAAACGATGAAAAATAACTAACGTGCCCGAGTCGTTAGCTTTAACATAAAAAATATTGTACTTATTCTATCTCTTAGTACCAAGCAAAACAAGGCGAGCCGCTTTTGGACTCTTTTTGAATGTTTAATTATAATAACCTTGATATATATCTTCTCTGGAATAGGCTTTTTCAGCGCGTGGAATTCTGTTTCTGAGATTACTGTGTATCTCGGGAGTCGAATCACGACTGCCGAACATAGCAAATTTAACCCTATTTATACCCCTTTTTAACTTAATACTTATTGTGACGTCATATTTGCTTATAGATTGACGGCAATGTAAAAATAAAAATGTCGGACTTAACGATTTGTGTCTCTGGCTCATTAAAAAAAATGATATTACTACAAAACCGTAAGTTATTTTATAAAGATATTTGGTATACTCCTCATTCCATTTAAGAAAATAATTCTGTAAAAGTCTGATATTATATAAATAACTATGACATGATAACATGCTATGAAATGTTACGACCCAGTGCGTAAAGTCCTATTGAATAATGACGTTTTTTTTTGTTAAAAGAGAAAACTTTCATACATTAGGAAACCTTAAATGACTTTATATATTAGACAAATGATAAAACAATAAAATTAAGTATTTATGACAGTATGACAACGTAAGAAATAACTACAATCATGTAAAACACCATTGTTTAAAACACACGTTTAAGTACACAATAGTTTACATAGTACACAAACACTATCTTGACCAGGATGCACAGCTTAATATTTGACTACTAATTTACACTATACTTTTGACTTACATAGAACAAACTAAATATTACTGACATGAACTGATGGACAAGATTTGCAAAACAATGTTACAACAAATTCAATTAATAGATCACTTAATCACCAGAAAAATAGTACATGCAACACAAAAATAATGATCATATATGTCAAAGCTTAAAGTTAATTTTAACAATCTATGTGATACGTAATGCTACACCGCTACACTATGAACAAAACACTTCTCCTGACATGCCACACAAACATCAACCAGTTCCCTACAAAATCACGATAATATTACATATGGTGTGTTAAGTCCTAATTTTGATTGGTTCGTGTAGACAATGTCCCCCCAAAATATTCTGTGTATATATTCTATTTCTAAAGCATATTTAAGGCTTGTTACTATTTTTAAAGCATATTTAAGGCATGTTACTATTTATAAAGCATATTTAAGGCTTGTTTCTAAAAATAGATCCGGATATGTTACTATTTATAAAGCATATTTAAGGCTTGTTTCTAAAAATAGATCCGGATATACTCTTCCGACTCATTATTCTAAATTTAAATAAATAGAGAAAAATTCATATGTAATATAACAATTAAGGACTTTTTACTCTGTCAATACGTAGTTATATGGACCTGTAGAAAAATATTGACCTCGGACTTCGTCCTAGGTCAATATTTTCCTCCACGGTCCATATAACTACGTATTGACCTCGTTAAAAGTCCTTATTTGATAAATATCTAATTAAGCTATTTATTTATTGGACCCAACGACATTTTAAAACTTATAAAATAACCGACTACACTCAACTTTTAACAAAGTTAGATACTTTTAATACCCTTCTGTTTTATTTCGGTTAAAATTTGTTGTTATTTATACAATAGCTCTCTATGCGCAAAGGCAATAGCTAAAAATTCTTTTAATTTATAAACACCCTTGACATCACAAATGTAAACATTATTGACGAACTGAAACTGAAGAAATAGACGTTAAAAACTAATCATCATCCTTACACCGGTTTCTAGTGTTATTTATGGCCAGGGGTTCTGTTACGGATGGGGATAATGTGAAAGTAGATAAACAGAATATGCGATTTGTAGTAGAAAAATATATCAAAACATGCAGTTACTATTAGGCGAATTTTATTAACGACGTAAATGTGTTTCAGAAATGAACCGATTTTTCATTATAAAAGTTCATCTTGTTTTCCAAAAACAAAAAGAAAGGAAAATCTAGGTTAATTGAAAAATATTTTTGAAAACATATTTTAGATAAAATTCAATGTACTATCTGCTTGTTCTCAGCATAGAATTGTATAAGTTTATCTTTATGTGTAAAACCATAAGTGCTTCCCACATTCACAATCATTTTATGCTGACTAATACTATTTCAACACATCGCAAAAAGAACTTAAAAAACTCTAAAACGTCGTGGCTTGGGACTATGTAACAGTTACCCTGTGCTGTTACGTCTAGCTTTTACATAGTTTATTGCAGTAGTTATATAATTCTGAATGCTAATTGCTTACACGACTAGATGGCAGATGGATAAATGTTGTGTGTGTGTGTGTGTGTGTTTATTTTGAGTTTCCAGAAAAATTTGAATTCGCACTTAAATTTGACATTCCCTTTAACAACTGAGTTTCCTGTAGCTCAAGTTGAATGTACGTCGAATTTCGACATTAAAAACTCATGTGACAAGGATTTGAATAATTCTGTTGACTAGCACCAACGTTTCTAAATTTGGGTACCTAAACAGAAACAGTACCTATTTAATCAATGGTGTAATATCCTATGGCTTAAAAAGCAAATTCTGCATAGATCGCATATTATTCTATATAATTTGTGTGTTGCCCAATACAAACTAAAAAATGTAACCAAAAACAACTTCTTTCATCCATCTATTAAAAAGGTGTTAACGTGGAACCAATAACCAGGACCATTTTAATGTACTCAGTTGCAGCTGTTTGAGAGGGAATCATTTTATGATTGGCAAAAACAGTGTCATAGGTATCCGGCCTCTCTGCCCAGTCAAGCATCTAACAATAACTGAAATTTATACCTCTTTACTATTCTCTAATAATGTATAAATAGTCAAATTTACTTAATTTGCGCTCCAACACCTTACTGAACAATAGCACCCTGAAATATGGTTTGTCTTAAAAGTAGATCAGTGCTTTGAGTCTGAATATGATCCACCAGTTACATTACGAAAATCTGTTTAGGTGCATCTAAATCTACCTCGTTTGTTTGAGATATTTCACTGTTTGTTTGAGTTTATTTAAGCATGGACATTAATCAGTTTCAAAACAAAAGCCTTTTAAGTGGTTGCTATAATTTGCAATGATAAATTACAGGAACAAAAATAGACAAAACTGATGACAGGTCAATGCATTTTTTAAGGTATCTGCAATTGAACATTTAGCAGTTGCTTTCTTTCTCGTCGGTTTTGTATGGAAAGTTTTGTTTCTTTCAAGCAATAAGGATATATCCGATTTCCTGTTTAGATGACTTTGAATTATTAAAGTTATGAAAAAATGGCTCAAATGCGCACATACGTTCAGTGATTGAAAGTGAAAAACAAAACACTGAGGATCGCAAATCTGACAAACTACTTGTGGACTTTCTTAACTTACATGTACATTGTCCGTTTATTTTCCAAACAATCACTAACATTAATAATGAATATTTAGAAAACGAATTTAATTATATAGTTACACCATTGACTTGATATATTTTATACCAATATGTAACGTATGTATAATTGTATCAATAAAAGAAAACAATAAAGTTATTTTAATTTACGAGAATTCTACATGTATGTGTCCGTATAATTTTTGCAAATACAAATTTCACACACTGTTATTAAGCAACATTTTCTTAATAATTCTCTATGAATATTTTAAATCGAAAATGTCTTCACGAAGTTTGTTGTATTACTAGACCTGTAATGTCCCATTATTTGAGATGAAAACATAACGTGAGGTAATTCGTTTTCAACAGATGCTTCCATATTCTTGAATAAATGATCCGATGGAAGACAATATTATTATATAGTAGTGTTTCGCTGTCTTCAGACTATGTCGTAATAACGGTTTTAGATCTTGAGTGCTACTTGAGTCTTTAAGTAAGCGCGTTTTACAATAATTACTCACTCAGACTTTGACATGTTATTTGACTTAATCATTTCCAGTTCAATTATATGAGAACACGCTCCTTTAGGCATTGTTGTTACAGAGATTCAATAATCTGCTAGTTGAATACTTGTTGATAACCTGTTAGGCGTCTATGTTATGTGATCAAATAAAAGCGAAGTTTGATCCATTATCAAATCATAGCTATCATAATAATATTGCTTGAACAAACATCTGGAATCAAATTATATCCGGTAGTTAAACTCAACCTTTGTGTTCCATTTCTTTATCTCTCCCTTATTTAGTTATACTGCCTACGAAAACACATAAAATTCAGTTGAGAGATCTAGTTTAAAACGGTTTATTTCTTACCACCAGCTAGCCGTCAGGCATATTATTTCTCAGTTATTGGATAAATAAATCTAAATGTTTAGAAATTTTGGAACGCATAATAATATAACTTAAAACACATTTGTTCTGAGAACAAATGTGAGGCCTTTCCCTGCATTTTGTTAGTGTTATGTCTAGGTATATGGTTGCTAATGACTTTACCGTTAGTTGCTATGGTTTTGGTGTACAAAGCAAGTGGTCCCAAGTGAGAAAATGTATGGTTACTAAGGACTTTTAGTCGGTTGCTAGGACAAAATGTCACTTCCGATCATAAAATATGATATTTAAATTCAGTTCTAAGGAAACGGATTTTAATAAGCATGTTGCTTTTTCCGAATCTTTTTGTTTAAATGTTCCACTTACTTAAATTGTAAAATTTTGTGACGTACTTGTATATTTATTAAAAAAAAATATTGTTTACGCTAAATTCAGTTAGTAATCCCGATTCAGTTTCCTATGTATTGTCCGCTTCAATTTGAAAATGGCTGCCCATAACCATTCGACTTTGGTCTTAATTCGAAGGGCTTGACATATCGGGTACAAAAAAATTATAAAATGTTTACTATATAATCTGTAACGGTTTAAAAGTTATTGACAAATAACACATTTAACGATATGTTTTGGTCGCCATTTTGAAAGCAGTCAACCGGATCATGTATTTCTTGTTATCAAATTTAGGTCTTTTAATTCTCTTTTAAATAAACCATATGTTACCATCATCTGTAACGTTTAAAAGGTTATAAACAAAAAAACCGTTTTCAAAATACGAATCAAGGGCAAAAACTCAAAACCGAAAAGTTTTAGGCTTTCGTCCTTTTTGTACATTTTGATGTGACGAACATTTTTTCCCTTAAATTGTCTGCTTCTATTTTGTACGGTTTACGTGTTATTCTATAAAAACTGTTTAAGATGTCGGCCATTTTGAAAATGGCTGCCTATAACAATTCGACTTTGGTCTTAAATCGAAGGGCTTGTTATGACGGTCACAAAAACCCATATATGTACTATATTATCTCTGACGGTTTAAAAGTTATACGCCAAAAGCCAAAACTGATTAGCCAAAACGTGTCAAGGGCCATAACTCAAAAACGGTTTGTCGCACAGTTTTTGACGCTTATATCGAATGTAGATCTCAATGAGGGGAACATTTTTCTGTTATATTGTCTGCTTCAATTTTTAATGGTTTTTGAGTTATATTGAAAACAAATTTCAATGGCAGCCATTTTTGAAATTGGTGGACCGAAAAAAATTGTGATCCCGAATAAGTAATTAGAACCCTCACATCAACTTGGAAACCAAATTTTGTGGAAATCAAACAACTTTGACGTTTTCGACAAACTTCGCGTCAAAATAGCGTAACCAGGCAGTTGATCGAAAATATTTTTTTTTGCGCGATTAATCATTGTCAGGAGTCAGGTGGCAATTTCCACACCTTAGAATTTTAATATCGGTTACGGTTTATGAGTTTAATTGAAAACAAGGGAAAACAGTGTCTGGGGAGATAACTCTGTTTCTAAAAATAGACCCGTTTAGCAAGTTTCAAAGCGATACGTCAAGACACTTGTTTCACATCTGCGGCAGAAAAAATAATAATCATAAGAAATACAGTAAGGTCGTTTCCTACATTCTTAATTAAAGCAAACAATAACATTTGTTAGAGATTCACATGATATTTAAAACTATTGTCGTTAATGTGTCAAAATAAAATGTGTCGGTGAACTATCCTAATATTGAAAAGTCACTGCCAATTACATTCTTATTTAATGATTTTTGTGTTTGATATTGTCAGAGGTTTGATTCGTCTCTGTTTTTACCAAAGTTATATGCGAGCTTTAATATTTGGTTTAATTTCTAACTATATACGTTCGAGGCAATTTGGTTATATTGGATTTGCACATAATAGAAAACATTCTGTTTATAACTAATTGTAGTTTTCTATATTGTTCGTGGCCAAGTAAAACGGATGTAAGTGATTATGGTCACTCTGGATATAATTAAGACTACCATAGATTACCGTTTGCAAAAACTTAACTAAAATATATGTTGAAGAAATATCTGTCACACGAATAGCGCGGGTATTCTATGGTTACTTACCAGTCTCTACTGACGTCTATTTTGAATACTAGTTATACAACGATTAACATTAGTTGTAGCAGGATATGTCCGCCTTCAGGAACATCTGGTATTTACTTTAACTATAGTGTGGAAAGTCCTTTAGCTTATTTTTGTGTTGTTGTATATTTTGCATGATTGCGAATTGTTATGTTTATGAATTTTCTATCATCAAATTATGTGCAACTTCTTTTATCGATTCTGTATTATGTAGTAGAAAGTTTATTTTTGGTGACACATAATATCTAAAAGAATCTCAACTCAAGAGGGCTATTGAGTAGTCGAAATATTACTTCTTCTCAACCACTCACAAGCCTTCAACACTTCGACTGCTCATCAGCCAAATTCGAACACTGAACGGCCAAGCTAGACCTTTTTTTGGACACGCTTGACTACTTACTAATCAATATTAATCGTGAGTTTCGTTTAACCAAAGTAAAATAGTTCATTTTGATTGGCTTTTATATTGTCGGTAATAAAATAATTAATTTTAATTTAAATAATATCGTATCAATTATCATCATTATTATCAGCATCATTTTTGTCGGTTCTTTGTCTTTTTATAATGGATATTTTATTTAATTTTTTTAACTGACGGAATTATATTTATATTAAATGTCATATCAGCTACAATCAAAGTATTGCACGTGCAAAGACCAATTCAAGGGTTGATTCAAGTTACAAATTTAGTTTAAAAATTACATTTTTCTCATTAAAAGGAAACATTTCGTGTTTCAACTAAATATTAGTAAATGTTATCCTATTTTCTGAGTTATTAGAATTCCTTGCCGATTTGTTTCTGTATTCTTTAAAAAAAGAATTTCTATAACGTCTTTTAAGAGATAGCAGATGCTAGGTTCTTTAATTTCACCGTGTTTGAGTAGTGGTTTTCGTAAATATATCTTTGAAAAAGAAATTAAAGAAACCATAACAGCTTCACCTACATCATTTTTAGACACCTCCAACGACAACAACGGTAATCCTAATTAGTACAATTTTAACTTCTAAATTATAAATTTTCCTCACTTATGCAGCAATATTTCAGCTTCTCCTGTATTATATTTCTCAATCGATCTGTAAGAATACTGATATTTGTAAACGCCAACAATTTCTTCGAGATAAACAAAGGTTATATGAAAAAAAAAATGTCCGCGCATTTAATAAGTTATTTCCATCATAAAATCTCGTTTAGACATATTATTGAGGATAGTTTTACACATTTTTTAATTCAGTACACAGGAATTGTCATGCGATTTCATGCGATGATTATTGGATACATCTATCACTGACTGGTGGTGTATGATACCCATCCATTTTCATCAATATACCAACTCACATACAACAGTAATGGAAGCGATGTATCGGCATCCATAAAACCCGTTTTTACTCACAATTTATTTTAAAATGCATGTACCAAGTTAAGAACATTGCTGCAGTTGCTCCATATTTGGTTGTTGGTTCTAAACTTTGCCTGCTTCTAGGACTATGATTTGCGTATAGTCTTTTTCAGTTTTCTTGGTATTTTGTTATTACCTTCATCTATCATTAAGGAATATGCGTATTAACGGTAGGCATCTGTGTTATTTTAGTCATTTACTTACGTATATTACCTACAAGTGTAAGTATACGAACTTAACCTTACGGAAATCAAATAAGAAATTAAAATTTAAATGTTCTTGTTTAGGTCGACGATTACTGAAATATTAATGAAATCTTAACACGCTAAATGTCGCGCTGGATTTAAAATTACTATTCCCTGTACTATGGCGAAATTACAACAACTTATTTAACAATATTTCAGATTCTGGAAAATTCTTTCAGGATTTTAAAATAACTAATGTTTCGTCACTAGCCAATTGTGGAGCTTTCTGGCCAATTTTGTCAAGGGAAAATGTCGCTGGAGATCTTCCCCATTTCTTTGTCATTCAGGTGGTCGGTAATCGTTACAGAGAAGTCAAAAATAGAAGAAAACACACTTCATAACACAACATGCGTCTACTGTATAAAATTTAGTTTTTTATTGTTACGGCAAGTTCTATTTCTGGAAAAAAAAGAAGTGAAAATGATCTTAAACATCTCATAAATACCGTCCAGTAAAATATGTATTCACTTTAAAACACCTTTGGCACGAAACTCGAAATTGTCAGAATAATATTTTGCAAAAACACAATGATGTTTGGTCTAATAGAAAACATTTGTTAAGTGTTCGCCTCGTTTTGACGTAGGAAAAATGACGTCAAATGTTTATGTGTTTATTCTCATTGAAAATCAATATGGAAGATATTGTCTGTTTCTTTGTTCTTTAAGGCAGGTGTTTGATAAAGTACTAGTAACAGTTATAATTTTATTATTATATCGTACCAAGTATTATATTGATAAAATAATAAATTGTGTTTTAAAATTATTTATAACTACTGTTTTAAAACTATAATTTTATAGATATTCTTTAGAGAAATATGGGTTCACTAACCCGACAAACATATACATGAGCTGACTATTTTCTGTCTATTTTATACTATTATCTCAGTGCTATTAAAAAGTCGCGCTTTGCATATAGATTAACCAAATAAAATAATAAATAAGTTTTGCCCTGTTTTTGATTTATTAGTGTTCTTGAAATTCTTCATTTTAGTGGATTTCGTAAAGTTGACAAACCACGAATTTTTATTACGAAATGTAAATTCCCTGTTACTGTGAAAATGATAATACTACCGAAATACTGAAAAAATAGGCATTTGCATTTGCAATTGCTGCATTAGATAAGTATTTTAGCATGATAATAGTTATATAAAGTGAAGTAAACTGTTGAGCAAATGTAAAATGTTCTTTGTATTCAATGCTTACGAATAGAGCCATACTTGAACGCATGTTGTGACATAAGAAGTTTAGTCTAAAAATCAAAGTTTTCAAAAATTTAATGTTAAATTTTAATCTTTCTTTTGTTGTAGATCTTTGATATTGATTTATGTTAGACTAATTCAAATATTATATATATCTTGTTTAATGCTAATTAATAAATTTATTTTTATGCTATTAAATTTATCAGTCATTTTAAATCAGTTCCTAATCATGTGTCAACTGTTACCACTTTGTTTCAATTTTTAGAGGAATTGAAGTTTGTGTTTATTTCATAGACGAAAGGGTACTGTCAACTTCTAAGTAATTACTGTTCACAGTCTGCTGCTTACTGCCTGTCGCCAACTGTGTACTGCCAACTTTGTTTGTCTTACAGGAGACTATTTACTGCCAACTTGTTATGTCCTAACAGCCAACTCCATACTGTTTACTGCCAACTTCTTTCTTGAGCCGATTCTTGTTTAACAGCGTTCATTTGCATCTTCCATATTGTAGATTTTTAACTGTGAAGATGGCAACTTTTCTATTTCTTTTTTTTTATTCGTAGTTTTGCCATAACCATAATATAATATTTCGATAAATGTTGATTAAAACCTTGAAAATTGAATATAAACTCAAGTTATATGTGTTGGAAAAGGCTCAAAAACTCGTATGTCTTCAAATACTTTTTACGACATGATGATTTTGTTAATAACAAAAAAGAATCTTTCGAATTCAGATGTCCTATAACATAAAACATAATTGATGTAATTGAGTGGCTAATGTGGGCACTCACATTATGTGTATTAGAAAGTTAAAGTCCTGATACAATTTACTCTAGTATCAGTCTGGCAATCAACTCTTTATTTTCTTTTTCCATTGCATTACCACGAATGTCCGTAATTTCTAGTTTAATGGTCGGTGTACCTATTCGTGGTCCCTGAGGAGTGCGTTGCGTTTACGATTAATCCGACTTTATCAGAAAAAACTAGTGGAACATCAAGAATAAATTTCATAATAAAACATGTACAAAACTAGAAGAATAAGCAACATAAATCGTATGTATCAGTGTATTACAGAGAGGGAAATTAAAAAAACATATTTGTCGACATTTCTTTCAAATATTGTTATTTGATTAATTGAAAAAGATCAATAGTCTTGACTACATCCTCCGACCGATGAATCCATGGTTGATATTATTGCATTTTTATGCGTTGTACACATTGCCCATTTTGAAATGTACTATTTTATTAGTTTTTTCAATATTTAGATATTTGCCCATTCGAGCATGTAACAGAGTATATATACAGTTTCGGCGGAAAAAATGTTATCGAGTCTTGCTACTTGGAACTTTACGTTTCGTTTATTGGTGATGTCCGCAGTCAAAGTTAACAGTGACTCCGAAGAAGTTTTTCCTTGTCCAAGACAGCCCAGTCATCATGAAGAACTGCCCAATGCTGATCAAATCAGTTTGATGAATGCGCTTATAGACAGTGCCCTTAAACGACAGAAAAGTCCTTTATTGAGCACATCGACCTGAAGTTAGGTGTTACTCAAAAGGCAGGAACCCTCAGAAGAAGCTTTTAAATTCTATCACGGGGGGACAAGATTCAGCACAAATTCAATAAACAACGTTTGGACAAACTATCTGAAGTATCTTTTCTGAAGTGCAGGTAGAATTGAGGTCAGTGTTAATAAGTTTTTCCTCTGTATTGAGTCTTTCGTGCGTTATACATATACAATAGTTGCTTATATAGAGGGCATTGTCATGATATATTGACTGCACAAGGGAGATTGGTATTGCCTGAAACATTGATAATGCCCGAGCCAAAGGCCAGGGCATTATCAATGTTAAAGGCAATACCACTGCCCCAAGTGCTATCAAGTATCATAACAATGGCAGCTATATAAGCAATTATTATATTTATTTTATTGAAGAATAAAGCAAACCATTAGTTTAGGCTGTTTTATTTATTTGTAGCTGCTTGTATTATGATTTGAATGTCAGTCTCATGATATATCATTGTTTGGCATTTTTAGGCAATACACAGTTAGTTTTCTAAACCTTAGTTCATTTTTTCCTTATTTAGGTTGTACTTGTACATATATTTCTGCATAAAGTAAAATAAACAGTTTTATGTTGCTTGTTACTGGATAGGGAATTACCACGACGTGATAATGCCCTCATTTTAAATTACCGCAGATTAATAAATACCAGCTGTTTTTTTGCTTTATCCAATTGAAACAAACATAATTTAACTGAAATGAAATTAATTATAATATATTTAAATTTAAATAAACACATACACAAAAAACAGCGGCGCAAACTCTCAAGAAAATTAGAGCGATTTCATGTACTTCGAAAAGTAAGGAGTTTCTGCCTGTTGCAATACACCCGTCGTGTAGTTGGCAGTCAATCCAGGGTAAATCAAATCCGGTGTAGAGATATATTACACAAACTCTACTAATAACCTACATATGTACCTATTTCAGAGACAGGTATCGAGTATTTGTGTGTATTCCATGATACTTCTTGTCAATGGAGACAACAACCTTTTAGCAACAAAACCCAGAGTTTGCGGTTTTCGCGTTTGTAATGAGTTTGTTTAATGTATTTTTTTCCATTTGTCATATTATTACAAATACATTATCACCAGAAACATCAAAGGATATGCCTAAGGTAATACTATATATAAATATAAAGTTGTTGGAACCAATAAAGAATATCGAACATTCTACTAAGAAAATGTCTCCTGATATTCTGAATATACATGATAAAAAACTGAATATAATGATTCTGATTTTTAATGTTATATTTCCTATAGTCAATGAATTATTAAAGGAAATTTAAGTGATATACACTGCACTGGACACGAAAGTGTAGAACGACTAATGTGGTAATACTATTAATACATTCCGATGCCATTTTAAACATGTAACATTGATCCTGGCAATTTCGCAATCTGTATTTGTTGTAGCTTACCAAAAATGATTACAAATACATATTCCCGTGTCATTACACAACACAGACGAAAATTATAGATTAAGTCTACAAATTCTACCTGTCAAACGGACATAATACATATATCCTTGAAAAGTTGTATTAAAACAATGTTATGTTATTCCCTCAAAACTCGGCTCCAATTTCGTCATATCTGAATGTGTTGCTTAAACATAATTCTAAGAACTGGAACTAAATTTACATGGTAAAGTTATTCTGCATTCATTTCATGTCGGATTACAAGTAAAACAACTATGAGTAGCCTTGACATTTGTAGTTTATTTCATTGGATTCAAGGCATTAAAGAAAACTCTTTTTCAAGACTGATGCAACGGTTTGTCTTAATTTGGATTTGACAGTGTTCTATGCTTTCGTTCTCGTTCTCCGATCAGTATTCTATACCTTTATTTTAAAAGGATGACATCAACCTAGGTTCAACGAATTCTAGTTTTAGTGACTTTTTGGTCAACAGCAGCGTATAAGTTGTGAAATGTTTTCACTATGCATCGTATCTGATGAAATATTAATATCATTGAATGAAAAGAAAAATAACAAAGAAAACCAACCAAACAACAAGAGCCAAAAGTCAAAGGACTGTTACAAATCCGGATATAGACAAATACACACAGCGCAACACAAAAACCAAAAACACAAAAACAGAAAGAGAGTAGCAGGAACCCAATAAAAACCATGGGTGTACTCAGGTGCTCCGGACGAGTAAGCAGTGCCTGCCTCTAATTAGACACCCGTCAAAATGCTCATTGTCATATTTAGGGAAAAGTCACTTACAGGAATAGGAAACACTACTTATGACTCAGCAATAATGTCATATATGAGAGATTGATTTCCCATAACGATCAATTAAGTCATGGTGACGATTATGAACTTGTGGCGAGATAACATCAAGCTAGGTACAACAAACATTTGTGTGCATTGTTTAGCAGTCAATACCAGCGAGTGGTCTAGAAAGTCGGAATATCGTATGATCTAGAATAAGGTTAAAGTTGTGAACGCTGGAGCTGCTGGAATGTGCTGTCGATGAACGGGAATTGGAAAGTTGATGTCATCACGTTTGTCGTAGTGTCTAGTTTGTGGTTTTCCTGAGTATATTTCTAGAAGTAGGTCTAAGTAAGAGGCTGACCTTAGTGTATTGGCGGTGCATTAAATTTCAATCTCGTTAGGGTAAATTGAATGCAAATAGTCACAAAATTTAGCATTGTTTAGGGATAAAACATCATCGTTATAGCGGAATGTATAAATAAAGGTCTAGGCCAGTGTCTTTTTTTCTTTTTTCAGCAGGTTCTAAGAACTCAGACTCATAAGCGTACAAAAACAGCTATGAGAAGAGAGGAGCACAATTACTACTCATTTGAATACCAACAGTATGTTGAAAAACATGTCCTCCAAACATGTCGAATATGTTGTCAATCAGAAAATCCAACATATGACAGATTTGGGCTTCAGTTTATTTAATATTGGATTTTAAGACAACAGGATGCCAACACCAATTTGTGATTTTTCAAGAATCTCCTCTTTTGAGAGCGCAGTGAATGTGTAAGTAGGATTGCCAATCGAACTACCCACGCGTAACTAATTAATTAAACACTCTATATTATGTTTTTGCAGATAAAAATAAAGTCGTTAGGGCCTTATCTGCTGATACAGCAACATAATTGTCATGAATGTCGGACAAAGTTTTAAGAGCATCAAGATTTTTGACGATTGATGATGCTTTAGTACTCATAGACCTTCTTAAACGACTTATTTCTTATCTGAATCAGTGACCTCAAGGTTTTTACCCACTCGGACGAGGTATCAACCTTCTGGTCTTCTTGCTTTGCTCATTTTCTTGCAATGTCCTCTATTGAATCCATCAATAATTTAAAGTTATAATTCCAGTTGATTGATTTAGGTTCACGGTATTTTGGTCCTTTGGGCTTGAAGAACTATACATGAATGGGTGGTAAGAGCAGTTGGGGGTTGGCTGTGAAGTCATTGATTAATAGATTCTGCAATACACGTTTGTAATTGAAGATTCTGGGTTCAATATGGGTAGTATAGATAAAGATTTGTTTTATGTATGGTGGAAGTTTGGTAGTAACAGACATGTGATGCAAGGTATTATCAAGAATGATATCATCTATGCCTTTGTTAGCAAAAAGTAAAGCGAGAAAGGAAGGAGGTTCTTTTTCATCTTTGTGTGCGTTGACCGGTTTGAACAATCTGTGTTTTCAAATGTCTAAAAGAAATAGCTACTTATCTATACAGAGTGGACAAAGGGCCTGTTACAGATAACTGGAGACATTCTTTATAAAGAGAACATAGGCTCCCCCAAATGTAGTGTTTTCAGTAGAAAAAAGTACAATTTATTGCAAATATGATGAAGTCCTATGGGTGTTTGAACTAACGGTAATATGCCATTTATTGATACATCATGTAACATAAGTTATGTTTAGTGAAGATGACCGTTACTACGTTGCCGCCTGTGATTCTCATTGAAATAAAACCATCACATTCACACTGCTTCAACCAGGATTGGAAATGTAACCAATACTATCGATTTTGTTATTGCACCAATATTGTATTGCAGTGCTTATTTTTGTTATCTTAATAAACACGTTTTAGGCGTGACAACTGGATAGGTAGTTCCCGCAAATTAAATATCAATATATAATATATAAAACATATTTAATAACCTTGCCCACTACTGCGATTTAAAGAGTGCAACTATCAAAAGTGATAAAATTTAACAAGCCAAAATAAAACACACGGCTTTTGAGAGAAAACCCCCAAAATAACCCGATTTGCGGCACTGCAAAATAATGCTTCTTGCTGCTGAAAATCAACTGCTACAGATTGAAGGGTGCATACAAATTGGCAATTTGTTCAAATTAATGAATAGAAACTAACCAGGTAATTTGTTGAGCAGCATAGAATGTATATAGATAGGCCAATTTTTAGCAAAGAAAAACCGCGAGAAATTTAACAAATATGCATGTTGTACATAACTGGATAATTATTAAACACATTAAAAACATAATGGCATAGTTTGTTGATTCTCCGTCCATGTGTTACCCATCATATAAATATCAGTTATCTTAAATATGTGTCTTTAGTGCATTTCTAAATACCCAATGTTGAAATACAATCAGATGTTGGGTATATATAAATATATAAATATATATTTGATCTGTGTTGTTATTATGCAATATTATCCCATAAGTGTGCAGAACTATTAATTTTATTTGTACACGAGTATTCAAATATTTGAAAAGTATAATAACAATCATTTACTAACCCGGCAATGAAACATTATCTAAACGACAAAAAAAACACAAAAGACCGCTCACAACAACGTGAATTAATACAAGAACAATGTCCCAACAACTCGAACGAACTTAAGCTTTTAGGTTGAACTTTGTGCTTCTAAAAGGAACTAAAGGAACTGTTATATTATGTTAATCATCAAGAAGTCAAATAATACTTGCATTATGTTTATAACTACATTTTGACGAGAAAACTTTGACATTTAAATTATTTGTTATTTGCAATATAACCAAATCAACATATAAATTAAGTAAACTTTAATTATGAAAACAACTATTGTAGTTGATAAAGATAGATGGGTATCATTGTGTGACGTCATTTTTTCATGTCTAGTCGTTTTCTTAAAAGCACTTCATATATTAAATGTAAAATGAGCTATTGGAAATTTTTAAACAGCAAAAAATATATTAAATTTGTTATTTTTGAATAAATTTTGATTGCAGATATAATATAGTCAGTATTTTATCCACAACACTGTTTAGATATTTTTCATTGCACCGTTCTGTATATCGAACCAGGCCAGTGTTTCCTCAAGCAGAATGTACATTGGATTTTAAGCGTATTTTGCAATATATTATGTCACTAATTAACCATCAAATTTTAGTCAATTAGGAACGGACTTACAACTGTTCGAATTTAGGTACAATGAACCATATATTTGAAATTCTTTACACATATGGCGTTCCAAGCATTTTATGTACAAAACTCCTCGCAATTTAATCTCGAGAAAACAGTTTTAGATGTTAATATGCATTATATTTAAAAAAACAATGTACGTTGTGGTAAGAAAATGACCGAAAAATTTGGTTGAAATAATCAGCACTAAATTAAACTTACATAATGTTTCACTACATCTTACATTTTTAAACGCTGTATTTTCTAGTGCCTCATAAATATACAATCAAATATAGAACAATTTTAAAATTATTGAATTTAGCTATTTCCAGAATCATCATGTCAGATGCCTCTTTGTATTCCCTTCTGTGTACTTGGTGCTAAAATTTTATTTTGCATTTCTAACAAATACTTAGTTCATCTATAATGATGCGTGGTTAAAAAACGATGAAAAAAAGGCATGATGCCTTGTCAAATATAGATCAATGTCCAAGGCAAATGACCATAAAATCGCTGAGTCGTACCTACTGCTTGCCTTTATAAAAGCCTAAGGTAGTGTCATTCCGTCCGTCGTTGTTGTAAACGTTCTTAAGTAACAAGGCCAATTAAACTAAACTTTGTCACAATATTCAATATTGGCCTTTACATAGTTACTAATTTTATTCTGATCGGAAATCCAAGAGGGCAGCCATCGCAGAACAAAGCGTTTAACAAACTGACACACAATTTATAAGCAATATTCAACAAATACTTTCCTAATAAGTTTATGTTTTATGCCAATAGGAATGTGATAAGGGTGTCAGGACTTAGTTTTACAGAGGGAAGTCCCTTCTTTTACTAAAATGATACCGGATCTTGGACACCTCTGTTTTTAGTCGCCCGTAGTCAAGATGAAGTCACGAAGTGTTTAGTACTTAATCTAATTTGAACTTGCATTTTGAGAACAACACTAAAGAAAAACTGCTCCCTCGGGCGAAGTAGTAAATTTTATAATATTTGGCATCTCTGGGGCGTTTGGCAACCACTGAACCGACTCTGAACTTTTAATCCCACGATTATCAGCTGCCAAGTAGTTCTAATAGTAGTCAGAGGAAATATCCTTGACCATTTAAATGATTTTCTCATTGTTTAAATTTTCATTATTCCAATGTTTATCTTTTTCTTAAGTGTTGATGACCTTGGACATATTTGACGTAACCTTTTGTAATTTTGACAAAAAACGGATTTTTATCCATATAAAGCGTAATGGTCACTTTATAATCCATAACGGAATAACAATTTCAACAGCAATCATAAAACTAGAGGCTCCCAGGAGCCTGTATTTCTCACCTCAACCTGAACAACCCTTTTTTATCCAGCTTTTCTTTGCTATAAGGAATTGCCCAACACTTCTGCAAAAGTCATTAATTTTGACCTTTTAAGGGAAATAATTCCTATAAGGAGGAGCTTTTGTTGATGCTTAGAGGGAAAAGGGAGGTTCACTTCAAATTTGCTGTACCTGTTATACTTTTTTAACTATCAGTCGAAAACTCTCTTGACTCCCCCACCCCTTTTTCTATTTTAAGCCAACGTAGCTATGTAGGTAGTCAGGTGTCATGATTTGCACAATTTTGGTAGAGGACGTCCTAAAGATGATGTGTGCAATGTTTCAAAGCAGTCCTTTAATGGGTTAAAGAGGAGAAGATTTTTTTTTAAATCAAGTAAAATTGATCAAAAAAATGTTCAAGGAGAATAATTCCTTTAAAACTGTTCATCAGACAATCTTGACCCGAAGTCATTTTTGTAGCCCTCATAGAGCAGAACAATTAAGCAATGCTAACTTTTTCTCTAGTTCAAATAATTTTCAAGATTTTGAGGCGAAAATGACAAAAATAATCAATTTTGACAGTTAAAGGGCAATAACTCCTATAAGGAGTCCTCATACAACTTCAACCCAATGGAGTGTTTCTTAGAGCTTTTGATGCAGATGAAGGCATGTCTCTTTGGTTTTCCTGTTTCTGTTACACTTTTTTAAATATAAGCCAAAAACTGTATTTTACCCCCCCCCCCCTCCATTATATTTTTATCCATGGCGGCCATGTTGGTTCATGGTTGGTGCAAACTTGGTTGAGGACATTTGACGGATGATGTGTACAAAGTTTCAAAGCAGTACTTTCAGTGGTTTCAGAGAAGAAGATTTTTAAAAATCAATTAAAACCGATTAAAAAAACAGTTCAAGGGGAATACCTCTTAAACGGTTCATCAGACAATTTTCATAACCCTAAAGTCATTTTTGTAGCCCTCATAGAGCAGAACAATTAAGCAATGCTAACTTTTTCTCTAGTTCTAATAATTTTCAAGATTTTGGGGTAAAATGTCAAAAATAATCAATTTCCACAATTAAAGAGCAATAACTCCTATAAGGGGTCATCATACAGCTTTGACTCAATTGAGTGTTTCGTAGAGCTTTTGATGCCGATGAAGGCATGTCTCTTTGGTTTTCCTGTATCTGTTATACGTTTTGAACTAAAAGCCAAAAATTGTATTTTGACCGCACCACACCCCGTTCTTTTTTTAGCCATGGCGGCCATGTTGGTTAATCTGCGGCCATGGTTGGTGCAAACTTGGTTGAGGACATTTGATGGATGATGTGTACAAAGTTTCAAAGCAGTACTTTCAGTGGTTTCAGAGGAGAAGATTTTAAAAAATAAAATTAAAACCGATTAAAATAAACAGTTCAAGGGGAATAGCTCTTAAACGGTTAATCAGACAATCTTGACTCTGAGCCAATTTTGTAGCCCTCATAGAGCAGAACAATTAAGCAACTCTTACTTTTTCTCTAGTTCTAATAATTTTCAAGATTTTGAGGCAAAAATGGCAAAAATCATCAATTTCGACAATTAAAGGGCAATAACTCCTACAAGGAGTCGTCATACAACTTTGACCCAATGGAATGTTTTGTAGAGCTTTTGATGCTGAAGAAGGAACGTTTCTTCGGTTTTCCTGTATCTGTTATACTTTTTGAACTATAAGCCAAAAACTGTATTATGACCCCCCTGTTCTATTTTTAGCCATGGTGGCCATGTTGGTTAGTCTGAGGCCATGATTTGTGCAAACTTGGCAGAGGACATTTTACTGATGATGTGTGCAAAGTTTTAAAGCAATCCCTTCAGTGGTTTTGGAGGAGAAGATTTTTGAAGAAAAGTTAACGACGACGACGACGACGACTACGACGACGGACGCCAAGTGATGGCAATAGCGGGTCAGGTGAGCTAAAAACCGCATTGTCAAAGAAAACGTCACCTGCAATTTTCCTAATGAACTAAATGTTGCACAGTGTTGTATCACACGTAACTGTTGCTCATTAGGTTTTCAATACTGATGTTTAATACAGCACTTAATTACCAAAGTACCGCGTCACGAAAATTAATATCACAGTTACCAGAATTGTGTTAATAGCAATTCAATATATGGCACGCGAATGCCATTCAAACTTTCTCTTTTTCTGTAATATCGGATAATGGATTTACGGGTTTACTTATGAATAATTTCCGTTAAGGAAAAATATTACTCTAATAAAAGTATTATGTCTAGTACCACAGGGGCCTATAAAACCAGAAACAAGTATATGATTTGTTTATTCGAATATCTTATGCTCTGGGATTTTCTTGTTTATGTGTCAACAAGGAACGTAACAAGACTTGATATATAAAATAATACGTTACGCAAATCAACACGGAAATATATCTGAGTGTCAAACAATATGTAATTTCAATGAAAATAAGTACATCTCTGAAAAATCACGGCTACAATAAAAAAACATCTATCCTATCGTCACGCAAACTTTTTGAAAATCGATAAAAGATATAGATGACAAATCTGTGGCACTTATAATTAGAAATTTTGTAATATCAGAGAGCAAAGCTGAAGCTTATAAAACATCTGTCAAAACATATTTGTAACGACAAATATCAAATGTATTTCCGCTTTTCCTATTCAAATTGAGAGGTAGAAAAATTACATTTTCATTTATTTAAAGATATATAATAACTGTCTACTGAAAAATAGTTCAGCTATATAATCATTGGTGAGTAGCAAAAAGGTTAATGAATAATATAAACAGGAAGGTAGACGGAAATTTTGATTGCCACTAGGGAAATCTGAGCAGTGCTAATGGTTATATTAGTATAAACAAGCTTGCTGCACATCAAATTTAAAGAGGAGAGAATGTAGCTTTTTTAATACGAACGTATGTTTACTGTTAGTTACAGTATGATATTAGATTTGGTTGTTAGTTATTTCTGATTTGTGAACCAAAATCCGCAAAGTTCATAATTTTTCACTAGAAACAGACAGTAACTTTAAATTGATTTTATGAAAAATGTAAGCTGGAGAGCAAATGCTCATTTTCTTTACTGTGTGCCTTTACCATGCGAGAATCTACTTTTCTGCAGCTGTTTTTGGCGGTATGAATCAGAAAATATAACTGTACACTGTACATCATTCCATCCATTCACAAATAAAACTTTTGACTTTTGTTGATACATGTATTGACAATTTTTAGTAGAATATCTTTTTTCTGTCCGATATTTCTGGATTTTTCTTCTTCCTACTGAACCCTTTGCCTTCGTTATTTTTTGCAGCGTAAGCAATCATTAATATTAATCTTGGCTATTTATATATTTTATATCTCGAGATCAGATAGTTAAAGTGATCGTCAGATTAGACACGCTTTTTTCCAAAGAAAATAGTTATTACATGCTGTCTTTAAACAACAACAGATGCGGCTTCATCTTTGATGTCTACACATATATATATATATATATATATATATATATATATATATATATATATATATATATATATATATATATATATATATATATATATATATATCATTCATTGACAACTTTTTTACTTTTGTTAT
Organism: Limnoperna fortunei; assembly: GCA_944474755.1. Taxonomy (NCBI): domain Eukaryota; kingdom Metazoa; phylum Mollusca; class Bivalvia; order Mytilida; family Modiolidae; genus Limnoperna; species Limnoperna fortunei. The sequence goes on along the minus strand of OX104114.1, from coordinate 27,343,149 downwards.
AGGTTCAAACTTGTAGGTTCTTAGGTAGGATAATATATATTTAATCACTGCTTGTGTCTTCTCTGTTAGAATTTAGACATAATACTTTTACTTTAAACAATCCGACTTGATGCGCAGGCGCTGAAATATCTGTCAGTATACTTTTACAACTACGAATGAAGCCATGGTGTGTACATTGATTAACTTATATATGAAAATCAGTGTCTCAAATACGATCTGACATTTTCGCTGAGTTATATGTAGTGATTCCTATTCCTGGATTTGACTTTTCCCTAGACATGACGATGAGTAACTCGACGGGTGTCTAATTAGAGGCAGGCACTGCTTACTCGTCCGGAGCACCTGAGTGCACCCATGGTTTTTATTGGGTTCGGGTTACTCTCTTTCTGTTTTTTGTGTTTTTGGTTTTTGTGTTTCGTTTGTCTATATCCGGATTTGTAACTGTCCCTTGACTTTTTCCTCTTGTTGTTCGGTCGGTTTTCTTTGCTATTTTTCTTACAAAGAAAAACTTTTCGTTCAAATTTATACATGAAATATACATTACATTAAAGCTCATTAATAAAAAAGATCTATGTCTGATTTATATTCAAACACAATCAATGTAAAATTGTTTGTTATATGAATGTTATATGCTTCAATGGGCCCATTAATTAGGCTTAATAAAGACTTTTAATTTTAATGTCCAATTTACAAAAAAAAAGATCACAAGAGTTGTCTACCTTTATATTCTCCAAATATATATATATTATCAATTAGTAGTGATCAGTTAAATACTGTACTAATTTGTTTGACATTTAAATTATTAAAAAAAATATTACAAATATATTTTGTTAAATGCATCAATTTTTCGAAATGAAAAATGTATGGTTTAAATTAATATACAAATTTTACCCTTTAATACAAAATACTAGTAAATGTATATATACTTTTTCGACGCTGTATACATCTAAGTTTCATCAATTTTTTTAGTTGTACCACGAATGTTAAAATGTGGTATGAACAATAAGTTAAATTTAAATGTATTAAAGCAAAATGACCAAACTTGATAACATGTTTCAAAGCCAAGATTAGACCTGCATATTGATGGTCTAATTTATGTCTATTTCGCTATGTATTTATCTTTATCCACTGTGTGTCTTTATCTCATCCTCACAAGTCAGGATCTTCTATGCTTTCGACTCCTGTTGACCATTTTACATAATCAACCATTTTGGTCTGGGTGGGTTATACACTCTGTGTAGTCTGATATGAGGCAAACATTTATCGTTTTTAAAGAACCAAGTTCAAAAATTGTTTAATAATAATACTTTATTAACGCAACACAAGACTACAAGTCATGGCGATACAATGACAAATCATAAAACAAATAAACATGTATAAAGAAGTTATAACAATTTAATAAACTAAGACTTATTGACGTGGCAATCGAAGTTTTTAAACTCTTAAAATTTAATATCATTTTACAGTGGAAAGGCTGAATTTTCTTTGCAAGGCAACTATAAAAAACCAAAATTTGCTTTATTAAATCGGATGCAAGCTTTTAGACTTGTCCACTGGAAACATGGTGATCCCTATAAACTTCTGACTCCTACCGAGATAGGGTATATGCAACTTCTTTGTAAAACAAAACAATTTTCAGTTTAAAGTCTTAAAATGTAAAAAGGTAATGTTCAAATTATATATGAAGTGACATAAATCTCTTTGTTATATAGAGATGAAATATCGAATTTTCCGAGTGACAGAAATCCCGGTAAATCACATGTGAAGATTATCGTTTATTTTCACTCTCGGGTTTTTTCCCTCCAAAACGTCACAATGGTTTTGTACTAAACAGATATTCACCCGCCGTTCATAAAATTTAGGATTTGGCATTAAAATTTTACGAAAACAATTTTGATCTATTTAATAAATAGGATAATCAATTGGGCATCGTGAATATCCAAAATATGATCACTCGTGCCGCATAAAGCATCAGATTAAACTCGTGCGCGGAACAGATGCGTTATATGCGGCACTCGTGATCATATTTTGGATATTCACTCCGCCCAATTAATTATCCTATAAGTAATTATTCCCTACAGTACATCACAAACCCTCAATTTAGTAACCTTTATAAAAATGCCTTTAATACATTTCTGGTGTATAACGGCCCTTTTAGATTTATACTTTATAAAAGCCATCAAATAAACATTCATATACAATAGAGCTTTCCCCAACTTTGCAGATTTTTGTAAAAAATAAGACTTTTCGAATTTCACTTGAATATCCAAAAAACTATGTAAACAATTAACTAATTACCAAGTTTTGTATCGGTTGTTTCCCTGAAATATTTTTCAACTCTTTTTATTTTAGCAGTGCAGTACAGTGCAGTGGCAGCTATCTAGTTTTATGTTTATCTTCTAAACTAAAATTGCGATCATACTTCATTTTTAAGCAAGATGAATTATATTACAGGTACATTACAGGCAATGTGGTATCAAACTTCCTCTACCCTTCAACGGGCCTCTTAATCCCCATTTGTTAATAAGATGTTCATTTTGGGAGCAGACGTTTCGATAGAAAATCGGCGTGTTTATTTATTTATGATTTAGTTTCAAGGATAAACCATTACTGTAAAAAAAATTATTATGACTTTTTATATAAAATCAAGAATTACGCAAATTAACACGAAAATACACTCTAGCCAACTAAACACTAACAAATTGTACATGCGTATAGAATCAACCCACTGTGTACCAACCGTACGTACGAAATCGTGATATAGCGGGTACTGCTCTATTTTATTAATGATAAACTGTTTTTTAATAAATTAATCTATGATATTTTTATAATTTCAAAAGAAGATGTTTTGACATACTATGTTGCTTCTTAGCGAAGTTTAATTAATACAGTTTCCATCGTTCTCACATCAACACTATGTATCTGTTTCGAGGAACTTTGTATTTTTTTTAATAACACAGCATTTCTTCGAACTGGGAGTCAAATAATATGAGTAATTTCTATGAAATAAAGTATATATCTTAAACATCCAGGCTACAATTAAAAATATAAATTCTATCGTCACGCAAACCTCTTTAAAATCGATAAAAGATATAAATGACAAATATGTGGCACTTATAATAAGAAATCATACTAGGAAGAATTTCTGTACTAGAAGAGAGCAAAGCTGAAGCTTATAAAACATCTGGCAAAACATACTTGTAACGACAGGTATCAAATGTATTTCCGCTTTTCCTATTCAAATTGAGAGGTAGAAAAATTACAAGTTCATTTATTGAATTTTATATTTTAACTGTCTAGTGAATCATAGTTCAGAATAAACAGGAAGTTAGACGGAAATTATGATTGCCACCCATCCTCACAAGTCAGGGTTTCTATGTCCACATGTCTCCACGAACACATGTTGACACAGAAAACCCTGACTTGTGAGGATGATTGCCACCATGAAAAATAGGAAAAGTGCTAATTGTAATATTAGTCAAAACAAGATTGTAGCATTCAAGAGCAGAGAAGAAAAAATGTTTATTATTAGTTACAGCATGGTGTTAGATGTCGCAGTTAGTAATTTCTGCTTTGTGAACTAAAAATCGTAAAATGCATCATTTTACACTATAAACAGTTAGGGACTTTAATTCAATGATTGATTGATTAATTGATTGATTGAAAAATAAATATTAATATATTGGTATGTAGCTGTTAGATTGGGATATTAAGAAGTTCTGATTCGAAAACATAAGCTGGATAGCAAATGATCATTTTCTTTACCGAGTGTGTCTTTACCACACAAGAATATTTTTTCTGCAGCTGTGTCTTCGGTATGCCGCAGAAAATGCACAATGACACTGTACATTATTCTATCCATTCACAAAAAAACTTTTACAATAGTTGATGCATGTATTGACAATTTGTACAAAAAATCAGTTATTTTTATCTGTCCGATCGTACTGAATATTTCTTATTACATTAAGTTTGAAAATTCTTGAAAACTTGAAAACCGACTCACCCCCCCCCCCTTTTTTTTTGTTTGCCAGAAATTGGTTGTTTTTTTGTTTTTTTGCCGCTTATACAATCTTGAAATCTTTTGAGATCAGAAAGTTGAACTGATCGTTAAATTAGACAAGAAAATAATTAATACACGCTATGTCTTTAAACAACAACAGATGCGGCTTCATCTTTGATATCCATTTATAGCCGTCTTTGACTACTTTTTTATTTGTGGAAAATTGTGTAATAGGTTTACATGTATAGGTTCTTGAATAGGATACTCTATATTTAATCACTGCATGCGCCTGATGCACTGTTAGACGCAATACAACTTTAACCATCCGACTTGATGCGCAGTCCCTGAAATATCTGTAAGTATACTTGATCATACTTTGACAACTATGGCGCATTAGCAACTAAAAAATTCTGCACGGCATTCCTAATGTAGCAGCACAAAAAACTGCCTATGACCATAAACTATATGCCCTTCAAAACCAGGCTTAAAGATTTAGCTAAACGCTGCTTTTTGAGACAAATTAAATGAGATTATATAACTACCTAGTAATTGGCTATGACAATTGACTTCTTCATCAGTGACTATAAATCATGGGTAATAAACTGAAAATGAAATCTGTTTAGATTTCTAATAGACATGTTGGTTGTGTTTGAACGCGAAAAATAGCAAGGAAACCAGTTTAAAGTCACGGACGCTTACAAATCTGGATTTAGAGATACAACACCATAGCAAATACAATAACACAAAACAAAAATGTGACCCGAACCTAATAAAAACCGTTGATTCACTCAAGTGCTAAGGAGTCAGCATTACCTGCCTCTACTCATTGTCATGTTAAGGAAAAAGTAAAATCTGGAATAGGAAAGACTACTTTGACTCAACAAAAAAGTGGAATCATCTAGAAACCAAATTCGAATGGAAAGATGGACTAACCTATATACTCCAGACTCTTGGGTTTAAAAACTCATTGTTTCAAATTATGTGAGAAGGGAGATAAATCTCTGTACTAACTTGAACAGCGTTCTTCTCTACAGTACATCAAACAACCAAGTTCGGTAACATTTAAAAAACGTTTTTAAAACATTTCTGGTGCATAACAACAGTGTCAATTTCTTTGGTAATGTAATTCAAACTTTCATTGTCAGTACAATATTAGATGGCAGTTTTGCATTTTCAAAAATATACCATACACACCTCATCCATCATATTACAGGTACAATTGGAGCAAAACCATAATATTAATGATGCAGAGTATAACTAGAGGCTCCCAGGAATCAAACGACTTCAACTATATTAAAAGTTTTGAAATTAACAGTTTCAGTCTAGTTGTTATAGCTTTTAAGTTACTGTGCAAAAACTAAACATTTCTTCAAAAAATTTTGTTAAATACAAGAACTCCTACAAGGTGCCATCAGACAATTTCTGAAAATTAAATGGTTTTTAGGCATTGTCCTTTAGGGTACTTTAGAAATTTACAGTTTTACTCTACTAATAGGTGTGTTATAGGCTAATTTATAATTCAAAAAATGTTCATTTGTCCAAATTCATCATGAAAGGGCAATAACTCTTATAACGAGTCATCTTGCAATTGGACGCAATCATTTGTAGGGCTTCTATTGCTGATCATTTGTGCAATTTACAGTTTTAATCTAGCTGCTATAGTTTTCAAGTTACAGGACAAAAATGGAAAATTTCATAACAAAATTGTCATTTAAGGGCAATAACCCCTAGAAGGAGTCATCTGACAATTTCAGACCAATTAAGTGAATTGTAGGGCTTTGATTGCTGATCATTTTTGCAATTTATTATTTCACTCTAGCTGTTATGGTTTTAAAGTTACAGGACAAAAACGGAAAATTTCATAAAAAATTGCTATTTAAAGGCAATAACTCCTATAAGGAGTCGTCTGACAATTTCAGACTTTATAGTAATTTTAGTAATTTGTAGGGCTTGTATTGCTGATCATTTTTGCTATTAACAGTTTCACTCTAGCTGTTACAGTTTTTAAGTTACAGGACAAAAACGAAAAATTTCATAAAAAATTGTCATTTATGGACAATAACTTATTTAAGGAGTTGTCTGACAATTTCAGACCAATCAAGTGAATTGTAGGGCCTTTATTGCTGATCATTTGTGCAATTTACAGTTTCAATCTAGCTGCTCTAGTTTTCAAGTTACAGGACAAAAACGGAAAATTTCATAAAATTGCCATTTAAGGGCAATAACTCCTATAAGGAGTCATCTGACAATTTCACACTAATAAAGTGAATTGTAGGGCTTGTATTGTTGATCATTTTTGCTATTTCCAGTTTTACTCTAGCCGTTATAGTTTTAAAGTTACA